>CM047507.1:28224045-28799045 GCA_026122265.1 Ammodytes dubius | reverse complement strand
GCAAACTGTCATGACACATCCACCATCTCCTCCAGTGGGGAAATAACCCTGACAACTGTGTGAATTCTTTTTTTTTTTTTTTATATTTTTTTATTTGACAGTTGAAGAGGTAGACATTGGAAATGGGGAGAGAGAGGTGGATGACATGCAGTGAAGGGCTGAGCCTTAATAGCGCTCTACCCACTACACCACTGTAAAAAAACAGGTATGTTTCTAGCTATGGCGGCCCTTCTTTGTTTACATATCAGTTTACAGAGCCTAGCTGTGTATTAACACTTCAGGTTTTGTTCAGTGCACACACACACACACACACACACACACACACACACACACACACACACACACACACACACACACACACACACACACACACACACACACACACACACCACACACACACACACACACACACACACACACACACACACACACACACACACACACACACACACACACACACACACACGTAGCAAAAAAGAGATATTCAATTGGACAAAAAATATTTTTTTACAACAAGCGTTCTCTAGGATAGCTGCTTGTTGTTTATGCGATAGGGAATGTTTGGTTTTATAAATCAACTGGTGAATGCTGAGTCAGACACACACCTGCAGCCTGGCTGATTCTGCACCAATACACACTTTTCCTCTTTCCTCATGAATTAGACCCTGAGATGCTTTAACTTCTGCTCCTCTGTGTGTGTGTGTGTGTGTGTGTGTGTGTGTGTGATGTGTGTGGTGTGTGTGTGTGTGTGTGTGTGTGTGGGAGTGAGAGAGGAGTAGAGAGTGTGTTGTGTGTGTGTGTGTGTCTGGGAGCATCGGAAAGCTTTGCGCAGAGCTGAGGAGAGAGTTCGTCGAGCGTGACGGTGTGCAGACTTTAACTTTAATAAATTAGTTGATTTTAAAAGGTTAAAGACCTACTTCACGTGGGAATATGTGAAGGTGTATTGAACTCTGAGATCAATGTGTACCAATGTGCAAAACATTTTGGTAATCGGTTCATCCTAGCTGAAGAAAAGCAGGTGGAAAGAGTGTATTTATGTTTCTACTGTCTAACTGTGTCGACATGAACCGTTACAAATGTAGGGTTAGGATTAAAAAGAACACTGGGCAAGGGAAAGACTGAGGGAAGAAAAAACTTCTTATTATAATGATAAGCAGTTTTATAATGATAGAACCGCCGGTCTCATTGGTGAAGTATTCTTTTAAAGCCGCTAAATGTAAAGTAAACCCCCCTAAAAAATGATAACAACATTAGACCAATGGTTGATTTACCTTGATGAGCGGAGTCCTCCCAAAGAAGAACCCAAACAGGTAAGCCATGATGTCGTTACAGATCACAATACAGACTGGGACAAGGAACCTGGAAAAGAATAATAATTTACAAAAATGTTTAGGAGGCGGGAGGGAACTTAGACCATAAACAAGGCAAAATCTGATCAATTCTGGCTTTGGTTGGAAATCTGTCTTATCTACATAGATTGAGAGCTAAAGATAAACTTGTGTGGTATTCTTACATGGCAATATGTTACAAATTTTTTTTATGAAAATAATTGTTATATTGTAACTAAATCATTTTTCATGCAAATAAATGTACTTTCCGAAGAGTTAAGGTAGAGAGAGTCAGTTGTTGTCCCACATGCCTACCTGTCCACACTGTGTGATGGTGATGATGTAACTGTAAGGCTCTTTAAACCCGTTTACAGTTTACAGAGTCTAGGCTGTGTATTAGATTTAATTTTAGGGCACACAGTACGGACAGGTAGATATCATGAGGTGTAATCATGACAAGCGATCTCTAGAATCGCTGACTCCACCTTAAATTAAAACAGACTATGTTATCTGTGTATATGACATAGATTTCCTAACTAACAGTTGCTCAGATTTTTCTGTTGCATTATAACTTTTAACCTGCATTTAAAGCCCACATTTGTGATTAAGACACTAAGACCTGTAGAACTGTCTGAACAAAATGGCAGTCTGTCTGTCTGTGTGTCCTGCTTACCAGATCATTCCTTCAAACAGGTTCTGAATGACAAGGTGGGACTGAGTTACCACAATCAACAGGGTCACATGGGTCCACGCAAACTGGAAATGGTAAAAACACACAAAACACACACAGCGTCACTGTACTGGAATGAAACCACGCCTTTCAGGAATATTTTGAATGGTACAAAACGTAAAACACACACACACACACACACACACACACACACACACACACACACACACAAAGAGATGATACAGTATGTCACACATATAGAGAAGAACGGGATGTATGATAGCAATGACAGGCAGCAGGTGGAAAAGCTTAGTGAAAATTGGACATACGTAATAGAAAAATATTTTTGTGACGATGCATGCAGCAAAATTATTTAAAATAACTTAACATTAACAGAGCAGCATTAATAAAACCAAATTAGACTTTTCAAGCTGATAAAGTGTTGTGTTTTCCATGATTTATAATAAACTAGTTAAAGTGGCTACAAGGGACTTTCAGTTTGTGTTGATTCTAGCGCCATCTTTGTACAATAGTGGTAGTGTTTTTACAACCCCAACGCCTGCTGTCCTAAAGATCTTTGCTCAGGCTTTTCCAGTCTGCCTGATGTTTATCGATTTGTTCCCGGGAAATCGGACCCGAGCAAAGGCATTGATAAAAACTATCTAAAAATAGAATTATTTTAGCTGATGGTCTCGGTTTCAGTTACAAGTCATTTATGACCATCAGAGGAAAACTGAGACTGTTTTATGAACAGATCCTTGTGGCTACTTTGAATAGGTGACAAGGAAATAGTATTTCTTTTTGGCTACACAAATATAAAAAAATGTCTGCATGCATGACATTAAATATTAATATATTAAGAAAATTTATCTACCGTAGTTAATCCATGCTAAATACTATTACAGAAAATATATAATAAATATAAAGTTAGTTGAGACCTATAAAATGTGGTATGTAAAGGTATGCACAGACGCAAGAAAAAGCAAGACAGAAATGTGTCAAATGAAATAAAAGCCATTGCAAAAGCATTTATCCAGGATCATACTTGTATAGTAATGTGTGTAAAGCTAATTTGTGAGTAACACACTGTAACAAAATAAGTCCAGCATTTAACATGAGAGAACAGTGAGACAAATGTGTAACGTCCATAACTACTTATGTACAATGGCAACACACACACACAGAGCGCAATGAACTCTTTCAGACAGACATAATGGAGAAGGGAAAGTGTGCAGCGGAGGAAAGGAGGGATGGATAGAACAGTTAGTGATGAAATAGAGGAGAGGAGAGGAGAGGAGAGGAGAGGAGAGGAGAGGAGAGGAGAGGAGAGGAGAGGAGAGGAGAGGAGAGGAGAGGAGAGGAGAGGAGAGGAGAGGAGAGGAGAGGAGAGGAGAGAGAGAGAGTTATTCGGCTGATACACACCATATAAAACTGCAGGCGGTAATGTTTCTTCACTAAACTCAGCACAAACATGCAGAAACCTGTGAAAGAGCAGACAACATGCGGTCAGTTATTATTCTTTACTCAAAGTTGAAAAATAAATATTGTAGATAAAAATTAAAAATAAATTAGGATTGGGCGGTAAAATATAATTTAAAAAAATAGCACTGTATTCCTTTGATTACGTTCATGAAAAAAATAGCAAGTTTGTAATAAATGCCTTGATGGTGTCTTATCTATGTTATCTTATCTGTCTGTCTGTGTCCAGCAGCAAGTACAATGCAAACGTTTGAAGATGCTATACATGTGATGACAGGAGTCCTGTAATTTGTCCAAAAAAATAATACAAATTTTAACTTTAAAAAAAGGGATAGAAAATTGTATACCGCCCAACCCTACATACATCACACACAGCAAAAGATTGACTGTATACTGTGGTGTGGGTAAGTGTGTGTGTGTGTGTGTGTGTGTGTGTGTGTGTGTGTGTGTGTGTGTGTGTAAGTGTGTGTGTGTGTGTGTGTGTATTCTGTAGATGGAGCATAACTAAACTGTGACTAAACCATTTTTTTTCTTCCACGTAAAACATCTAGGGGCTTTTTATCCCTAACACTTTAAATCAGAGAATAACAGTTTGGTGTCTACATAAACATGCCCTGCGTTCCAATCCCCATACTTCCCTACTATTTAGTATGCCAGGAAAAGATTTAGGACGTCCCAATACATGCACGCCAATTGTAGTATGCTGAGAATATATAAATGCCCCACTAACTCCAATAGCATTTTGGAGTATTCGTCTTTATTCTTGACATTTCTCGACATAATGAAAAAAATACTTCCTTATCAGATTTTTTTTTCTCTCTCCTGTGGCCCTAAAACTCTTCTGTACTTTAGTATGTAGTGTAGTAAAAAGACTAAAACTCTTCTGTACTTTAGTATGTAGTGTAGTAGGAAGAAAGAGTATGTGATTTGGAACACAGGGATGGTTGGATACTGTGTTTCAAAATGTCCCTGGGATTTTATAAACTGCAGCTGAGGCCCGGCCTGGGTCGACTGAAAGACAACCAAGTCAGCAACAACTCATGAAGAAGAAATGTGTGTGTGTGTGTGTGTGTGTGTGTGTGTGTGTGTGTGTGTGTGTGTGTGTGTGTGTGTGTGTGTGTGTGTGTGTGTGTGTGTGTGGTGTGTGAGAGTGTGTGTGAGTGTGTGTGTGTGTGTGTGTGTGTGTGTGTGTGTGTGTGTGTGTGTTTTCACCCCCGCTTAACACTGAGATCAGAGCACAGAGCCTCTATTCATTTCATACGCCCCCAAGGGAAACTTATTGTCAGAAAAGCAGATAATAACATTTTGAAATGCTGCTAATGTGAACCAGACACCAGTGCATTTCAATTGGAAACAGAAATATGATATTTACACAGAATTTAGCAACACATCGTTTCAAATTCTCAACAAATGTAAAGTTTGTATTCAACACTGCATCCTATATATTAGACTTTAAAGGTGGAGTCAGTGATTCTGGAGAATGCTTGTTGTCAAAATCACTTTTTTGTCAATACAATTGAATACCCTACCTCTAATTACCATGTGTGCGCTGGACAAAATACATCCATTGTGAATACACAGCCTAGGCAATATAAATGAGCTGCTAGCGGCAGATGTTGCTAGCTACAATGAGCCCCCCTTTACCCTTCGTTTACATACCAGTTTACAGAGCCTGGACTGTGTATTAACACTGGATCGGGGCTCGCTAGTTAACTATCACTTCTATACACAATAACAGGTATGTTAATCATTAAAAGGAATATCTCATCAGAGGCCACAGCTCCTTGTTTGTGCTTTTTTATGGTGCAGTTCACCAGAGCAATAAACTATTTAAAACAACAGTGAATGGGGCAATCCCCAAAGACAAATAGTAGATCATGTCATTATACATCAGTTTGTAAACCTAGGAATTTACATTGTTATTGTAAATGAGGAATTTGGTTTTTTTACTCTTTTTGCTGCGATTTTCACACACACACACACACACACACACACACACACACACACACACACACACACACACACACACACACACACACACACACACACACACACACACACACACACACACACACACACACACACACACACACACACACACACACACACACACACACACACACACACACACACACACACACACACACACACACACACTATGTCTGATAGTCTAACACACCTTTAGAAAAAAACGTGAGTGCAATCAGCGGGGGTCCAAAGATCGTGTGTGTGTATGAGTGTGAGATTGTGTGTGTGTACTGTGTGTGAGTGTGAGTGTGTGTGAGTACTGTGTGAGTACTGTGTGTGTACTGCGTGTGGTGTGTGTGTGTGTGTGTGTGTGTGTGTGTGTGTGTGTGTGTGTGTGTGACCTACCTGCCAGGTACAGAGCGAAGGAGATGAATCTGTGATAGCGAGAGAGGAACTGCAGAGGCTCCTCCCGCTGCACCAGAGCGCCAAAGTAATCCGCCACAGTTTCACCATAGAAGAAGTAATTCACACAAACCAGGAAGTACCTGAAATGGAAAGGAATTTTTTTTCAATTATTATTAATATATATATTTTTTTTACTTTGTCACTTTTTCCTTAGTATGTTATAGCAAGCAGCAATTTTTAGGCTTGCTTCTGCTGTGTATTATATATTGTATGCATATGCAAGAGTTTCTGTTTTGGTGCAGTTAAATCTGGATTGTGAGCTTATGTCTGAAAAAACACTATTCTTGCATTAAATGTAGGTTCTGTGGGTCACTGGGTTTAGCAGAGTTTCTTGCCGGCTGTACATTAACCAGGTGTGTGTGTGTGTGTGTGTGTGTTGTGTGTGTGTGTGTGTATGTGTGTGTGTGTGTGTGTGTGTGTGTGTATGTGTGTGTGTGTGTGTGTGTCCTTAAAGGGCTGTTTGAGGTCTAAGACTTTAAGGTTCAGGCTAGAATTAGGTTTAGGTTAGGTTAAGGCAATTAGTTTTGATGGATAGGGTTAGGTTAAGGGGCCAGGGAATGCATTATGTCAATGAGTGTCCACACAAATATAGCCGTACAAACATGTGAGTGTGTGGTGTGTGTGTGTGTGTGTGTGTGTGTGTGTGTGTGTGTGTGTGTGTGTGTGTGTGTGTGTGTGGGGCCTTGGTAAAAGCGGACTTCAATTAGCCTTCATTTGCTCTTCCAGCATGGCAGTGATCTTTGCTCCTTGCTGCACTGAAGTCACATAATACTGTGTGTGTGTGTGTGTGTGTGTGTGTGTGTGTGTGTGCGTTGAGTGTGTGTATGTGTGACTGCGCCTGTCTGTCTGTGTGCGTTTGCCTCTGCCTGTGTGTGTGCCTGTAGGCCTGTGTGTTTATGTTTGTATCTTCGCACCTGTGTGTGTGTGTGTGTGTGTGTGTGTGTGTGTGTGTGTGTGTGTGTGTGTGTGTGTGTGTGTGTGTGTGTGTGTGTGTGTGTGTGTGTGTGTGTGCATGGAGGTGTATGCAAAGGTGACCTATTCAGAGAAAGAACAGAATAACACTAGAACTGGTTGCTTGCTCACTGTATCTGACTCATAGCCTCTATACCTGCAGATGAAACTAGCTTGAGTCAGCATTTTCACTGGGAGAAAAGCAGAGTTTAATGGAGTGTGTCTGCCACAAGAAATGACTAAGTGTGGCCTTAAAAAGACATTCTCAGACACCATAATACATCTACAGTTCATGTAATATAAACCCATAACCATTCAGGTGGCTAATGTAACTGGCATCTGTGGCCTAGATGAAAAAGTAGAACTGGGTATCATATAAATGTGTTTGTTCCGGTTGCTGATTTGGTACCTGGGCTTTTGTAAGTAAGTAATATCTTGTTTTGAGAATTGTAAATATGATTTTCTACTAAATTCATTTGTCTTGGGTTAGAATGAAAAGAAGCTTATCGGCTTAAATGTCAAATAATGTCTCAACAAAAGCGGTTGTCTAGGAAAAAGTTTAAAGGAAAATAGTGTAAAACTGTCAATACTGTGACTCTAATTTGAGGGATCTGGTCAAGAATCATATCCTTGTCCGTTAAACAATAATTTATTTCAAAGTAAAATTTACCTGAAAAATCCTGATTCCCCTAGGTATTCTAAAGAGTAAACTATTCCACCCTCCAAAATATCTATTTGACTCCTTCCTAGAAAAACATTAGCTAGAAAAAACACTTCTGGGGCGAGACATTAGCGCACAAGTACCATTAACATTCAGTAGTATATATCTTTAAGTGGTCTATAATTCCCCGTTCATAATACATTATATACTACAGATCATCTACTGTTTGCTGTGAAATCTATTCTCCTTAGAAACACACTTGTTAAGCAAAATCAAGTGCAAGTTAAAGTCAGCATTGAGTAGTATCTTTAAGTGGTAACATTCTGAATCAGTTGTACTGTTCTTCAATGG
The DNA here is from genome assembly GCA_026122265.1 of Ammodytes dubius. Lineage (NCBI taxonomy): Eukaryota > Metazoa > Chordata > Actinopteri > Uranoscopiformes > Ammodytidae > Ammodytes > Ammodytes dubius. Next base: position 28,791,172 of record CM047507.1, on the reverse strand, counting down.
GTGGAAAATTCAGTGTTCATGAATGCATTATATCCAACAGATCATTTACTGTTTGCTGTATATAATGCATTCTCCTTACCAGCTTAGCGTCCTAAACCAGGGCAGTTCATAGGAGCGGTAAACTCTGTAGCCGATATCGATGATTTCTTGGAAACATTTGATTTGGATCGACATGACCTAAATCAGATGATGGGAAGAGAACGTATGGAAATATAATAATATTCTCAGATTTGGACAAAAAGGTGATTTTTCAAGTGTCAACAAACATTATCCAGGTCGCTTACTGCACCTTTAAATAGATAAGGCATCACTGATTGTCACTTACCACTAATATAAATACAAATAATGCATGTAATTATTAAAGAACTAACAGTAAGATATATGCGAAAGATGACTTATTTAAATAGCTAAAACATCACCGATTTTCACTTACCACTAAATACAAATAATGCATGTAATTATTAAAGAACTAACAGTAAGATATATGCTTAAGATGACTTATTTAAATAGCTAAAACATAACTGATAGTCACTTACCACTACTATAAGAGCGATGGGATCCGAACGAGATGACGAAGCAGAAGCTTGAGATCATGCACACAGACAGGACTCCTCGTATCCAGTAGTTCTTCCATCTGTGGAGAATCAGAAAAACTTTGGATTAATACCAAATAAAAAAAAAACATTCAACATTTCATTGATTAAAAAAGAAGAAAAACTATTTAAGTTATAGATCTAAGTGAGCCGGGTAACTTGTTCATGTCACATAGAGCTTTGAATTTGAGTACATTCAAGTCGGAACAGAGAAAAATGCTATGGGACTACGTTGAAATCTCAAAGGTAAAAAAAAAAGTGCCAAAAATTGCTCCCCATATCAAATCAAATCAAATCAAATCAGTTTTATTTGTATAGCCCAAAATCACAAATACATTTTTCTCAGTGGGCTTTACATTTCATACAATATGATACAATATGACACCCTGCCCTTACACCCTTAGCTCGGCTGAGAAAAAACTCCCAGTAAAAAAACCCTTTACCGGGATTAAAAAAGAGACTGCATAGACTACAAAATATTTTTTGTAATCAAGATACATAAATAAAGTCCTAATACTGTGAGAGTTATATTTACATATAATTTGAGCTACAGTAGCATGTTGTGATTACAGTGATTGTGGAGCTTGTTGTCAAAATCCCTTTTTTCAGTGCACACACAGTACGGTCGGTCAGGTAGCAGATCATGAGGGGATAAGCACAGAATTTTGAAAGTGATTTTGACAACAATATTTCTGGCTGTGAAACATGTATGGCATAAAATTTGACATTAGAGCAATGATTAGCTGTGCCTTTGATTGTACAGGGCGGACAAACGTGCTTATTCATATCAGCTGACTATCTACTGTATAGAGAGTATAGAGCAGGGGTCTCCAACAGGTCGATCGCGAGCTACCGGTAGCTCGCGGGCGGGTTTTCAGTAGCTCGCCTGATAGGTTGACCGACTTTTTTTTTTTACAAGTTTAAAATCTGATGAAGGTAAATGCACCTCTTCCCATGGTCAAAACTTTGTGATCTGCGGTAAATAAATGTTCACATGTGTCTCAAAGCGTTTCTCTATCAGCTGGTGTGTGTGCTGCTCTGCGGCTCTGCATGCAGCCATGCATGACTACGGCATGCACTGTCTTTGACCTTTGCATAAATGTATTTAATCATTTTAAGGGGAAAACACATTTTATTTATTATTTCAACTATTGAGTTATTTGTAAAACAGCATGCTAGTGTAGCCATACAAGATTTATTTTCTGAATTTTCAATGCTGCTTTATTTTTACATTTTAAATTGGGAAATACATGTTCCAAAACGACCAATAACCTCTGTATTTAAAAAGAAATCAAGCAAGTAGGCTAATAATAACCATTAATGAATTATAGGTTATCACAGTAGGCCTAATTGTCCACAATAATCTCACAACAGCCCCCTATCCAAAAAGGAACTTTAAAAATGTACAACTGTAAGGTCAGTTGTCTGTTTTATTCAAATAAGCAGTTGTTTATTTATGTAGTGCGTATTGGCATCTTTGAGCAAAATACCCCCAAAATTTTTGGCGCGCCGCGTTGCGCCGCGCCTCCTCCACACCTGGGTGGTGACCGCCTTGACTAAGACATTTCCTGGGGGAAACACTGTTGCGTCACAATAAGAACTGTAATATAGACATTGATGTCAATTTTCAGTGATATGTGGCCCACACAAAGTGTAAAGTAATGTGTTCTTGGACCTTTGATGGGAAATTATTTATGATAAGCATTGGGTATTGCAATTTCACACGTGTACAAACAGAAGCTTAATTCATTTGATGTGTGCTATGTAAATAAATATAAGCGATTTGATACAAGTAGCTCTTGGCCACTTACATTTTTTCAAAGTAGCTCTCAGTTGAAAAAAGGTTGGAGACCCCTGGTATAGAGAGTATAGGGGGCCTCAAGGCAGTGTTTTAGGGCATACAGTAATTCTGAATGGGTGGCTGTCATGAAGGCCAACATATGGTCATAGTAGATACTGGTTTTATAACTGTGTAAGTCACATACAGTGTATTTGTCTGTGCTGGAGATGATATCAGGGAACACATTTTGTGGGGTGATTGCGGAAAGCTAGTCGTGTTACTGTAACTGGGTGGTCAGAAAAGGGCCTGCGTTTATTTCAAATTGTATTTTTGGAAATAATGGTATTTGAAATATATTGTGTCCTCTAGTAGCTAGTACAGCAATACATAATGGCCAAAACCAAGTAACCGGTGGGAATATGAAGGTGTATTGAACTCTGAGATCCAATCCTATGTAGTATAAATGTGCAAACATTTTAGAAATCGGTTCATCCTAGCCTGAGAAAAGGCAGAAAGAGTGTTTTATGGTCTCACTGTCTAAACCCTACATTTTACTATGGGTGACATCACACATGGGAAAATATAGGGTTAGGATTAACAGGACAGCTGGGCCAAGGGAAGACTGAGGAAAGACTGAGGGAAGAAAAACCTCATTCATTATATTATAATAGTGATTTTATAATGATAGAATGCTGGTTCCGTATGGGTGAAATATTCCTTTAAAACAACGTAAAGTCATGACCAAGACCGAAATATACCAAGAAGACCAAGAAAAGCCCAACCCTGCATTCTAAATCGCATAATCTTTCTGTTTACTAAACTACATACTGCAGCTGTCCATGAAAAAAGTACATAGTTTGTATGCATACAATAGGGACATATTATCTATACTTATATAGTGTGTCATAACAGTGCACTTTGAACCCTGTTACTTATATATCGGTTGCATCACACACACACACTAGTTGTTATCTCTGAGCAGGTAAGTCAATGTGATCTAACTTCCACTGCAGACTTAGGATTGTGGGTCAGACTCAGAACAGCATGCTAACATAACATAAAGCATGCTGGTTTTATGCACTTTTCAAAATACAACCAGATGTAGTAGGAGTAGGACATCCCGGTAGTTTACTGTTTAGCTAACTGCCTTTGACATCATGTATTGGGACATCCATACTATTTATAGACACACTTAGGATATACATGTGGAAATCGTAGGCACTCCTCAAATTGATCCACCGTACCATAAACACACCCACAATAAACACATTAAGATTACTTTATTCACCACTTTTATTGCCCTGTACTGTATAAATGTGTGTATGTATTAACAGATATTCCTGCAGTTGTGATCTTGAAAAAAAATCAAAGTACTGTTTGTCCAAGACCAAGACAAGAGCAGGTAAGAAAAATATATGTTTTAATAACTTAAAAAAAGTGATCTCCATGATGAAAACGGGCCAATATAAAGGAAGACGTGTGTGTGTGTGTGTGTGTGTGTCTGTGCGTGTGTGTGTGTGTGTGTGTGTGTGTCTGTGCGTGTGCGTGTGTCATCTGTCCTTTAAGTTTCTCTCCGACCATTCATCTGATCTACTTCACACTTGGTGGGTGTGTTGCCGAGCAACCAAGGGAGTGCCGTGACAAGTGTAAAGTTCTCTTGGATCAGTGGCTGGTTCTACAGAAGGTCAAGGTGGCCCACTACTACCGTAACTGTGTGAATAGACACGCATCAAAATAAAAAAGTGTTTTTTTTAAGCTATTATTTGTTTCATTTATTTTTGATCTAATACTCCGAATGGGTTATTATATTATAGCTCAATACACATAGTTAATATACAGAATATAATAAAGACTATTTCAAAGTATATTCAAATCAAACAGAGTCTTGAAGTTGTGCATACTAAATTAAAAAAACTTACGGACATAACATCTCACTGAGAAAAACATAACAAAATAAAGAGTTCTAAGCGATGGCAAACTCATCCCAATGCACACTGCACACTAGTGGCTAAACATGTATGGAATGAGGCCCTGCCAGTGTTTTCCCCACACGTCATGCAGTGCCGCGTGTTGCTGTGTGTTTGTGTGTTTGTGTGTTCTGTGTGTGTTGTGTGTGTGTGTGTGTGTGTGTGTGTGTGCGTGTGTTGCTGTGTGTTGCTGTGTGTGTGTGTGTGTGTGTCTCTCTGTGTGTGTGTGTGTGTGTGTGTGTGTGTGTGTGTGTGTGTGTGTGTGGTGTGTCCGCCTGCTGCCCAGGAGCAAAGACAAAAGAGAGGAAACGGCTCTCAGCCTCTCAGCAGCCAATCAGAACACAGAGCCGCTGACTGTTCTATGAATGGAGGACAAACAGCTGCATCATGAGAAATACTGCTGCTGCTTCAACTGACTGTCTCACACCCTCTCTCTGTCTGTCTGTGTGTGTGTGTGTGTGTGGTGTCTCTGTCTGTATGTCTCCCTCTCTCTTTCTCCCCCTCTTTGTCTGTCTGTCTGTCTCCTTCTCTGTCTCACTCTATTTCTCCCCCTCTGTCTGTCTGTCTGTCTGTCTGTCTGTCTGTCTGTCTGTCTTTCTCCCCCTCCCTGTCTGTCTGTCTGTCTGTCTCCCTCTCTCTATCTCTCTCTTTTCCTCTCTATTCTGATTAAAAGGTAGAGTCGTGTATTCTGCAGAATGCTTGTTGTCAAAATCTGTAAATTTGTATGTAAACAAAGGGTGTGAAAACCCAGGGGGCCACCATAGCTAGCAACATGCCCATTTACAGAGCCTAGACTGTGTGTTAACAGGTACAAACTCAGAACGACAAGAATCACGTAAGTACATTAGCTTCAAATAAGTCAAACTACAAAGTGAATCATGTTAGTGCAACATAAATAGTATTATATATTTTTTTCATTTATTGTATAACCATGATCTTCTTAGCCAAGGTGCAGTGGGAAGAGATGTTTTTTTTTACATCTGTTTCTCATAAGTGTCTCACTGCCATTCCTTCCTAATGTATCTCCTTGCCTTGCCCCATTTCTCTCCCTCTCCTTCCCTCCCTCTCTCTCATCCCCTGTTCTTCTCTCTCTCTCTCTCTCTCTCTCCTTGTGCTTCTGTCTTGAGCCTGTAGGGATTAGTGCTTCCCCTCCGCGTGAGCCTTTAAGCCCCGTGACCCGGCCACTGCTTATTGGTCACACCCTCGGCTTGTCATCTGTGTATTAAACAACACCTCTCGCTCGCTCAATGATGTTCAAGGTGGTGCTGACTTGAAATGGTGTTCTATGGTATTACGCTACCCATTCAGACGTGTGCCCGAAAACTCTTGAGGTCTGTTGTATTGCTAATAAATGTATGTATGCAACCCTGATGTGTGTGTAGTCGTGAAGAGGCTTTTGTTAATGGTGATTAATAACTTAAAAAATGTCTTTGTTTAGTTATTTTGTACAGGGATTATATTTGACAGGGGATTTGAAAGAGTTGTGTTTATTGGTAGGATAAAGCCCTTAAGACTAATCATATCATTTTATAAGGGGGGGTCCTTATAAATATACAGGAAATATATTTTATAAAACACAAAATACATTCGCAAAGCTCTCCCAAGCCTTTATTACTCAAAATCGAATTAGTAACCAGAGCTAGTCGTTTGAAGATAATTAAAGACTTAAAGATTTTCTGAAGAAAAACTAATTAAGTTATAGATCTGAGTGAGCCGGGTAAGTTGTCACATGGGGCTTTAAATATGAAGGCAAGTCGCTTAATTTCCTTGGAGATTTTGGGAACAGAGACAAAAGGCTAGTGGACTATAGCTCTGGAAAAAAAAATAAGAGACCAGTCTGGATTTTTCTTAAATCTTCATCTCTACATTACTTATTGAAAATTGCTCTTAATGACAAAAATTGTATTGGAATTTGGTAGAAATGTTGTCAGTAGTTTGTAGAATAAAACCAAAATGTTCATTCTACTCAAACATATGCCTATAAATAGTAAAACAAGAGACACTGAACAATTTGAGTGGTCTCTTAATTTTTTTCCAGAGCTGTATATTGAAATATAATACCACTGAAATATTGAAAGTGAAGTGCCAAAAATTGCTCCCAATATCGGGCTACATAGACTACATAACATTTGTGTGATTAAGATCCATAAATGAAGTCATAATACTGTAAGAGTGTGAGTTATATTTACACAACCGGCAATGAAAACTCATAAAGGCCTTTTTAGATAGAATAGAACAAATCGACAGACTCTGCTATTGATTTGAGCTACGGTAGCACGTTTTCTGACGAAGCAGCAAAACTGGACATAACACCGGCTCGGATTGCAAAGTGTGACAGTACTGCACTGCACAGCGGGCAGAATTGTTTTTTTTTTAATGATTGTGTGTGTCAAGTTTCAATACATTTCCTAGCACTTACTTTGCACTGTGTTTTCTTAAAGTTTAAGGCAACAGACTTCCCCGGCTTACAAGTAACACTGCTGAAGAGTTTTCTCCAAAATCATTATTATTAAATTATGAAGAAGATGGTAAGGAGAAAATATTTAGTTTTTCAAAACATGTTTTGCATGTTGCTTCATATAACAGACACATCCAATCAGTACAGTAAATGCTTTTGAATGACAGTCATTTAATACAAACCAAACTGTTGACCACATTATGTGTCACAACAGGCTGTCAGCGCTACACACCCTCATCCAGAACTTGACATACAGGTGCAAAGGGGAACCATTCATACACAGTATGTAAGCTGTTCAGCGACTTATTGTGTAGGCGTGACTGTCAACTGATAGACACAAGATTTGTTTTCCACCACTCAAATGACAGACAGACAGACAGACAGACACACACACACACACACACACACACACACACGCGCACACACACACACACACACACAAAATTGAAATGTAGGTGTGTCAACTGATAGAGACAAGATTTTATTTTCCACCATTCAAATGCCACTAACTGGTTTATCTCCTAACTCTTCTAACCACAACACCCCTTTAGCATCATGACACTGTTACAGAATAAACAGTAGCCAGTGTTTTAAAATGCCAAGGAATTTAACTTGTTATTTGTACACAGAAGGCAAGGCAAGTGTATTTATATAGCACAATTCAGACACACACAAGGCCATTCAAAGTGCTTTACAGGGCAAGATTAAAAATTAAAAAAAATACATAATACACATTAGAAAAGCGAATGAATAGAAATACAAAACACAGAAGCCACTATTTCGGTTATCTCAGTATAGCAGCACATTTTACTAGCAACTGCATCATTCTCATTCTCCTCTGCATTAAGTACAGCGAGCTCTAAACTTCATGTCCCAATCTATTTCTGGTCCAATTAACCTACATGCATCAGGGAAAGATGATCCATCACTCAGCCAGGGTCATTCCATGGAACAAACTGCTTGTTATAGCAATATCAAGGCCAGATACCAGGGTACTTTGGTTCAATGTAGCCAAAATCAGTGAGTGAGAGAGTGTGTGTGTGTGTTTGTGTGTGTGTGAGTGAGTGAGTGAGTGAATGAGTCCTCGAGTGTCTGAGTGAGTGAGTGAGTTAGTGTATGTGTGTGTGTGTCTGTCAGTGTTTGTGTGCTTGTTTGTGTGCTTGTGCGTGCATGCGTGCGTGAGTTAGCTGTGTGTGCGTGCGTGCGTTAGCTGTGTGTGTGTGTGTGTTGTACCGTGGTGGCAGGCCCTCCAGGGCTTTGTTGAGACATTGTGGAGTGTTGTCAGTGTCGGCTGTGGACGGAGGAACATCTGGAGTGTCTGCTTTAGAGTCGCCGTCACACTCTCCGTCTGCGTCGCCTTGGAGACCCAGTCTGTCATCACCATCGGTCTCCTGCCACACAACACACACACACACACACACACACACACACACACACACACACGCTTAATTGAATTCAATGGGACTTTATTGGGATGGAAACACAGAAGTCAACATTGCCAAAGCTATTGAGAATTATGAAACGTCTTTTTATTCCAATAAAAAAAATACAGAAATGGGATAATTAATTATTTGCTAATATATGTACGAATACTCACTATAAACTTAACGAACATAGACTTTTTATTAGGGGGATGGGGGTTGTATTTGTGTGTGTGTGTGTGTGTGTGTGTTGTGTGTGTGTGTGTGTGTGTGTGTGTGTGTGTGTGTGTTTGTGATAAAATCTAATTAAACAGAATCAAACCAATAGTGAGAAGTGATAGTGAGCTTGACAAACAAATATAGGTAACGCTTTATATTACGTAGACACTCATCAGCATTAATTGATGCTTAATTAATGCTCAGTTCATCCTGAGTTAATGTAGGACTCATGTAAGACTCATGGAGGACTCAGCCATGAATGAATGGTTACTCCATCAGTAACTAATCAGAAGTCAGTCTTAATTACAGACTGAGTCTTTAATGATCATTGCTTACCTAAGACATCTATTACAAATCAACTCAGACATGTTTCTTAAAATGTATTAATTAATTAATTACCATCACTGAAAACCGTGAATTTGAAGTCCCATACATTAATTAATAGTTATGTGTCCCTCTAAGTAAAGTCACAACATTATGATATATTTATAGATCATCACCTAACGATGAACTAAGACGGGTTAAGAGCATGATTTCACTTTAATGTGGTAGCATGGATAACCATTTTTTCTGGAACCAAAAGCTTTGCAGAAGCCTTCCAGGTGGACTTCTTAATAACCAAAAGTAATACATTTTGTAAAATTCATTATTGTTCTTCAAATTATTAAGTTGTTTAGATGAGGAAATGTTATGAAATAAGATTTGTTCAGCTGTGCACCAGCACAAGCACCTTCCAAGGCTCGGAAGTTGCCAGGTCTAAAGGTGCGAACACACTGCACATCGCCGCGCGGCGAGTTTACAGAGAAAGTCAATGTATTTCGAGCGCCGCCGCGCGAATCGGCGGCGGCCGGCGGCGAGCGGTTCACGCGGCGCGGCCAGGGGCGGCGCGGCGCGGCGCGAATGGGGCGGCGCGGCGCGGCCGCCGCAGAAGTTGAAAATATTGAACTTTTCGCCGCCGGCCGCGCCGCGATAGCCAATCAGCGTTGAGCTCCTCCCGACGTCACTCACTTCGGGACCACGTGCACATTCAATGACTCATCGGGCGGCGGGCGGCGGCCGGCGGCGGACACAAATGAGCCAAATGAGCCAAAATTATCAGGCGGCCGGATCCTGCGATTCCTGCGGCCAACCGCCGCGCGGCGAGTTTACAGAGAAAGTCAATGTATTTCGAGCGCCGCCGCGCGAATCGGCGGCGGCCGGCGGCGAGCGGTTCACGCGGCGCGGCCAGGGGCGGCCAGGGACGGCGCGGCGCAGCCGCCGCAGAAGTTGAAAATATTGAACTTTTCGCCGCCGGCCGCGCCGCGATAGCCAATCAGCGTTGAGCTCCTCCCGACGTCACTCACTTCGGGACCACGTGCACATTCAATGAGTCATCGGGCGGCGGGCGGCGGCCGGCGGCGGACACAAATGAGCCAAATGAGCCAAAATTATCAGGTGGCGCGGATCCTGCGATTCGCGCGGCCAACCGCCGCGCCGCAGAGTGCAGTGTGTTCGCACCTTAAAGGTATATAAAACCAGAAAAGTTCAATATTTTCAACTTCTGCGGCGGCCGCGCCGCGCCGCCCCATTCGCGCCGCGCCGCCCCTGGCCGCGCCGCGTGAACCGCTCGCCGCCGGCCGCCGCCGATTCGCGCGGCGGCGCTCGAAATACATTGACTTTCTCTGTAAACTCGCCGCGCGGCGATGTGCAGTGTGTTCGCACCTTAATGGTAAGAAATAAGTAAAAATGTGTCAACTAAACTTTTACACTCAACACATAGCCTACTTTGACCTTTTGAAATTTAGAAGACATATTAATGTTGGTTTCTTCAAATATTGTATTTCTGATTAATCAATTTCAGTTAGCCTTATACATAGGATATGCTTTATTTTTTAGGAATAAATAGGCTAATTAAATTACTGATATGCCTATTGATGTGACAAGTAGGCGGCTAATATAGTCTCATCAATCCATTCAATTCAACCTTTTCTCAGAACACACTCTCAAGATTTTTATTTCGTTAATGATATATTTGTTTTTGTAAATGCCCTCATCCAGTCATGTTTTTTCTCACTAAATACAGGACGTTACTAGACAGATCTGGCAACCCACATTGAAATAGTCTATTTTTTTACCAAGCTGAAAAAACAATTATGGGGGTTTAAGTATTCTCCACATTTTAAATAAGGTTAAAATGCACGGAACAGCAACACAGGGGAGGTGCAAGATCCTCCAGAGCTGCACGTGAAGTTGAGAGGAGCACCTCAATCCTCTCTTATAAAAACCAATGGGCCGTGAAGACGTCGAAGAAAACCACTGGACAGAAGCCACACTGCACACGGAGACGAACACCATGTGAACGGGCCGAAATGGACAGGCAGACAGACGACAAAAAGAGGTTAGCAAACTAATTGCAAACTATCAGCTCAATATTGTTCTTATGATTTTTATTGCATGAAGTAAAGTTAGCGGTGACATGTTAGAAAGCATTCTTAAAAAGGTAGGCTACGTCTACATTAAGCTAACGTCATGTTAGCTTAATGGTTTTGTTTGCCTGGAGTAACGTTAGCCGATTGGATAACAAGCTAGCATTGATTTTACGTTATAGTCCATGGGCAAAGTCCCAAAATGTCTCTTATTGGTAGGCTAAAATCTGGGTGGACACATTCTAGTTGTGATTTTTTTATATCCTATACATCCCAAGAAGAGGTTTTGATGTGATAAACCTTTTATATTGGTAGCTTTTGTTTTTAGTTGTTATCCCCTCTCAAAGTATAGGATAAGAGTAATGGAAATATTACCCTATTCACTGCAGGTGAATAGGGTAATATTTTTTACTTATAGATATCATCATGAAACTTTGCCAGTTGATTACTAACATTAAAACAATTATTTTTTAAATTAAAATTTTTTCAGAAATGTTTGAATAAATATGCAAATTTGGCAATATCGAACTAATTATGTGAGAATTGTTTTCTCTCTTCTTTATTTTTACAACGTATATGTGTTCAAAGTTTTTACAAAACAGAATATGGATAAAGTTTTTTTTTTTTTCATTTTATAAATAAAAAAATATTATCAAAAATAGTGTTGCCTTTTCAGCATGTTTTTAAGAAGAAATTGTATCACTGATCAGACAATTAACAACATATGAACAAACCCTTCTGTAATGACTTTCAGAATAGTGCTAGTAATTATTATGGAAAGTTAGATATAAGTGTTTGAAAAGTTAATTTGTGATACATTTTTTATGATGTTTACACACACTTTTTGTTCCTGTCTTTCAGTAAAATCTCCTGAAGAGTTGATCGAGCGTTACTACAAGGTCCTTGGGCTTGTCAAGGGTGGCTCTGCCAAATGAGATGCCTACAGCAAGATGAAAGTTGACAGGAACACAATTGTGTATCAATCAGCAATTGCAGATTAGCAGCATTCAAGCTAGTAAATGAAGATTGCTTGATATTATTAAATATTTTTTGTGTATGTTCATTAAACAGAAATTGTTAACGTTTTAGGTAGAAACTACTTTGAATACAATAAAACTGTTAAAATCCCAAATGATGGTCTTCAATTAAATGAATATAGTAGCGTATGTTAAATCACGACGGGAATGCAGACCTGTATATTATAACAGTTTTGTACTGATATTTGTCACCACCGTCTCTGAAAGAGAAATCATGCTCTTAAACCGTCTGAGTTAATCATTAGGTAATGATTTGCAAAAATATTATAATGTTGTGGCTTTACTTACCGGGGCACATGGCACTTAACTAACCATTAATTGACATGGTTTCCCATGCTACCAATGTTCTTAGCCCATCTTAGTTAATCATTAGGTAATGATTTGCAAAAATATCATGTTGTGGCTTTACTTACCGGGGCACATGACACTTAACTAACCATTAATTGACATGGTTTCCCATGCTACCAATGTTCTTAGCCCATCTTAGTTAATCATTAGGTAATGATTTGCAAAAATATCATGTTGTGGCTTTACTTACCGGGGCACATGACACTTAACTAACCATTAATTGACATGGTTTTCCATGCTAATATATTAAAGTGAAATAATGCTCTTAAACCGTCTTAGTTCATCGTTAGGTAATATATCATAATGTTGTGACTTTACTTAGCGGGACACATAACTATTAATTAATGTATGGGACTTCAAATTCACGGTTTTCAGTGATGGCAATTAATTAATTAATAGTATTAATACATTTTAAGAAACATGTCTGAGTTGATCTGTAATAGATGTCTTAGGTAAGCAATGATCATTAAAGACTCAGTCTGTAATTAAGACTGACTTCTGATTAGTTACTGATGGAGTAACCATTCATTCATGGCTGAGTCCTCCATGAGTCTTACATGAGTCCTACATTAACTCAGGATGAACTGAGCATTAATTAAGCATCAATTAATGCTGATGAGTGTCTACGTAATATAAAGCGTTACCCAAATATATCAATAGAAACACACAGGCAGACAGCAGATTAAATGTTCATCAAATGTAAATGTAAGTGTTTCCGAGATGCAAACGACAGGTAAATGTTGAGGTAGTCAAATGAGAGCTCAGTACAAACAGTGGGCAGACAGACAGACAGGCAGACAGACAGACAGACAGGCAGGCAGACAGACAGGCAGGCAGGCAGACAGACAGGGGATTGAATTCAGGCCAAAGTTTTTAGTCTCACCTAGGAGGGGAGGAGACTACACAAGTGCTGTGCTGGCTGGAAGTCAAGTAGGTCAGCCAGGTGTGTGTGTGTGTGTGTGTGTGTGTGTGTGTGTGTGTGTGTGTGTGTGTGTGTGTGTGTGTGTGTGTGTGTGCTTGCTTTGCTTTGCTTTGCTTTATTAACCACATAATATCTGATAGATTCTAGACAGTGTAAGTGGGTGTGACGGGGCAGGTTCCAATTCATTCACATACATACATACAGACATTTAGGGAACTTGGCCTGCTGGGTAAGTTAACTAGTTTGTGCAATATTGGGATTTTCTTTAACAATCGCGACTAAAATCAAGTCATAACACTGTGACTGTGTGTGTTGTTGGGTGTGTCTCGCATAGCTGGCCTCTGCACTTTGCACAGTTTAGATCTAACTCTTTAAGTGCTGCTACTACTACTTGCATTGCTTCTTAAGAACTTTCTTTACAAGCTATTGTGTTGGCTTTTAGACAGACAGACAGACAGACAGACAGACAGACAGACAGACAGACAGACAGACAGACAGACAGATAATCAAGTATGAAGAAATAACAAACGTTTCTGCCCTGTTAAAATGTGATTTACTGTCAATGTTATAAAGCTTGGTCGGATTAAACAAATTGACCATATTTTGACAAACGAGTACAAAATAATGGGAACGCATGAACCAAAACCGCCAAACAGTCCACTAACAATAACCTTTTACTGCAATATACTGTATCTATAACAATATCGTAGTAGTCTCAACATATTTCAACACAACCAAAATCCTCAAAATGCCCATGCATATATAAAAAGAAAAAAGGTCAGATTGTTAATTTAATCAAGACGGATTAAGTGTCTGAGCTGAAAGTCTACACCTGGTGTCAGCAGGTTAACTGTCCGCTGCCCTCTCTGGCTCATTGCTTTATTAGTTAATCAATCTTTAATCTGGATTAAAACCCAGTCAACAGACACACAGACTTTACAGACGCATGTAGTACACGGCCTCTATTCTGTGCTGACAACGGTTTGAATAGAACATAGAAAATGTGACAGAGAATAGTGTAATCAACAGTTTGAATGAATGACAACATGAATTTTTCAATATCGAATACATCCACAAGTTGCAGTGTTTCATCAGAGGTTATGATATGGGCGTGTATATACAGTTGTTTTATTGTATTGATGCTGATAAAGCTTGTTGAATTGAATAGAATATCTTGATAACATTTAAATTAATGAGCCCTAGGTATAACAACAATAACTTTGATCATTTGCTACACACACACATACAGACACAGACACACACATACAGACACAGACACACACACACACACAGACACACACACACACAGACACACACACACTTTTATAAAAAATAAGTCCTACATCAGCACCTTAAGTTTGGTGAAAAAGCTTGCCCAGTTTGGACGAAAGGAGAAAAAAACCCTGAGGTTGCATGATGTATTTTCAGATTTCGCCCCATGTGTGGACATTGCACTGCCTCAGACAATTCATTAATAATTAAGTGAGGTGTCATGCTACAAGCTAAGCCTCACACTTCTGCTCTTCTTGGGTTAACACCAGTAGTAATGGTCGCTTGTGTAACAAAGCAGAAAATGGAGACCCTTCTTCTTATATTTATTCTGCCCAAAAAAGGTTAGTCAAAGCCAGTGGGATTTTTTCCTGGGCGCACGCAGCCATTGTGGGAGATTAAGTTTCCTTAATAGAGAATGGCTGGACATTTTTCTTCCTTTCATGGTGATTTTGTCAAACGTGGCTAAATACAGTCAGTGGGGTTAAAGCCAGGGTTAAATCACAAAGCTTTTCATTTAGGAAATAAGGGTCTGTGATCCTTGTCAAATGCTGGTAATTAATGCCAAGGTTGGGAGGTGTGTGTGTGTGTGTGTGTGTGTGTGTGCGCTTGTGTGTGTGTGAGAGAGAGAGACTGTGTGTGTGTGTGTTTGTGAGAGAGACAGAGACTGTGTGTGTGAGAGAGACGGTGTTTGTGTGTATTTGTGTGAGAGAGAGAGACTGTGTGTGTATTTGTGTGAGATGGTGTGTGAGATGGTGTGTGTGTGTGTGTGTGCTCGCATGTGCGTGTGTGTGTGCGTGCTCGCATGTGTGTGTGTGTGTGTGTGTGTGTGCGCGTGCGTGCTGCGTAGAAGGGTCACTTGACTTGATGTAGGGCGTTCAGGACAGAGGACTAGAAGGTGTAATTGAAGATTTCTACTCAGGATTTAATGAGGAAATGTAGAAGCTACAGACAGACAGTGGGACTTACTGTACATAACGTGACTACTTAAGGGAAGAAATAACAATGAAAATGCCTCTGAATTACAAATAGCATTTGACTATCCAAATTTACAATCTGAAAAACAAATAAACAAGGCAGCTCATGTGTGCTGATAAAAAATGAAAATAAATAAAAAACTACAATTGGTGACGTGTTCGTGTAAAAAGGTCTTCTCATATGAATGAGTGTATTTTCTTTTCTTTTTTCACATTATTTTTTAATGGAATAGCTTTTTGGATTTTGGGTTGTTCTATATACAAAAGCAGCAATTTAAATATTTCACCATGAGCTCTTGAAACATTTTGACTAGTTTTTCCAATATTTTCTTGACTGTGGACAATGCAAAGAATGAGTAAAGAAAAAATGCAAAATTCAAATAAAATAAATAATCAGATATGTAAGCAGCAGCATACATGATACTGCCAGCTACCAGGTTATACTGCAGTACAGGTTGCAGGGGTGATTCATATTTAATCACAAAGGTTTATACAGGGGTCAGCAGTGCTTCTACCAACTCTACACACACACACACCTACACACAACACACACACACACACACACCACACACACACACACACTCACACACACTACTTTAAGTGCAGCCCAAAAAAGCCCAAAAAAGCCCAGCCACTGTCTAGCTGTTATCACCTAAAAGCAGAAGTCACTCTCACTTCTCTACCTCGTCTCTAACACTCTGGCAAAGTCACTGGTTGGTTGCCAATGGGATTTTCTCACTCTGGCCCTGCATTCCAATCACCATACTTCCATACTATTTAGTATGCCAGAAAAAAGATTTAGGATGTCCCAATACATGCACATCAATTGCAGTATGCGAGAAATACCTAGATGCCCCACTAACTCAAATTGCATTTTGGAGTATTCGTCTTTATTCTTGACGGTTCTCAACATAATGAAAAAAAAAAACGTCATTATCCGATTTTCCTTTTCTCTCCCATGGCCCTAAAACTCTTCTGTACTTTAGTATGTCCACAGTTGAGTAAATAAAACAACAGGCCACAGCTAAGTTTGGGCAGCAGCACATTACCTCATTCTCTCTCACACACACACACACACACACACACACACACACACACACACACACACACACACACACACACACACACACACACACACACACACACACACACACACACACACACACACACACACACACACACACACACACACACACACACACACACACACACACACACACACACACAGTTTAATGGTCTAATCTGGGCGAATGATGAAGTCATGCTTGGTAAACTGTCAATTGCGGTTAATCTTTTGTTTATTTAGGAAAGTAGGCCTGCACTAAAGCCTGTGTAAGTACTTCACTACAAAACAAGTATGCAAATGAATGGGCTAACAGCAGTGAGGCTAATGGGCCTTTGTTACATCCCTTTTGTTTTATATACCAGTTTACAGAGCTAGGCTGCTGTGTATTCAATTTTTTTTTAGATATTTTTTGGCATTCTTATGCTTTATTGATAGTGTAGAGACAGAGTTGAAATGGGGCAGAGATGGGAGTGACATGCAGAGAACGACCACGGGCTGGAATCGAACCGGGTCCGCTGCTGGCCGAGGCCCATGGGGGGGGACGCCCTACCAACTGAGCTAAGGGCGGCCCTCTTTCCTGCGATTTTCACTGATTTATTTTGACAAAAAGGGGATTTTAACAACAAGCGTTCTCCACAGAATGTTACTTCAGATATGATCAAATAAAGCCTTACACTCATGAGCTAACAGCTGCTATTTTAGATAAGGAAAAAATAACATATTTTTGGAACCATCAAACTTACAAAAACTGTTAACTTGATAAAAATACCGGCATGGTAACAAAAATGTAACAACACTTTCACTTAAGTAAGATTGTACATTGTAACTTTTAGAATCACATGATCTTAAATCAGGCCTCAGAGGTCGATATACAGTCAACCCATTTCACCAGCTACAACAGAGACGTGCCTTGTGTGTGAAAGAAGTGAACCCCTAAAAATATTCGCAAATTCAGCCCGAAAAAAAATAGTATTGCGGTTACTGCTCCAACAACCAGCCACAATCTAATGCTTGATCATGATACATCAACTAGGTGCCACAGAGCAGCAACCCCCACAATGCTAATCGATCCCAATCAATAGTGTCTGATGGGTGTAAAACGGAAGCACAATGGAGCCTGTCTGTCTCACTCAGCTGTTTATTACTGTCATTCATGACTTTAACCTTCGTCAGTCTTATCTGTATACATTCTCAGCTCAACTTTGCTTCGACCTGAATGCTACTACTGTTTAAGGCCTAACCAAAACTGATTATTTTTGGGGCAGTCTTGGCGTGAGCTCGCAGCTTCTAGAGTTAGCTTACTTTGAACTGTTGTACCGTTACGTCTATTCGGTTGTTACTGATTCATGCTAACGTTGCTACTAAGTTAATGCTAGGTTAGCCCAGAGCCGTTGAAAGGAGTTGTAGTGTTTAGCTTTCCCCCCACAGGCCCAGGTCCAGGTCCGGCCCGCAGCAGACCCGGGTTTGAATCCCACCGTGCGAGTTGAAATTCCCTGCATGTCATTCCCCTCTTTGCCCCATTTCAACTCTGTCTCTCCAAATCTGTCTAATAAAGCAAAAATGGCCAAGAAATAATCTGAAAAAAAGGCAGTCTTCCCTCAGTCTTCCCTTGGCCCAGCTGTCCTGTTAATCCTAACCCTACATTTTTACTAGTGTGATGTCACACATGGGAAACTACTAGGGTTAGACAGTGATGCCATAAAACACTCTTTCTGCCTTTTCTCAGGCTAGGATGAACCGATTTCAAAAATCTTTGCACATTTATACTACAAAGGATCTCAGAGTTCAATACACCTTCATATTCCCACTGGTGAAGTAGGTCTTTAAGCCTCCTCTGCTGTCCAAAGAAATGTCTAACTGTGTCTGTGCAGAATAAAGAAGAGAGCAGCCGAGCGGTGAACTGCCTGCTGCTGCTGGCAGCTTCAAGGACGACGGCCGCTTTGCACACGGCCCCACAAGGTCGACTGTCATGAGGCGTCTTGAGCCGTCGCTAACGCTAACTGTCCCCGCAACAGTGTGTAATGCTACGGCCATGTAGGGAGAACACACACACACACACACACACACACACTCAATATCGGAATCAAACACACACACACACACACACACACACACCTTCTTAATAGCTTTGGCAATTTTGACTTGTGTTTTTCCATGCCAATAAAGTCCCATTGAATTAAATATGTGTGTGTGTGTGTGTGTGTGTGTGTGTGTGTGTGTGTGTGTGTGTGTGTGTGTGTGTGTGTGTCTGTGTGTGTGTGTGGGGCGGACTAATTAATTAAAAGTAAATATTGGCCTTAGACGTAGCACACAGGGGGAGAGAGTGTAAATATATGTTTCACACCACCAGCAGTTTATACAGTGTGTGCACCATGTCAACGTGATCTGTTTAGACACAACAAACCACATGACACGCTGCAGGCAAGAACATTGTTTGTATTCAAGCTTTGGGCAATTCGGAGTTGTTTTTGTGTAGCTATTTTGCTTCCATAACATGTCTGCTTTCCACCCATGAATTTTGCTAATAATACTCCTCTTTTATAGTAGTATTTAAAATGTCCAGAAAAACACATTGGACATGGACTCACAAGTAGCTAAATAACAAGGCTGATGTTTGGCGATTTGTCATTGTGTCAGGGGGGGCGACACCAGTTTTTAAACGCTGCCATACTGAGAAATACAGTAGAAGAGTGATGTGGAGCTGATCGGCTTGATTAACTTTGTGTCAACTCATTTGGGGAAGTTACGCAATATGGCTTTACTACACCAGGTTTCAAATAAAAAAACGGGAACGGGATGGTTGTGAAAAGAAGCTATAGTGTCCACATTTACACATACCGAATGCTTTGAAGAGAGGCAGACCAAGACCCTGTAGATGAAAATTTACTAATACACAACATTAAGATCCCTCTAAATCAAAATCAAATGTTTTATTTGTTAGCCCAAAATCACAAATACATTTGTCTCAGTGGGCTTTACATTTCATACAATATGATACAATTGACACAATATGATACAATATGACACCTGCCCTTACACCTTAGCCGCTGAGAAAAAACTCCCAGTAAAAACCTCTTACCGGGATTAAAACAAATTTAAGAAATCTCAGGGAGAGTCGACTGAGTAAGGGATCCTCTCCAGGACGACATGCTGCATAGATGTCATAAGTAGAGAAAATCACAACCTAACCTAACCTAACCTTCTGTTGGCCTGATGACATTTTTTCTTTAAATGTATCCCTTGAAGATAAGCCACCTTGAAGACCATCAGCAAGGACCATGTTCTATGTACCACAATAGATTCAAAGTGTGTATTGTCATATGCACAATAAGAAACATGTTCTCGGTCATACAATGAAATTTTCCTTTGTTTTCCACAGACTGAATGCCAAGAAGGAACATGAAAATATGCAATATAGGCTACAAGTAAAATAGAAAAAAAAGCAGCAACGTACATACTATATAATTTACAAGGCAAATAGAAGAGCAGCCACTAGGTACATTTCCAATACAGCTGATGGGCAATGGTGCTAGTAGTCAAGTGTTTCCAAACTCCTGCTTCTTACTCACTCACTATAACAGCATTTATCCTTCAGCTACGCGGCAAAGTGCCAAGCTAGTAAAACACTACAGAGTATTAAAAATGACCTCGCAAAGGAAACCCTTTAAACAGCCTGTTAACATGCCAGATTGAGTGGAGGTTAATGCCTCTGTGTGTTGTTGGTGTGTGTGTGTGTGTGTGTGTGTGTGTGTGTGTGTGTGAGTGTAGGTGTGTGTGTGTTGTGTGTGTGTGTGGTGTGTTGGTGTTGTGTGTTTAATAGAAGTTAATAAAGAGGAGTGAGCATCATCCAAGAGTGTTTAAAGATATATTTGGACAGAAAATTAAAAAAACTAATTCCTCCAATAGCCAATTTTATGACTTAAGTGTCGAAAATAAGAGGAAAAGAGACTTTTTTTATATTAGGAGAAGAGACCATAACTAAATGATTTAGTTGTTAAAAAAAAAGAAAAGAAAAAAAATTGTATGAGAGCATCCTGATATAAATTCTTGGAGAAAAATTGTCATTCATATGTTTAGCAAGAACGTTCAGCCCTAGTTCCCACTCTAAATACTTTCCCTCTGATAATACAACACTCCATCACTGTTTGAATGTGTGGAGTCATGTGTTTGTGATAGGGGGGACTTCCTACTGAGGGCTACAGCTCCACACAGAGACACACGACACACAACAAACATACAGAGAGAAACACACACACACACAACACTCACATACACACACACACACACAGAACACACCGACACACCAATGAGAAACACAACACACACACACACACACACACACACACACACTCCAAACTGACTTCTGAGAGGTGAGGACAAACACGTTGACATACAGTGAAGTCAACGCTGCAACAAGCCAGAAGACCAAAATGAACACACACACACACACACACACACACACACACACACACACACACACACTGAGAAACACACACGACAAACACACACACCAAACAACACACACCACACCACAAACACACACAGACACACACACACACACACGCTGTGCATATCATGTCATGTGGTTGATGTATTTCAGATCCATGAGTCAATCTGTTTTTGTACCAACTTCCAAGGATATAAGACCATCATAATGAAACATAGTTAATTAATAATATGATGTGTAATTAATTGTAGCCCTGTAGGACATCCCCTCTATCACAACACATGTGTACCAACAGTTTAAAGAAGAAAATTGTGAATGAAAATAACAACAATTGTCGCAAACACATATTTTTCCTCATACCTACCTAATTCAGATCTACACATATACATCAGGCCAATACACTGAACTTTCAGGTGAGAGGGTCATATGGAAATGTAGGTTTTACTTGGTGGCAAACCTCCTGTCAAAGTGACCTTAGGTAAAGTAGATATACATGATTTAATAGAGGTCAACAGAGTTTACTGCCATTGCTGCCTGCCCCAACCCTCTGAAACTCCCTCCCCCCAAACATCCGAAACTCAGGTTGCGTTCCGAATCGCATACTCTTTCTTTTTTCTATTCTACATACTACATCCGACGATAACAATAATCTAGTTAGGATGCAGTAGGCATACTATTGGGACACACTTTACTCTCTTATTTCATCATAACATTGCGCCTTGATCTTGCCTCTTGCTTTTATATCCGTCGCATCCCCGTTTGTTTTCATATGGAGGCTTCGTCGATGTGACGTCACTTCACGTGCGCACTGGATTGTGGGTCAGAATCGCCCAAATAGGATGCACTTTTCAACACTAACAATCTTGGCCGCATGAAGTAGGACATGATCCGGGTACTTCTAACCATCCTAAATCTGGCCACAAGAATGGGACATCCTAAATCTTTTTTCTACATATAGTAGAAAGTATGCGATTCCGAACGCAACCTCAGACTCAATAAACTCATTCAAAAGCCAACTCAAAACTCACCTCTTCAAGAAAGCTTAATGGACTGACCCCACCCATACCACACCTGACTCTATTACAAACCTCATTTTGAATTGTTGTGTATCTTGTTTTCCAGTTTTTCTTTTCTTTATATATATTCTTTGAGATGTAAAGCGTCTTTGAGAGACTTACAAAAAAGCGCTATATAAATCCTATCAATTATTATTATTATTATTATTATTATTTCTGAGATATTTAGAACTCCTTGGCTTAAGCCCCAGATATACATTATGCAGAGTGTGACTGTGAATGAAATATACTTTCTGGCATGTTGCTATGGTAGCTACAGTGACCACCCTTTGTTTACGTTTTACCCATTTACAGAGCCTAGGTTGTGTATTGACAGTGGAATTTTTTTTCAGTGCACACACACAGTACGGACAGGTAGCAGATCATGAGGAGATATTCATTGATTTTGAAAAAAAAAATGATTTTGACAACAAGCGTTCAAGAGAATCGCTGACACCACCTTTAGGGCCGAGGGGTGTGTGTGTGGTGTGTGTGTGGGGGGAGGAGGGGGTCTCTTAACCACCTCTTCATTCACACACACACACACAACACACTGAAGTAATTTAGATATATATTTCCACACTTGCACAAATAGGTGTTTTGTTGACTATGGATTTCATAGCGGTTTAGTAACTTTTGTTTATAGGCTTATCGATCATATTGACTTGACTGGATGGAAACTGTGTGATACAGTCTTGAGAGTGAGGTGATTTTTAACCCGCAGTTAGTACACAACACACACACACACACACACACACACACACACACACACACACACACACACACACACACCACACACACACACACACACACACACACACACACACACACGAGAATGAACCTTAAGCTCTGTCAATATTATTGTTGCTTGATTGTTTTAATCACTACTAGTCACCGATTTCAAAACAAAAGAGAAAGTGCAATGTCCATTTTTTTTTTACTTCTTCGCATTCTTAAGTTGGGCTATACTTCAGAAATCTCACCAAATCATTAACCAAGTTAAGTTAGGCCTTAATTACACTATCCAATGTGATTATATTTATTTAATGCAATTTTTAAGATATTTGAGATGACTTAATATATTTTAATAGCAATTGAGGCCATGTTTTTCAAATCAACTTATTGTAAGCCTTAAGAGACGTTTGAAAGATTAATTAAAAACCATGTTAACGCCAATTAAGGACTTATTTGTAGATTATCTCATTCAAATCCTTTTTAAATAGGCTACTTTTTAAGGAGCTCTAGAAGTATATGAACACTGTTATAGTCACAACACGATAAAATCCCAGCTATTTATTGAGGTCATGAACTTCACATTGGATATAATTGGTTATTTCTTATGTCAAATACGTTTTACTTTTCGTTTGATTTACAGGATTAGTAGCCTGCCACAGTCAGCCAGCTTTATTTAGCTTCCCAACCAACCTGGCAACCCCCCCTAGCAGCCAGCTAGCTCGGCCAGTATAGCAGCTACTAGTCTCACAACAACCGGACTAACTTGTTTTTAACCGACGACGTCTTTGGGGGAAAACAGTTTGACGTTTATAAAGCACGTTTTTACCTTGTCGCTGATATTTTCCGCGGCGCTGTCAGTGTCTCCGCCGCCGCCACCTCCTCTCTTCCTTAGCTCCGTCATGTCTCCGGTTAAATGTTTCACATAAGCCGACTCAGGGCGAAGGGAGGGCGGGTAGGAGGGAGCGAGAGACCGCGGTTAAAATCCTGGAGCTTGTTCGTCTGATGTATGGTATATATCCCCAGGTTTTGGACGTTATATTCGGTCACTAAAGGGCAGTTTTTCCCCCCGTGTGGAAGTCAGACGGTTGTTGCTGCTATGGAGCTCGAGCTAGACGAGACAGTAACCGCTCCGTTCACTGCGTGTGTGTGTTTGTTTATCACCGCAGTCCCCGTCCCTCGCTCCCCTTCCTTCCACTGTCAAGGTGAGGAAATGAAAGACACTCATAATTTCCAGTATCGTCATTCAAAGTAAAAGGAAAATTTGTGACACTGCCTCATAGAAATAATATATAGCTAGGACAAAATGTTGTCTCTAATACCATAATTCTACTTTGCATCTCCACCATTGTGAATTAATTGTAAGAGTTTTACCTATATTACCCTTTTTCATTCATTTAGGCTATTCATTTTCGTTTTTATTTCGAACAAAAAAATAAAAAAGCAAGTATGACAGACAGATCATACAAAATACACATAACACGAAACAACACTAATTATAAAGGTTCTGTGGTGGCAGATATTGAATGTTGAAATGCTTATTAATGTAATAGGAAACATTGTATTTATCTTGTATTACTCCTGTATGTCTAAGGTTAATTTCCTCAAATGTGTGTGGAAGAGTACTCAGACTGTACCTCCCCAACCCCCCCCACCCCCCTCCCTCTTGGATACCCCCCCTGCAACAGTAAACAGTCTGTCTCTGAGCCCTCCCCCACCCCCTCCCCACCTGACTGCCAATTGAAACCTGATTGAAAACACAACATTCTTGCTATGCTGAACTGACTTGTATTTAAGTTGTGACTTGCCATCTGATCGGAGCCATTCTTCTCAGAAAGTCATCGCGGGGCTTCCTGGGTCGGATGGACCTCCATGTTCTACTGGATGGAACATGAAGCCTCTGTTGTTTGATTGAATAATCTTTTGCTTGATTATTAAATACTCTCTGCTTGATTATTACAGCCTTATGATCTCACTACAGTTCATAAACAATATTTATAGAATAAATGTATGTGTCTGTGTCCGAAAAGAAGTGAGAGGCAGCCGAAGGTTATTACGAAGCCCTATCCATCCATTCAATTAATTCACAGATATCGCGTTTTTGAAGAAGAGCTTTATTTTGAAGTAGGCTTACTGGACGCATAACTTCCGGTTTCAGTCTGTGATTTGGTGTCTAACTTCATACAACTCTCCTTATGTGGAGACTGATCCTCTCTCTCTCTCTGTCTCTCTCCCTCTCTCTCTCCCAATCCCTCCCTCTCTGTCTCCCCCCTCTCTCCCTCCCTCTTCTCTCTCCCCCCCCCCTCTCTCTGTCTCCCCCCCCTCTCTCTCCCTCTCTCTCTCTCTCTCTCTCTCTTTTCGCTCTCTCTCCCCTTCCTTCCTGTCAATCTATTCTTGGTTGACCCACTGTGCTTCACGCTGCGGAATCGCGGTTGGGGGGTTTCACCTGACATTAACTGAATAGAATAAACACTGTAAAGATAATATCATTTAAATCCATTCAGGAAGATTTAGTCTGGGACATTTTAAAGGTCTAAAATTGTAAATATATTGTATATTGCTACTTATAGCATCGCTAACTTGTGTTGCATGTATGGACTTTACTGAAAAACAGACATTCCTTACACATTTTCTCTCTGCATTTCCTCCAATTGTTGCACTTTTTGTTTTGCATCAGACTGCAATAATAATTTAGAAAAACTTGAATGAGCATAAACATTCAGTTTTTTACTCACTCACACACTATTGTTTATGTTAATCTTAATGTTGAAATAACTTAGTACATTTGTATTAATTTGTAAGTTCTTTACCTTGTGAAAAGGTGACTGAATTACATCATAGGCCTATATTTGTTAATATTATTTATTAACACACACTGAGCTATAAGGGTGTGTGTCGAGATAAATACATGACTTAATTCAGTCATGTCTGGTCTAAATGTATCTATTTCTAAGTCAAAAATTTCCTTTTATTTCCTTTAAAACAAAGACTGTATAAAAGACGACATTTCAACCCGCCACATCATGAAGAAAACTTTTTTTTTTTTGCACCCACAGAATTCAAAATAAAAGAACCAATGCTTCCAGTTTTTTTTGGTGGTAACAGCAATTATTTATTGAAATGAAAATTAAAAAGAATAAGTACCAGCTCTATTGCATTATTGTAACATTTCGTTTCTGTAGGAGAAGGAGCGGTTTGGGGGGGGAGGTGAGGGGGAGAAGGGGGGTAAGAGTTACTCTAAGGTTTGTTTTCTCTATTGTAGGATGTAGTGAGTGAACACAAATATACAAGGAACATTCAGCTATCACAGATTGCACACCAGATACTGTAGTAATGTGCAGTCTAATACAAGACCACCAACACAATCCAGGATTTTTTCACCTTATTTTTCCGCCCCTTATTCCGCTTAACTCTTGTTTTCATTTGTCTTTTAACATATTTTTTCCCAATATTATATTTTTTTCAAAGAGAGTACAAAAAAATCCACCCAGATCTACCCGGGGTTTCTGTACACAAACCAACTCATCAGACAAATGCCTTCCTAGAAAAAATATGAATAAAAACCAAAAACAACAAACAAAAAAACAATATAATAATGCCGAGAACATGTACAATGCACTGACACAGAAAGTCAGCTGTGTTAATAGACATGCAACAAGTAACAAAACTTGCTGAAATCGCAACAATAATAATAATCATAAAAATAAAAAAAAATAAAAAAAAAATCTAAAACCAGTTATTATAATTGCATAAATACTTTGTACAGTTTCATTTTTATCCGCTGTGAAACAAATTCACCTTTTTGTTGAAATGACAAAACGTAAAAACTGCATTCAATTTAAAACCTTGTGATTCTCAGTTTTTTTTTGTACACGTGAAGAAGGTGCAAAAGGAACTCGTGACGTGAGTGATTGATAGACAAGCCGAAAATCAAATCAGCACAATTTCAATTTCATAATTTTTTTTTTTCAGCTAAGATGGCATGATTGCACGCTAAATTACAGTACGTAAAATGCAGGATGATATAAGAGGGAGATGATAACAAAGAGTGCATATACTAATTAATAGAACATTATGGAGCATTCGGGGTGTGTGGGGATTTTAAAGTGTAGTGGAGACAGAAAGAAAGCAGCATTTTGAATGCACGGTCGTTGCCCACAGAAGCATGACACAAAATGGCTTCATCACATGTTTTTGAAAGGAAACAAAATGAATGGACTTTTACATATTAAAATGCACAAGCACGTTCTTAATGTCTAACTCTTAAACCCAGCAGAAACAGCAGCCATGCAGCAGAGTTAAAACAACAACTAATCATTAAGTTGTTCTCATGACAACAGTGCAAAAGAGAAACACACAATACTCCTTTTGATATTATGTGTCAACTTGGCAACTTTGAGTTATTATGGGGTTCAATTTGTGCCAAATAAATGTTGTTTTATACAGTTTTGAGCTCTTACTGCACATTTTACTATGATTTGGTGCCTCCTTGTGGTGGAGACAGGCATTACAAAAAGCTCATTTCTATACAAATAAAAAAAAACGTAATAACTGAAATCATGTCTGTATTTAATTGAATTAATTTGATGATCAAGAGCGAGTAAGCGATACAACATTGATGAAAAAAATATACTACAAAATTATGGATTTAATGTCATACTCACTCATTTCCCCTGCATTTGTAAGCAAAACTAAAAGTAAAAAAAGGCCAAAAAATATCTCAATGTGTTTGACTGTTTTTTAACTTAAATATTTTTGTATACAGAGTACAGACAAGTATTAATTTTCCTAACTTTACATGTTTCGACTGCTAACGTTACTGCAGTTCAGTTCCAACATGTTAAGGTACGGAAAGCAATACTAGTCTGATATATTTATGTTAGTATACGTGTTAAATCGCTCTATATATTCATACAGTGATCACTTATATAGTGTATTAGCTTCATAACACAAGTCTCTCAGTCCCTCGCTCTGTATACAAGAACATTTAAGTTAATTATAAAGTTAGACTTAAATGATCGTATTTGCGTTTTTTACTAAGACATATTCTTAAAATCTGAGCTGGGATTTTGTCAAGTTTAAAAGTATTTCATGATTTCGCAGTTCAAGCATTTTCATCTATTCCAATGGCTATACATTTATTTAATATTCCAAACACACTCTTTGCATGGGTCTTGGCTGTTGCTCTTGCAGTTTAAAATCTTTTGATAGGGACAGTGGATAAAGTGTGCGGAGTGCAACGTTAACTCATCTACTGTTATAATGCCACAGAGTTAGACTGACTGGAACACATATCTGAGTAGAAACCAGCAAAAAAAAAGCAAAAAAAAAAAAAAAAAAAAACAATACAAACGAAGAGTCCCTTTTTTGTGTGCATTCAAAAAGCCGTACAGTAACTAAATGCTACGTTAAAGGAAGAATAAATGATCTAGCAATATAACATGTGTGTTGTCCTTTACCTTTTTCATACGCGCAAATAAATCTTGTAGTAAATGGAGTGATATGGTTTAAAAAAAAATAATAATAATCAAATCAAATCTCCATAATGATATTTTGTCCAGTCTTCTTCAGACAGCAGCAACAATGATGACGAAGAAAAAAATTCTCCAAATGGCAATTCATATAAAAAGGACAGAATAGGTAAAAAAAAAAAAAAAAAAAAAAAAATTAAGTTCATCGAAAATTGATACATCCGAAAACAATTTGGCAAAAATAATAAGAAAGACAATCTCATAATAAATCTCTCTCTTTGATGGTGATGGCTTGACAATGCGGGCAACACTCAATCACTTAAAAAAAAAAAAAAAAAAAAAAAAAAAAAAAAAAAAAAAAAAAAAAAAAAAAAAAAAAAAAAAAAAATCACATTTTTGTAAACAACAACAACAACGACATGAAAAAATGATCGCGAAATGAATAATAAAAAAAACAAAAAAAAAAACAAGTCATTTTTGCATAACTAGAGACGCACTAGTAAAGTGAACCCGCGGCGGACATTTAATTATTGACATTCATTATCCCTTCCTCCCCTCCTGTGTTGTTCCTGTGACTTTGTAACATTATACTTACACACAATCAGTTTTTAGTTTTTTTTCTTCTATTTTTTTGTTTTTTTAAAGCCAGGAGTGTTTAGTCACAACGCTATATTACAGGCAAGTTATTATTACACATTTTTTTTCTGAGTTTTTTCCCATATTTACCTTATTTTTTGTTCCATATTTGATCCTCTTAAGAGTTCAAAAGGCCATAGGAAGTTTATTTACAATATTAACAAGTTTTGTTCTGTATCTTGCGGTTGGGCGGGCGATTGATTCGAGAGCGCCGCGTCAAAGATGGTGGTAGCTTTTTTTCTTTTTCTTCTTTTTCTTCTTACATCCAGGTGTTGAGTGCAGGTGGTAAAAGTGGTGATTTTCGTCTTTTTTTAAAATTCTCATTCTCTGCCTTTTTCCATCGCCCCCGTCATGGTGAAGTTCCCTCTGTTAACAGTCTGTCAGTGTGTTACAGTACATGTGGTTACTGGACGTACGAGAATTTAAAAAGGTAATTTTTTTTTTTTTTTTTGGGGGGATATTTTTTTTGGAGCTTTTTTGGATTTGGGAACAACCAGGCAGGTGGAGACGGAGATGGAGATGTGGGAATGAAGCGCTCCTCAGACGGGAGGAGTCACTATGGAGGGGTGGAGCTTAGTTCCTGCTGCCGTCCTCACTGCTGCGCTCGTGCTGCAGGTTGTAGTAACAGTTCTGACAGACGCGCACCGGAGACGAGATCTTCAGCCTCTTGATCTCCGACTGGAAGCGACTGCACCTGCAAGACAAAGGGAGGGGCAGATTTAACAAGGTTCCCACATTCTTACATATCAAATTCAAGGACCCAACAGCAACATGGCATTGTTAGATACACACAGCACACTATAACAATATATTAAAGACAGACAGAGGGGCAGACAGTGGAACAAAGCGTAATTACTAACGCTAAAGTGGCTACAAGGAACTTCTAGTTTTTGTTGAACAGTAGTGTTTTTACATCCATAGCGAAAAAGTGTGCTGAAAAAAAATCCAGTGATGATACACAGCCTAGGCTCTGTAAACAGGCATGTTGTTAGCTATGGCGGGCCCCCTATGTTTAAGTACCTTTTGTTAACATACCAATTAACTTAGTCAGAGGCTGTGTGTTAACACCTGTTTTTGTCAGGTGCACACACAGTAGTTAGAGGGAGCAGATTGTGAGGAGATATTCACTGATTCTGACAATCAAGTTTTTTTCTAGAATTGTGACTCCACCTTTAACGCTGTAATAAAGTAGAGTCACTAAGAGCTGAAAATACATTTTGTTCTACAACTTAAATGACCTATAAACATCAGGAAAACATACAGCAGCACGTCCCTTAGTCAGCAGGTAATAGCAGTGTACTTAAAAATAAAACTTAGTTCTGGAAATTGTGCACCACTGCTGTAAAAGTATAGTCTTACTTTCGACAGGATGCATGGCAACAAGTTAATGTATTGCAATATGTTCATACTTATGCAATTTTTATTTTATTTGCTTCTTTTATTCGCTTTTAAATGTTTTATAATGTGTTTTATGTATTCTAATCTTGCCCTTGTAAAGCACTTAAAGTATCGAGTGGCCTTGTGTCTGAATTGTGCTATATAAATAAACTTGCCTTGCCTTGCCTTGCCTTGCCTTTGTGTGTGACTACTTAGTGAGATTAATAATGGTAATATGACACTGGTGAAGCAAAGTAAACTTTGATTTAGTAGCGTTCATAACAAAAAAAAACTGTGCACTGTAAAAGTCTTCCCTTACTTTTGGCAGAAGAGCTGTCCACAGTTCCTGCAGTGGTGTCGTCTCTCCGTGAGGGAGAAGCGCACGGTGCATCCAGAGCAGGCGTCCCCCACCTCGTCCTTCACCCAGTGGTCTGCAGCCGAGCGGCCCGGCTGGTCGCTCACTGACCAGCTGAACACTCTGCCTCTACCATCTCCAACCAGGATCTTACTGTGGTCCCTGGGGAACAAGAGGAGGGTAGAAATGTTTTTTTTTTAGTTTAGTTAAGTTTATTTCAGTATTTTTTTTTTTTTTTTTTTTAAGATATTTTTGTGGCATTTTTATGCTTTATTGATAGTGTAGAGACAGAGTTGAAATGGGGCAGAGAGGGGAGTGACATGCAGAGAACGACCGCGGGCTGGAATCGAACCCGGGTCCGCTGCTGGCCGAGGCCCATGGGGGGGACGCCCTACCAACTGAGCTAAGGGCGCCCCCTTATTTCAGTAATTTTCACAAATGATTTACAATGCACTTTAGTCAAGACCTAGATAGATACAAACAAACATCCTTGAGAAAAAAATGGGTCAAAAAAAAGGGAGGGAGAAAATGGCGGTAAGAGGAATTCAGCAACATTTCTGATTTGCTGATACGTTGTATGCACCGCATATCTGAAACACACTTCCAGGAAACTGCAGTTCTGCTGCTTTTTTTTTTTTTTTTTTGCCTTTTCTGTCTTCCTTTTAACCTGCCATCTTTTAATTTGGTTGTTTAATATATTTTAAATCTAATTTGTTTTAATGTTTGACCATGTTTTTGCTCTTTGTCTTTAATTGTCTCTTTAAAATGCAATTTTTTTTTTTTTTTTTTTAAGATATTTTTTTGTCATTTTTATGCTTTATTGACAGTGCAGAGAGACAGAGGTGAAATGGGGAAGAGAGGGGAGTGACATGCAGAGAACGACCGCGGGCTGGAATCGAACCCGGGTCTTACCAACTGAGCTAAAGGCGCCCCCTTAAAATGCAATTTCAATATTTTTCTTATGTCAACAGTAGTCTTGATGTATTTTTATCCTACAGTAAAGCCCTTTTGAATTTCCTCATGTCTGCATGGAAAGTACATACTGCATGCTGACAGCTTGGGCAATGTGGCAACCAAAACAAACTGATCTTTTATCACTTTTATCAGCTCTGTGTTGTTTCTTACTTGGAGATGGCGAGCGATGAGATCTCTGCTGGGTGAGCGTTGTCCTTGCGATCGAACGCCGTGTGCATCGTCAGTTTACTCCGAAAGACCAGCTGGCGCTCCCATCTGTGGCCTGAGCACACACACACACACACACACACACACACACACACACACACACACACACACACACACACACACACACACACACAGACACAGACACACACACACACACACACACACATTTTAACAATGCGACAAACACACTGTCATCCGATCAGTCGAGCGCTTATTTTCTTTGATCAGAGCATAAACCCCCTGATGAGTCCTTGATACTTAACGGTGTCTTATCAACCAGCTTAAAGCTACAGTGCGTAGAGTGTAGAGTATTTGTGGATCTGACGGGCTTAATCAACTCTGTGTAAACTCGATGGCGATGAATGTAACCCGCATCCATTCATATTGAAATAATTACGCACTGTAGCTTTGAGAGCAAAACAAAAACAAATAAACTTTAATATTCATTTTCAAACATTTTATATTGCTAAAACTGTGTAAAATATTGCCTGGTCACCCACCTGAATGTAACCCACATCCATTCATATGAAAAAGTTACGCACCATAGCTTTAAGAGCAGAAAAAAAAATATTAATATTGATTTTCAAACCTTTTATAATTGCTAAAACTGTGTAAAATATCGACCCGGACACCCACCTGTCCGTAGCTGGTTGAATGCCCGTGCTGCGTCCATGGCCGGGGGCTGGAGAGCGGGGTGGGCTCCATGGGACAGATGAGCTGGGTGATGGGGGGGATGGTGGGGGTGTGGATGGGGGTGATGATGGTGGTGGCTGTGGTGGTGCGAGGGGATCTTTGGGGTTTGTCCCTCTGAATAGTTAACGAACACGAAGCCGTCTTTCTCGTCCACGCTGAGCGAGTCCGACCAGCGGCGAGAGTCGTCTGAGCTGCTGTCCATCGACCACGAGGCTCCGGCGCGCGCTGATGGACCTGAGGGGGGTTTAAGAAAGGGTTTAGAAGTCAGGACAATGCAACGACTGACGTGTGTGTTAGGTTTGAGGGTAGTTTGGTATGCTAAGAGATGGCAGAAGTGGATACTTTACTTAACTAAAACTATAAGGACAATGGCTTACAGTATTTACTCATTTGAGTGTAAGGCAGCTACTTGAACTGTGCTTATCTGTACATATGTATGTATTTTGTCTTTTTGTCTACATCACAATCAGAATCAACTTTATTTTGTCATTGCACATGTCACAGAGCAACGAAATTCTGTTTACAGTTACACCCGCCAAGAAACATACAACGACAGTGACCAATAACATGGGAGACAGGAGGGAGACACTTTAAAAGGTTTATTTAAAAAAAATTTAATTAACAATTCCAATGCACAAATTTAGGTCAAAAATCTCCACCCTGGAGGCTGTCTTCCATAATTTTCTTGTATATTGACTGAAGGCCAAGTATCTATCTCCAATGCTTGTTTCTGATGTATTAACACTAGTCTAATCTCTGTTTTGAAATTGTAGATGTTAGTGTAGTAGTGTATTCTCACCTCTGGGTCTGTGTGTGGTGCTTCCGGCTGGCTGCCCGGCTGGCTGCCTCCTCCTGTGGACGGGTTGCGTGGGGCTTTGGGCTCCTGGTTCAGGCTAGGTTCATCTCCCTCTGACTCACTGCTGTCCTCGTCCCCGGCTGTGTGAGTCTCTCCGCCCTCTGGGAGACCAAGGAAAGGTTACAATATTAAAGTCTTTATTTTGGTTTGTTTTTAATCACATAATAACACATTTTTCTGGGCGAGGAAGAAATTATAATCATTTTGTTTCACATGATGAGACACTTTCAGAGCGAATTAATTGTGCAAACACTCTGTAAAGCCCCTATCTCACTGGGCTGCGACTGTCTGCGACAAGTTTGAGACTTCATTCGCAAACGAGTCTCTAAACTGTCTCCAAACGTTCGCGGAGTTCTCAATTTCCTCGCATGAGTCGCAGAGCCGCGCAGTCCTGTCGCATGAATTTTGAACATGTTCAAAAAAAGTGTGCGACAAATCTGTCTCAAAACAGTCTCAGTGTGGTCGCAGGTGTCTCCAACGCGTCGCAAACCCTTCTCAATTTAGTTTCCGCGAGTCAGAAAGTGCGAGCAATGTGAGACAACTTTGCGAGGGGTTGGCGACTTATGAAACTAACTTGCGACTGATTTCAGACAAAAATGAGACGGTCGTGCGACGCTCGCGAGACATAAATGCGACCTCCTGGCAAGTGTTGGGCAGGACATTCGCAAACGTGTCGTGAGGAACCAACTCAGTGAGACTGCAAGTGAAAATTGTCGCTAATTTGCATATTTGGTCGCAATTTTGTGTCTCCAACTTGTCGCACACTGTCGCAGCCCAGTGAGATAGGGGCTTAAAGCAAGAAAAACACAAGTGGACACATGCAACTTCACTGTATTTTTTGGGGTGTTGCACTTTGTCACTTCATATATATTAATACAAATCCAAAAAAGACCAAGAAAAGGTTACATAATTAAAGTATTTTTTGTTGTTGTTTTTAATCACGTGATAACACATTTTGTTCATAGTGAATTTATTGTCCTAATACTCTGTGAAGCAGTAAAACAAATGTGTACGCATGTCATTTTACTGCACTATTTTGTTTTGTTCTAGGGCTAAAGAACCACCTTTCTAGACCTGCTTTTTTCCTTTTTGACTTTGATTTTGATTGATCTAACTTTTTCTCAGTTTTTCCATGTCGTCTGTATTTAAGCAGATGTTTTGCATTCATTGTATGTGCTCTATTTGTTTATATATGTGTCTTGCATTTGTTGTGAAGCACTTTGTGACGTCTGCTCTGGAAAGGGGCCTTACAAATAACCATATTACACTATTACTGGCACAAAAATCAGTCACGTGACTCACCGATCTTCTCTTCGGTGAGGCAGTCGGGCACGTCCGGCTCTACCGGCTCTGGAGCAGGGGTTTCTGGGACTTGGAGGAACTCCATTCTCCAGAACTACAAAGAGATGAGTTAAGAAAGGTTTGATTAAGCATAATTTTTTTTTTTTTTTTACACACTGTTTATTGTCTTTTCTTTTCTTTTTTAAAAAACATGATGAAACAAAAAATTTAAATAAAATATAAACTCCATTCTCCAGAACTACAAGAGATATACAGTATTAAGAGGTGTTTGAGTAAGTACAGTTTAGTTAAATGAAGACACAGCACAATAATAAAGAATATTTTAAACTGAGACAGTGACAAAGATACAGCTCTGGAACAAGTTAAGAGACTAGTTGTACTATTTAAAAGTATGTGAAAATCTTTGTTTTATTCCAGAAACTACTGACAACATTTCCCCCAAATTCCCTCCAAAAATAGTGTCATTTAGAGCATTTCCATTCATTTATTTAGAGAAATCAATTCAAGAAAAATTTGCAATGGTCTCCTAATTTTTTACTGAGTTGTATTTCAGGTTAGGTTGAGCTCCTGTATGACAGATATAGACTGGATTTTCTCTTTAACTTTAACAAAGTTGGACAAAAGCAAAGACAATTGAGTAATTCTGACTCCATCAGATACTACAAATATTATTGTTTGAAACGTGTATACAAACGAATGTATTATCAGTATGACATCATGCATGTGTGTGTTACCCTGACGACTCCGTCCGAGTGTCCGGTTACTATGACGTTCTGCGTGTCCCACTCGTTCATCTCAGACACGCAGCAGCACAGGATCTGCTGACTGCGGCCCGTGAACGTGTTGGCGCTGGCGATCGGGCTGCCGTTGATGCTCCACACATGGATGTATGTTCCTGCACACGACACGATGTCCCCCTGTATACACACACAAGGACAAGGACAGACAGAGAGACAGACAGACAGACAGACAGACAGACAGACAGGGACACAGACAGACAGACAGACATGGACGGACACACACAGAGACAGAGACAAACACAGACAGACACACACACATATTATGAATCATGATAAAAATGCTAATTTCGACAATGTGCTGTTCCTTGGCTAATGTTTATCTTCCTCAACTTAAAGCTGCAGTGCGTACATTTTTCATATATTTGAATGTCGGTTAAGATTAAGCCCATCAGCTCCAAAAAAAATCTCTCTGTACTTCTCAGTGTGGCAGCGTTTACAAACTTGATGATGCACCGACAGTGTTGTTGTTGTAATTACTCTGAATATCTCATGGGGGTGACAGAAGTTACGCACCATAGCTTTAAAAGTACACGTGACTTCATTTCCACTAGTTTTTACAAGAGAAATGTATCCATGGCCTTACCGTCAGTTCATTGATACAGAGAGCGGAGACGGGGGCGCAAAAGTTACGCACTATGCTTTAAAAGTACACATCTACAGTGACACGGGACACAGGTAATATCCTTATAGACTCACCGTCAGTTCATTGATACAGAGAGCGGAGACGGGCGCTCGGTGTCCTCTGAGCTGAGTGATGAAGGACAGCTTGTTGAGGTCCCACACGATGCAGGTCCTGTCCCGCGAGCCGCTCACCACGATGTGATACGCTGAGGACGCTGTCAGGCTGGTCACTGCGTCTGTGTGCCCCAGCAACGCCTAGCATAGAACAATACGGACAATGATGTTAGATGGAGTCAATTTATTATTATTTTTTTTTTTTAAGATATTTTTTGGGCATTTTTATGCTTTATTGATAGTGCAGAGAGACAGAGGTGAAATGGGGCAGAGAGGGGAGTGACATCGGGAATCGGGAATCGAACCCGGGTCCGCTGCTGGGCCCGGCCCGGGAGGGGGACGCCTTACCGACTGAGCTAAAGGCGCTCCCCAGATGGAGTCAATTTTTAAATACTTAAGACATATTGGTTTCATATCTTAAGGTTGCACTGTATTTATCATTGTATTAAATACAAGAAACGTCATTAACCCATTAGCAACTACTGCATCATATTTGATACATGAGTTTCAGAAATGTTATGAATTTGCACCTACTTTGTTCATAATTTACAGTAAAATTGTTTGAAAATGTAGGCTCCAAATATGATATTTTACATATTTATGTAAATAGTACATCTGGATAGCTCAGTAAAAGCGTCTACTAAATGTAATGTTGTGTGATGTAATATATAATCAGTATATCTGAAAATTTGCTGCATATTATTATATTTTATGTATATAATCTTGTAATTGTTTAGGTATATATTGTTTTAAAGTGCTGCTCACAGACTTTCTTACAGTCTCTAGGGAACAGTGTGTGTGTGTGTGTGTGTGTGTGTGTGTGTGTGTGTGTGTGTGTGTGTGTGTGTGTGTGTGTGTGTGTGTGTGCGCAGTGTTCTGACCTGTTTGAGTGTGAGTGACTTGCTCCTCTCCTTGCAGGTGCCCGTCTCCCACACACAGATGGCGGTGCTGATTCCCCCGGTGATGACCAGTTTGGGGTTGGGACAGATGGCACAGAGGATCTGACCCCACTCCGACAGCCCCTCGTACACCACAAGGGCCTGGGACCAGAGATTTAAACGTTTGGTTAGTCACACAAAATGACATCACACCTCCCCCACATGGGCCAGAATGAATTGTACATATATCTCTGAAACGGTGAATGTTCTACTAACTTATATTATAGAATAGAATAGAAACATTATTGTCATTGTAACAAGTACAACAATATTAAGTGCAGTCCTTGTTCAGGGCAAAAACATCACATTGAGGTAGTACGTATCCATAAATAAAAAAATAAAAACTATAAAATGAGTCAACTATAGGCATTAAAAAATAAACAAATAAGATACACCCACACACACATTCACATTCATAAATGCGCTTACACAAATGTGTTCACGAGTTTATACTTCTTCCTACTCCTTTTCAGGCCTATCAATTCAATATGTTATTTGTTTATTTTTTGTTTATTTTTATTTGTGAAATCATTTGAACATATTTTTTTTTTATTGTATTTTCATGCTTTTAATTTTTTCTTTTTTTGATATGTCTGAAATAAAACTGAATCAATCAATGCTCATAACAACTTGTCCCACCGACCTTGTCTGACTCGTAGTTGGCGAGGCGACAGCTGAGGTCAGCGTAGCCCCAAGCGAAGGTCCTGCTCCAGGTGGGAGGAACCAGCACTTTGTTCTGCTCCACGGCCAGGATCCCTTTGTCTGTGCACACGATCTGTCCCACCGGCTCCTTCAGCTCTGGAGGACGGACACACAGAGAGATATATGAAGCTCCTGAAGGCCCACCTCTTCTCAGAGGCCTATGACCTCTAACCCGCCCCCACCCCCCTGTGTACACAAACACTGTACTTCCCCCCCCTTTTTTTGTGAAGCGACCTTGGGTACCTTGAAAGGCGCTATATAAATTCAAATTATTATTATTATTATTATTATTATTATTATTATTATTATTATTATTATATTATTATTATTATTATTATTATTATTATTATTATTATTATTATTATTATATGAGGGCTGAGTCATGGGCTGTAGGGAGCTGCATAGTATAATGGGGCTGTCGGGTTGTCGCTTTACTTTCCAGTGTGAAACATGTTTCAGAAGATTCACCAAAACACATTCAAAACTGTTTATTAATCTTGATTTCAATATAAATGTAAATAATCACGATCATGATCATTTAGATATATATTGAAATCATGATTAATAAACACAATAATTAAATGGACTTGGAAACATTAAGCTTTTATTTTCCTTTTTTGTTGTTGGAAAGGCTGTGTTTCTAAACACGTTTAAATATATTACAACTGTCAAACAGAATCATGACTTGGCATAAAGGCTTGACATGATTTAAATACAATATCTTAAGTTGATAATCTTATTTTCATAACATCTGTAAGTTACAATTACGATTAAAATGAAATGAATGGCAGAGACCTAGTTGTGGCCACAGTACGTGTGTGTGTGTGTGTGTGTGTGTGTGTGTGTGTGTGTGTGTGTGTGTGTGTGTGTGTGTGTGTGTGTGTGTTACCTTTAACAGGTGCTAGAGA
Source organism: Ammodytes dubius (assembly GCA_026122265.1). Taxonomy (NCBI): domain Eukaryota; kingdom Metazoa; phylum Chordata; class Actinopteri; order Uranoscopiformes; family Ammodytidae; genus Ammodytes; species Ammodytes dubius. Next base: position 28,752,521 of record CM047507.1, on the reverse strand, counting down.
GGGTCTGAGGTTGTCCAGGTGATGGAAGAAGATCTTGTCGCTGTTGGAGCTCGGGGGAACGCTCGCTACGTCACCGTTGGCTTTACTGCGAACGCGTTTAGGAGGATGGGGCTTCTTGAACAGCTGGAACACACACACACACACACACACACACACACACACACACACACACACACACACACACACACACACACACACAGTCAATAAATAAAAGGAAAATATTTTTAACATCTACCAATACTGCTGCTTGCTGGTAAATTCTGTTGATAAATTCAGCCACTAAGGGAAAATATAGATTATCTTCACACTTGATTGAGACTATTGGATATTGAATCTGTTAATCAATAACTCTCCTATATATTATCCTTTATAAGGCCTTAATATAGGATGGGATATATTCAAATTCACCGTGAGAGTGGTTAGTGACTCTGCATCAACTAATGCCAGCCACTGCCACACACACCTGATTGCAATGAGTTGATGCAGCAGCGTCACCTAACTACTCTCTCTCACGGAGCTGAAAGATTACATGTCCTCACAGAAAGCGAGAGACGGCAGTTAGTATGGAAAATGTATATACGTTGGAAGGTGGCCTTAGTATTTTGACAATGATACACCAGCATTTTACCTGCTGCTTATGTAGCGAACACATGGCTACACAAGTAGGGCTACAGCAACGCAGTGGCTGTAACATTTGTATTACTGCAAATTGTACAAGTGCATTACTCATAGTAGTAGTAGTTATATTGTGGTCCAAGTTGTAATAATATTAGCATTGGTTAGTAGTCAGATTGTAAGTAACAGCGCTAACAATACTACAGTCTCACACTTGTTAGAAGCAATAGTGTGTCATTATAAAGATTATTTTTTGGCATTTTCAAGCTTTATTAGATAGTACAGAGTTGAAATGGGGAGAGAGAGAGAGAGAGAGAGAGAGAGAGAGAGAGAGAGAGGGGGGATGACCTGCAGTAAAGGTCCACAGGTCGGATTTGAACCCACTACCACTGCAGCGAAAGCCGGAGCCGACATGGTACACGCTCTATCCACTGCACCACCGGAGCGCCCAGTAGTGTGTCATTATAAACCATTATCTGACCTGTTTGGGTATCTGTCCGAAGTTGTTGATGAACCCTATGGTGGCTGTCTCTTTCAGAGGGTCGTTGATGTTGTAGATGTCCACCTGGCCCTCGTAGAACAGGTGGTGGAAGACATTGACGGCCTCCACAGCGGGAGGACCCTGCTGCTTGTAGCCGAAGATCAGGTCGATCCACTCATGGAGATGGGCCGACACGTAGTCACACTCCAGCGCCTAGAGACAGGGGGGATTACGGAGAACGTTTGAGCAAAATCACTTTTTTTTTGTCAAATCCAGTGAATATCTCCTCATGATCTGCTGCTACCTGACTGTACTGTGTGTGTGTGTATGCGCTGGAAAAAAAATCCAGTGTTAATACACAGCCTAGGCTCTGTAAACTGTGTAATCATTTGGTACCTCTCTGTGGACTCTGATGAACTCTCGGGGGTCTCCTTTGGCCCAAGGTGGCAGGAGGACATCACCCAGTTTGGTGCCGTTCTGTTTGGCGCCTAGTTCATCAAACAACAGGAAAAAAAACTTTAATATTCATGCACTCAATTATCTAAAGAAATGAATAAAAGGGGGGGATTATTGTTATCAAAAAATAAAATGTCATGCGGTCATGGCATTGCCAGTTTTTTTTTGCTATTCATAATTCTCTTCAGAAATGGTAAGTTTTTTTTTTAAACAATAGAACAGGGATGTATGAAACAATAATGAATTTAAGAAAAAAAATAAGACCTTTATAGTGAGATAATCTAGCATATTTTGAAAAGCAGTGCAACGACATAAAAAACAATTTCCTTGTTTAGTAAAAGGGCAACGATCTGTAATATTAAAAAAAAAAATTATCCGTTAGAGCCCTAAAATCTCTATTTCTCATGAAAGACATCCATATATGACAATTCTTTGTACATTTTTCTCAATTATCTTATATTGTATAAGACAGTTTGACTTAAGTTTTACAGCTCCGGAAAAAATTAAGAGCCCGTTCAAAATGTTCAATGTCTCTCGTTTTACTATCTATAGGCATATGTTTAAGTAGAATGAACATTTTGGTTTTATACATATAATATAAACTACTGACAACATTTATACCAAAATTCACACAAAAATATCGTCATTACAAGCATTTTCAATAAGTAATGTAGAGATGAATATTGAAGAAAAATCCAAAATGGTCTCTTAATTTTTTCCGGGGCTGTATATAAACTACAGTAAGTATATCAAGCTGTCTATGCGTGTAGCCAGTGACAGACAGACACATACCCAGGTCAAAGTTGTTTGAGTTGGTTATGAACTCCGGCAGGTAGAAGAACTCTGGGATGAGCTCCTTCACGTCGGCCATGTTGTGTTTGGAAGCCGACATCCAGGCCTCACGCATGCTGTGGAACATCCTGTCAGCCAGGTCAAAGTGACCGCCCTGGGGATGGACACAGACAGACACGGGCAGGGAGAGAGAGAGAGAGAGAGAGAGAGAGAGAGAGAGAGAGAGAGAGAGAAGAGAGAGAGAGAGAGAGAGAGAGACAGACAGACAGAGAGAGACAGACACAGACACACAAAGTCACAGAAACACAGACATACACACAGACAGACACAGACACATACACACATTTATTTTATTTAGGTGCTTATAAGACGATGACGTTTTCTGTCAGACCTTAAAATCAACCAAAAACAATAAACTTTAAAATAAACCATGAAAAACACAGAAATAAAAATCCATCAATCAACAGATGTAAAAACTGCTATCTGCTTTTCATATTAACCATAAATTACACTTTGTAACTCTACTCAATGTAAGTTTCAGACTGTCTGGGTTGTTCAGTCAAATCAGTCTAGACCAGTGGGGAAAAGTTATTCATCAAACCTGCAGTCTGAGGAAGATCTGTGTGAATGGCTCCATGCGGACCAGATATGAGGCTACGATCATGGCTGAGGAGTAGTGGGTCCCATAGTGGTAAGCCGGTGTTTCACCTGGGAGGGGGAAAAACAATGCATTTACTAACATTAGTGAATGTAAAAAAACAACTGTGAAATGTGCATGTAGTTCTGAATAACATTCGATAAGAACATTAGTATTGTTAATCATAAATATATACACAATCGTCTTCATGAGGTTCTCAATCATTTTTGATATAACATTAGCAGTGATTTAGAAAAAGATGATATGCTATCAGGGTATCAAACTATCAGCTCCTGGACCACTAGAAGTCTTTGATACAGTAAGACCTCCTCCTTTTTTTGGGGGGGGGGGGGGGAGGGGGGGGGGGTTGTTTTGAAATTTAGAGGTTCACTGCATGTTGGGAAGTCGAATCAGAAATGTGTCACATTTTGGTTATTTTGATTCCGGCTGTTAAAGAGATTGATAATTTCATACTTCTAACTTGAAAATTAACAAACTGTTTTATACAGAGCTCAAATATTCATTATAAACATTTAACATTTTGGATAACAACAACGTACAATCGCTTAAAGTGTGACTGGCTTGAATATATTTAACTTGAGATGGCATATCTAAAATCTCCCTGCCTCCAAAGTTGCCTTATTCAGAATCAATTATTATAACAAACTGCACTTTATGGTTTAACTATTTATACAGATCTTAAATATTTTACATTTAGAAAATAACAGACTTTGTGACAATCTCCCTGCCTCCAGCTTGTTAAAAGCTAATAAAGTAGATGTTCATGACTGCTTTGTTTTGTGCTGATACCGATGAGCCTCTTTTGGCAAGCTTTAATTGAATTTACATGTCCTTTGAAGAATGTACAAAATAAGTGTATATGATGTGTAGAAATGTAGTGTACATGGCATTGGATGTTTTTGATATGTATGTGTGCATATTTTCAAAATCTATAAATAAAGTATAATACAAAAAAAAAAAAGCAGTGGATTCATGTCTTACCGGTGGGGTCCTCCCAGTCCTTGTATCTCTTCTTGTATTGCGTCAGTCTGTCGTCCGTCTGCGCGCCCATCGGCTTGGCTAAGTTACGGAACGTCTTGGGGTTGGTCAGGTCTAGTTCCTGGTTAAACGTACCAAACAACAAACATCACCACGGTTAACAAAAAACTGTTTTTTTACGAAGGACTACGCATCTATTTTTCTTGTGGTTATCTTTGACCACGTTTACATGCACAGCGAAATTCAGATATTAACCTGGTTAAAATCATAATCCGACAAAGACTTTTGCCATGTAAACAGAATTGTGTGTATTTTAATGAGAAGTTTGTAATGCATTTGATTTTAAGGCAAGTCAACATAACCTGCTGCAGAGAACTACCGAAATACAGTATTATTATTTTTTTTTTTTAACAATTTTTTGTTGCAGATTATGAATCCATACAAAATTGCAGTGGATAGAAATCGCAATTTTTTTTCACCACCCGTAATAATGACATAAGCAGTGTTCATTTTCATGTGATTCTAGTGATTGTTAATTGCCTCCTGAAGTGTATCCCTAAACCCCGTGCCCTCACCTCAGAGTCGAAGTCAGCCAGGATCCAGGGGAAGACGGGGTACTGCATGAGGTCGTTGTAGGACCGTCCTGCCAGCGTGTTCAGATGCATCAGGTACTGGAAGTTACTGATCTCTCCTCGCTGGAACACACACAGTAAACACATCAGTGAATGGGGGCTTATAGTGGGACACGTCTTTATATTGTGTAGTTAAACAGAATAGTTGGTTTGTATCAATATGCCTAGGTTCATACCTCCCATCTCTGAGTCACTGATTTCTCACCGACCAGCGTGCTGAGGAGCCCAGACCTGACAAGAGAGAGAGAGAGAGAGAGAGGAGAGAGAGAGAGAAGAGAGAGAGAGAGAGAGAGAGAGAGAGAGAGAGAGAGAGAGAGAGAGAGAGGATATTCATTAAAATATATTGAACACAAAGATTTTGAAAACTATGAATATTGATCATATACCACAATACATAAATATGCTTACAGCCTCCAAATATGGTCAAACTTTTTAACTTTATATTGGTGATATTAGAATGTAACCTAGAGAGAGTCTCACCCCTGTTCCACGCTGGTGTTTGGCCTTTGACCTGAAACTGACTCTGAGCTGTCGGCCAGTGAAGGCACCACGGCCAAGAACCTGCAAGGAATGTAAAAAGGAGAAAAAAATCCATCTGACTTTAGTTGCAAATAAACAATAAAAATGTTTTTATGAAACTGACAACAGTCCTATTACACTTTAGGAGAGGTGTAACCTCTCTTTGAGGAATTTATTACATTAACATGTTCACACATACTGTATTTTGTGAAACTAACTAACTAACTTAATCCCGGTAAAGGGTGTTTTACTCGGAGTTTTTTTCTCAGCCAAGCTAAGGGTGTAAGGGCAGGGTGTCATATTGTATCATATTGTATGGAATGTAAAGACCACTGAGGCAAATGTCTATTTGTGATATTGGGCTATACAAATAAAACTGATTTGATTTTGATTTCTAATGTAAAAGACAGCAGTGGCATATAGTGAAAGCTTGGTATTCTGTACCTTTGGTAAACTTTGTTGCGGACTCCTTTCTGGAACGCTAGCAGGTAGTTTCTCCCGTCTGCTGAGAAGACTTCCACCGCCATGGGCTGAAATACAGGATATTTAGTTATCAACAAACATAAGGTGAGTTAATAAAAAAAACTGAAATGTAAGAGGTGGTGTGGTTACTCTGTACAAGTGATTTAAAGCATTAAAATCTAAAACCAAAACTCTTAAGCAAGTGAATATAAATCTATCCGCTAAATGTCTAAACTCACAGAAATATTTTTATATTTGGTGCCTCTGCGTGCGTGAGTGTGTGTGTGATCGTGTGTGTGTGATCGTGTGTTTGTCTGTGTGTCTGTGAGCGTGTGTGCGTGCATGCGCGCGTGTGTGTGTCTGTCTGTTATGTGCCCACTTACCTGCAGCAGGTAGCGTCTCTTGTGAACCTCCTTGATGTCTTCGTAGGCGAAGATGCTGCAGGTTCTCTTCAGCTGACTCTGTCCCTGTCTCGCTCCTCTGGGGATGATGGCCTCGTGCAAACTGACAAAGACAGACAGACAGACAGACAGACAGACAGACAGACAGACAGACAGACAGACAGACAGACAGACAGACAGACAGACAGACAGAGATGCATTTGTTAACATTTATCTACACAAGGCAAATACAGCTCCTTTCCAAATAATAAAAAAATTATATTCAAGGCAAAAAATAAAAAATTGTGTATTGAGATTTATACAAATTCCTAAAAGAAAAATAACAAACAAAATGCAGTTGACACTATTTATATATAAGCTTTCATTATAAACTAATGTGGCAGATATGACATTAATGTATTTAATAAATTATTTTTTATATAAAATAACCACAGCCTTAAGTGTATTTTAATGCGGTATAATTGCTTTTGATGACATTTGAAAGTCATAAAATATAAAATGTACAATTAAACAAAAGCAAGTGAATAGTCATTTATGATAAACTGTAGTCTTGAGAATGTTTTGAATTTGATGACTATGAAAATTGCTCAATTAATTTTTTCTTACATTACCAAAATGCCAGCTACAGCCCCATTTCAGCCCTTTGGGAAAAACATGTTTCAATTGTACAGGATTGTGCGGACGCTTATAAAGCATTAAAACACCTGGAGGGATCAGCAGGGAATCAGAGATAAAGCATTTGTTGGTTATTTTCCACACTGTGTCTTAAACAAAAATATTACACAAGTCCCTAAAAAGATAAATATGTCACATCTCTCTGTGTGTGTGTGTGCTGAGTTTCACAACGCATGCTCCACCGGCCGCATTACATCATTCTAACTCTCCCACTGCAGCTATGATGTCATCCTTAACTCAGGGAAGGAACAGTACAGTAACCATGTCAACTGTTTGCTGCAGGCTTCCATAAATGCATTCCATTCAATAAGGATGAATTATGCTTACATTGCAATTCTCTTAAAGGTGTCTAGACGAGGGAAAGGGATATGGCTGCGATATACTTATGGATATTGGACTGACACCATCGATCCATGTATTGAAAATTCAATAGTCTGTTTAATTTGATGTTATTATTTTTACCTATAAAGAAAATGAAATTCCAAGACCATAGCTGAGTGGTGTAGCACATGTTAAGAATAATACAGTTATTAAAAACTCTGTATCTGGACCTAAAATAAGGTCAAATAAATACATTGCGAGAGTGTAAATGTACACCAATCACGGTTTTCAAAATAAATATTGACCCTTTCACAACTTTTTCTCAATGTATGGACACCTGTTTCCAGATCCCTATTTACAAAGTTTCAAAACCGGGAAAAGAATAATACACTGGGGAACAGTGCCCATTTTTAAACACTGAAAATCCATTTATTTCTTTACTGAAATTGGGTCGGAACTGAAACATAGTGGAATGATGCATCTCTATAGTTTATAGACCTTGATATACAAATTGACAAATACAGAATCCTGGACTGAATAAAGCGTGTGTATGTGTGTGTGTGTGTGCGTGTGTGTGTGTGTGTGTGTGTGTGTGTGTGTGTGTGTGTGTGTGTGTGTGTGTGTGTGTGTGTGTGTGTGTTCGTGTGTCTCTGTGTGTGTATGCATGTTTTTATGAATGTACTGTATGTATCTATCTATCTACTTACTTGGTTGGCAGAGTGTCTATGTCTCTGATCTCCCTGGATACGGTCATGGTGTATCCGTCTATCACGTAGAAATGTTCTTTCCCAAACAGCAGCAGTCCCTCGCCGGTGTCCAGACCCTGGACCCTGGCACAGCGGTACATGTGCTGGATCTACAACACAGACAATGGGAGGAATAAGATGGGGTTAAATACTTTAAAGGTGCTACCAGGACACAGGAGCAGGAAACACTGTGATTGTTACATTAAAAAATGTATTGACCAGTCCTCTGTTAGTGTGTCGTTTTTTCACAGATGACCTAATCAATTTTCGCCATCATAAAAAAAATAAAACCATCTGGCATTCAACGCACAGTAGCAGGAAACAGTGTGATTGTTATAATAAACTTGAACTATCCAGTCTTGTGTGTGTCTGTCTGTCTGTCTGCCCCCCTGCGTGCCCCCCTGCCCCCCTGCCTACCTTCTCTCCCTCCTCCAGCAGGCGCAGTAGAGAGGTGTTGTCCGTCCTCTGCTCCTCCTCTGGGCCTCCTGACTCTAGCAGCTGGTCCTGGGTCTGCTCCGTGCCGTCTTCATCTCCCCCGTCCGCTGTGGAGCGAGACCGCTTCAGGGGAGCCTTCACCAGGCCTAGGGGAGAGCACAGGGAAAGTAACAACTTAGACCTTTACATGTTCACATATATGTATTATTTTTTTGTCTTTTAAATGCAATTTATTTTAATTTTTAACAACTTCACCAGGCCTAGAGTGAAGCACAGGAAAGCATTACATTAGGAGTTCCTTCTTGTTTGGCGTATTTAGTTTTTCAGCCCAGCCCTACCAGATACCCAGGGCTTACAAAGGTACAGAAGGCAACAGGGTGATCTGTGATGTAGGTACCCGTCCGAAGCCATTTGGAGCTTTGTAAACTAGTACAAATAACTTTTTTTTTTAAAGATATTTTTTGGGCATTTTTTTTTATGCTTTATTGATAGCGCAGACAGAGGTGAAATGGGGCAGAGAGGGGAGTGACATGCAGAGAACGACCGCGGGTGGGAATCGAACCCGGGTCTGCTGCTGGGCCCGGCCCGGGAGGGGACGCCTTACCAACTGAGCTAAAGGCGCCCCCTAGTACAAATAACTTTAAAAACAGTTCTGTACGGTGCTGTAACATACCTTTGACCCTAGCGATGGTGTCCTCTCCGTGCTCAGGCTCATGAGGAGTGGTCTCTCCCTCTGTGCTGGTCTCCACAGAGTGTTGGTACATGCCCGGGTTCCCCGACAGCAGACGCACATAGTATTCCTTACTGTCATAGCTGATGGCTCGCCGGTAACGCACAGGCTTCTGTACAGGGGGAGAAATGAAGAGAAAATAGTGAGTTCAGCGTGGTTTAAATAGTAGTTACAACAGTGAATACAAACCCGTACAGGAGAAATATCGTTGGCTTGTTAAAGTTGGCCCGGTTGAAAGATTATTGTGGGAGATGTAAAACTTCAAAGTCACAGCAGAAAAAACAAGTCAAGGGTCAGCTGATACCATGTACCAGTTTACATGCAAATAAACACCATACAAACAATATACAACCAAAAATAAACAGCCCACAGAAATTTCCCGGTTCCCTGAATGTGTGAATAAGAGACCATACAATAAATTAAATGGCACGTAGACATTTAAGTTTGCAAAGATTGGCATCACATTTACAACATTACTTTCCAGCACACATAACACAAGGTCAGTAACAAACATTACAGCCGTCAACTCCACAGCAAACTTAAAAGTAATTTTTTTTTCGCTGCACAGTTACAGACAAAACTTCAAACCCAAACTGAACCACACAGGCCAGAAAACTGCCACGACATCAGCATTTATACATTCCTCAAATCTACGGGAGAACTGCAACATAATGTTTTTTTTCACTTTCATGCAGTCACACCAGGCATGAACAGGAGCGGAGTTATTTCATTCGTTGGACTGGAAGGTAGTAGGTACCTGTCCGCGGCCAAGACCCCCAGCCCGGGCTGAGGGTAAGAGGGGAACCAGAGGAAGGGAAGAGGACTGGAGAATATAGAAAGAGGGGGATAAAGGTGTTTAAATGCTAGGAAAGGATACCGTAAACCTATTCGTACAGTCAGTGCAGAAGAAAATAGCTCTACAAAAAACCGGGCAATGCATTCTGGCACCATGATTCTGTATATAACATCTTTCCATACATATCTTTTTGGAAATTTTATAAAATAGTACAATTTACGATGGCCTTCTTTATAGTTAAGTTAAGTTATCTTTATTTGTCAGTTGTACACAAGGCACATTGAAATTCGTTTTTTTCGCATATCCCCTCTCAAGTTACCACACTTCGGAGGGGGTCAGAGCGCAGGGTCAGCTGCAGTACAGCGCCCCTGGAGCAGTTTTATAGGTTCTGTGTGTAGAATGTATCAGCATTGTTCAGAACAGTTAGCAAGGGACGTTGCAAACTAGCATCTCACCACTAGATGGCACTCAATACGCCGATATTACACACCGGACCTTCAACAATTAGAGGTGAGACAGTATCAACTCTTTTCACAAATATGATTTTTTTTTTAAAGATATTTTTTGGCATTTTTATGCTTATTGATAGTGTAGAGACAGAGTTGAAATGGGGCAGAGACGGGGAGTGACATGCAGAGAACGACCGCGGGCTGGAATCGAACCCGGGTCCACTGCTGGCCGAGGCCCATAGGGGGGGACGCCCTACCAACTGAGCTAAGGGCGCCCCAATATACTGCCATTTTAACTGTGCACAAGAAATCCCAAACTGCTGACCTGATATACTCAAATGGCCAGTGATGGTATTTATCTGAAAGGCACAAGTGACTGACTTTGCCAAAGACCCTGCAGCTACTCCCCGACCATGTTTAAATGATGTGTGGTGATTAGACCCTGGGGGGGGAGTGTGGAGTTAATTATACTGGGTCGATTGGAGGGGGTCGTGAGCCAGAAATTCTTCCCCCCGGAAGGGATCTAAAGAGTCCCATCAAGAGGCGTTCATGAAGACATGGCTGTTACGTTCAATTCTACCAACACGTGTTAGTTTTTGTGATCAATCCAAGGTCACCAGGAGTTTACCATAGCATTTTCAAATACTTTTATTTTGGAAATCACAGCACTGAGTATCGGAGTAAAAATGTAATTTGATTGTGTTTGTGTTGTCTGCTTTTATATGCCAATTTTATTGTTTGACTTTCTTTTATTAGGGTTGTCTTTTGTTTGTTGGCTTCATTGCATCACCTGTTAACTTTCATGTGTACTGGTTTTCATTGTAAAGTGTCTTTGAGTACCTTGGAAAGCGCTATATATAAAAAAAGTATTATTATAATTATTATAAAAGAAACTGACATTATTAAAAACTGAATGTGTTTGCAGAGCTGTCTCTCACTCTCTCTCTGTCCCTCTCTCTCTCTGTCCCTCTCTCGCTCTATCCCTCTCCGTCCTTCTCTGTATCTTCCACGCCAAATAAATAATGGAGTGAAGGAAGGCTCCGGTTGGCACACAGAGAGAGCGGGTTATTTGTAGAGCAAACACAGAGCGCTAAGTGTGTGTGTGCCGGTGCCAGGGGGAAAGTGAGCCACCGCCTGCTGATGATGATGATGTCACTTCCTCACATGACACATGAGTGAGTCCAAGATATTCTATACATCAAGAGATATATCATAACACGTTCACTACTCTGTAGGTGTAGGGGATCGATACACAATGTAGGGAATTATTTATTTCATATGTTTTTTCTCCCTTATTCAAAATAATGATAGTACATTTCTATTGTAGGATGTAATACTGGCAGGTGAGGCTTATACCATAAGCATCGGTATACCTTCTGTCCTCTGCTATTATTGCAGTTACTGATATTTTACTTGATGATTGAAGAGATAGATAGATAGATAGATAGATAGATAGATAGATAGATAGATAGATAGATAGATAGATAGATAGATAGATAGATAGATAGATAGATAGATAGATAGATAGATAGATAGATAGATAGATAGATAGATAGACAGACAGACAGACAGACAGACAGACAGACAGACAGACAGACAGACAGACAGACAGACAGACAGACAGACAGACAGACAGACAGACAGACAGACAGACAGACAGACAGACAGACAGACAGACAGACAGACAGACCCACCCACACACACACTCCTATAGTACCTGTGCTGGGTTAGTGTTGGGTTCCATCTCCGGGTTGTACGGGTAGTGGATGTAGAACATGTCGTTGCGGACCATCTTCTTCCTCATCCTGCACGGGCCCTCGGTCATCTCCAGGACAAACTTATCCAGACTGGAGCCTATGGGCGGCCCCCACAGCCCGCGCTCTCGCAGCAGCTCGTACTCTATGGAAGCCCACTCTTCTGTCACATACTTCAGGGCATTCTGCTGCCGCTAGAGGGGATACAGGGGGTTGGGTGAGTGAGTGGTTAAAACATATCGCTGGTTATTATACATTTTGCCACATAGGAAATAGGAAAGTGCAATATTTAAAAAAAAAATTATATATTTTTTGCCAAAGTTTTTATTTTTATTTTTTTTTCAATACACAGCCTAGGCTTTGTAAATAGTTGTATTCTATGGAGGCCCACTCCTCTGTCACGTACTTCAGGGCATTCTGCTGCCGCTAGGGGGGGGACAGACAGGTGGATGGATGGGTGAGTGAGTGAGTGGTTTAAAAAATGTGTCCAGTGTTAATACACAGCCTAGGCTTTGTAAACGGGGCAATTTGCTAGGACTCTGTGGACCCTCAGTCTTGTGTTACACACACTACACTACAGATTGAGGGGTTAAAATACAGCTCTGGAAAAAATTAAAGAGACCACTCCAAAGGTTCAGGGTCTCTCATTTTAACTATTTATAGGCATATGTTTGAGTAGAATGAACATTTTGGTTTTGTTCTATAAACTACTGACGACATTTCTACCAAATTCACAAAAAGAATATTGTCATTAAGAGCATTTTCAATAAGTAATGTAGAGATAAAGATTTAAGAAAAATCCAGACTGGTCTCTTAATTTTTTTCCGGAGCTGTATGTTGCTGGTAATGAATTATACATGCTGCCACATAGGTGTGTATTGAATAAAAATATATATATCTGGATATTTTGGAGGATTTTCCATGATAATACTTGAGCAGTTGTTGTTACCTCTTGGTATTCCTTGTACTGCATGGCCACCAGGTCTCTGACAACAGCGATGTGAGTAAACATCCACTGGAACGTCTCCTGTTGGGCAGAAAGCACAGGTTTGTATAATGGTGTCTACAGCTGCCAAACTTGTGCAGTGTGTGTGTGTGTGTGTGTGTGTGTGAGTGAGTGAGTGAGTGAGTGAGTGAGTGAGTGAGTGGTGTGTGTGTGTGTGTGAGTGAGTGAGTGAGTGAGTGACTGTGCGTGGTGGTGTGTGAGTGAGTGAGTGAGTGAGTGAGTGAGTGAGTGAGTGAGTGAGTGAGTGAGTGATGAGTGAGTGAGTGAGTGAGTGAGTGAGTGAGTGAGTGAGTGAGTGAGTGAGTGAGTGAGTGACTGCGTGTGGGTGTGTGTGTGTCTGTGGGTGTGAGTGAGTGAGTGACTGCGTGTGGGTGCGTGTGTGTCTGTGGTGTTGTGTGTGTGTGTGTGTGTGTGTGTGTGTGTGTGTGTGGTGAGTGAGTGAGTGAGTGAGTGAGTGAGTGAGTGAGTGAGTGAGTGAGTGAGTGAGTGAGTGAGTGAGTGAGTGAGTGAGTGAGTGAGTGAGTGAGTGAGTGAGTGAGTGAGTGAGTGACTGAGTGAGTGAGTGAGTGAGTGACTGAGTGACTGCGTGTGGGTGCATTTGTGTCTGTGGGTGTGAGTGATTGAGTGTATGCGTGCGTGTGTGTGTGTGTGAGTGAGTGAGTGTGTGTGTGAGTGAGTGAGTGTGTGTGTGTGTGTGTGTGTGTGTGTGTGTACCTGCGCAGACAGGCTGTTCTTGTTCAGGCTGTTTTCCTTCTTGTTGCGTCTGACGCCCGTCAGCTTCGACAGGCCGAAGTTGCTGCTGACCCGCGACAGTTTGGACTGGGTCGCCGGGGTAACAGCCTCACCACGACTGATACACTTCTTCTCATGGACTGAAGAGCAAAGAGAGAGAGAGGGAGAGGGAGGGAGGGAGAGAGAGAGAGAGAGAGAGAGAGAGAGAGAGGGAGGGAGAGAGAGAGAGGAGGGAGGAAGGAAGGGAGGGAGAGAGAGAGAGAGGGAGGAAGGAAGGGAGGGAGAGAGAAGAGAGAGAGAGAGAGAGGGAGGAAGAGGAAGGGAGAGAGAGGGAGAGGGAGGAAGGAAGGGAGGGAGAGAGAGAGAGAGAGAGAGAGAGGGAGGGAGGGAGAGAGAGAGAGGGAGGAAGGAAGGGAGGGAGAGAGAGAGAGAGGGAGGAAGGAAGGGAGAGAGAGAGAGGGAGGGAGGGATAGAGAGAGAGAGAGAGTTAACATGTGAATTCATTTTTACCATATATACATTTATTTCTTATCATTGCATCTGCAGAGAAGAGAAAAGAGTATGAAAAAGAACATGTCATGTGCCATTTATCAATTTTTTTGCATATCATTGTATGTGGTAAAACACAATATTTGGGTTGAAGATACAAACAGATTGTTATATTTGTCTGAATTGATCTCTGTCTTCTACAGTATAAAATGTATTTTGCCAAATATTCATTTTTACAACAGCGCTTGAACACATCATGTAATAATATCACTCAATACAACCTCCGTTCCAAATGAACAAAAATATAAAGTCATTGCATGTGATTTACATGTGCTGCATTGTTATGTTTAAAATGCCACACACACAATGAATATAGTTTTTGTAGACCAATTCATTTGCATTCTCCATTCTACTTTCTAATTATACCACCCAACCCTACTAACAATATGTGGTTTATTCCCAAAGTGCTTTGTTCAGCAGACTGAGTTAAAACTTTGGCAGGTGGCCGCAACTTTACCACTTTGCTTACATCAGCAACACTGATGAAGTGAGAGAGAGAGGGAAAGAAAGAGAGAGAGAAAGAGAGAGGGAGGGAGGGAGAGAGAGAGAGGGATAGACAGAGGGAGAGAAAAAGAGAGAGAAAAAGGGAGAGGGAGGGAGAGGGAGAGAGAGAGAGAGGGAGGGAGAGAGGGAGGGAAAGAAGGAGAGGGAGAGAGAGAGAGAGGGAGGGAGAGAGAGAGGGAAAGAAGGAGAGGGAGAGAGAGAGGGAGGGAGAGAGAGAGGGAAAGAAGGAGAGGGAGAGAGAGAGAGAATCAGCAAGAAATAGAGCAGATCAGCAATAATAGGGCCAGACATTTCCGATGCAAAACCACAAGAGGAGCTTCCAACAATGTGGATCTAATAATGTAAAACTGGATCAACCACAAACAGTCATTACAAGGGGAAAAGGGATAACACAAAATCCCAACACAGACATGGCTCAGGAAATGTTCTGCTAGTGCACAATAGTCTGTATGGTTGTATAATTATAATGAGTTAGATGTTATTGTGAAAGGTGGTGTTGGTGGCTTGGCCTCTACAGTGTGATATTTTGTGGAGTGTGGGTGAGTGTCTTGTCAGTGACCATGACAGTGCAGGAGTGCGTGAGTGATGATGATTGGGACGTAGACTGAGCAAGTCACCAGGAGTGAGTGAGTGAGTGAGTGAGTGTCTAGTTGCTGTCTGACTGTCTGTCTGTTGTATGTGTCTAGTCTGTGCTGTTGGGTCGTGTTGCTGTATGTCTGTCCCCCTCACCCAGGTGGTTCTGCCAGCTCTTGAGTGCGGGCTCCTCCAGTGCGGGCCGGGCGGTGTGTATGTCCACGTGTCCTCTGTCGTTACAGGGCAGAGACACTTTGAAGATGTCCTCCAGCATCTGACGCTTACTGTGCATCAGCTCCGTCCACACACGGTTCACCGCCTTTAGGAGCAGCTGACGACCTGGCGGGAGGGCAAGATTTTTTTTTCATAATAATATATAATATAGGTCTTTGATGACATTAAAACACAATGCTGCTTATAAATAGAGGCCCTTTTTTGTGGACTTCTGAGATATACTGTGTTGACTACGATTACAGGAATTACCTTACCATTACTAACCGTACTTACTTGGGGATTTCTCAAAATAATAAATCAATATTGGCAAATTCTTTAGATATTTCAGAGAAACGTTGTTTTAACCTACTCTTTAAAAAAAAGATGTTTTTGAGAAAGATCTTTAAAAAGTACTTTAATAAATAAGAACATGTTCTTGAAAGATCTTAAAAAGATTTAAGAAAAAAGAGTGTGTGTAAAAGCCTATTCCCCCAGATATGTTGTGTGTATAGATGGTGAAATTCAAACCACCACACATGCAAACAGTCAGCGTTAATGGCAAAAACCCATTAAACAGGTAATGATTCACTTCCACACACACACACACACACACACACACACACACACACACCACACACACACACACACACTTCACACACACACTCCGTGTCACCCTCGCTGGTCTGGCTGTGTAGCATCAGCGTCGTTCTCCACGGGCATCATGACGTGCCAGGTCGTCATCCGGGCCTCGCCTCCAGACCGAAGCCTTCCACACTGCTACACACACACACACACACACACACACACAACACACACACACACACACACACACACACAACTCAAACAGCACTTCAACACACCACCACACACACACCACACACACTACCCACACACAACACCACACTCAGTGTCAGGTTATTTTGCTTCTCTGCAGTAGGTAAGTTGCTCTCTGTAGTAGGACGGCGTGTGTGTTTGTGTGCATGTGTGGTGTGTGTGGGGTGTGTGTGTGTGTGTGTGTGTGTGTGTGTGTGTGTGTGTGTGTGTGTGTGTGTGTGTGTGTGTGTGTGTGTGTGTGTGTGTGTGTGTGTGTGTGTGTGTGTGTGTGCTAAAGCATATTGTGTTCGCAGTGTGGTAGGAAACTTAATCTCTCCCACCCCGCTGAATTTTGGAATCTATCAGTGATTCTGGCCGGTGTCTCACACAGGCACAAACAAACACACTTTTAATAACATTCAAATGGTGTGTATTATTAACCCATTGATGACTATGGCAACTATGATACATGTCCTTATATCCTGAGGGTTTTCTGAAAAAATACTACAAATTGTCAACGTCTACCAAAAACTCTAATATATAAGCCTGTAAAAACTCTCTCAAGAAGTAATGTTTTTTTTTGTACACAAATGTTTTCTGAGACAGGAGAGCTGCTCAGAAATAATTTATGGATAAAAACTGGATGAAGCCAAATAATTATTTGTTAATAATGATATTACAATTAAACTAATTTGATGAAAATAAACTAATATAGAATTCCTGATAATTGAAAGGCTGGATTTAAATGAATGAACTTATTTCACTTGGGTAATGTGACTAACTATTCTCCTACGCCCAGTTTCATTCATGTACTTCCTCTAATACAGCTCTGGAAAAAATTAAGAGACCAGTCTGGTATTTTTCTTAAATCTTATCTCTACATAACTTATGAAAATGCTCTTAATGACATAAAATGTATTGGAATTTTGTAGAAATGTTGTCAGTGTTTATATTATAAAACCAAAATGTTCAATCTACTCCAACAATATGCCTATACATAGTACAAAGAGAGACACTGAACATTTTGGAGTGGTCTCTTAAATTTTTCCAGAGCTGTATGATCCAGAGACATGAATAGCCAGGCTGTGAGTTGTGCATCTTTCCTCTCATCCTACACACACACACACAGTATACGGGCTCAGCAGCCTTGTGATGAGTCTCTTATGAATCATGCAACCCAAATGTAACACTCAGGACAGATCTGAATCTGACGTAAACGAGAGCTTTAGAAGTCATGTTGCTCATTTTCCGCTACATGTTGCCATGCTAAAAAAAAAACTGCTTTCCAAGTAAATATGATTTATTTTTAACGTATCACATCGCTTTTAAACATTGGTTACAAAAATGGGGCAATTTAGATTAAGTAAATCCTTTAAAATAAGTGAGAATTTCTTCAGTGTGTGTGTGTGTGTGTGTGTGTGTGTGTGTGTGTGTGTGTGTGTGTGTGTGTGTGTGTGTGTGTGTGTGTGTGGGGTGTGTGTGTGTGTGTGTGTGTGTGTGTGTGTGTGTGTGTGTGTGTGTGTGTGTGTGGTGTGTGTGTGTGAGTGTGTGAGTGTTAAGCAGAATGTTGTTTTTGCAATAGTGGACTAGACTTGAACCCCCCGAAAATGTCCCAGCAGGATTTAAGACCAAGTTTGCTAAATTATTTATAGAGGTTTGAAACATATGAATTCCCTTAATACATCCACATTAGCAAATGACTCCGTCATCAAGGTCTAAAGCTGGGGTTGTTTTGAATGTTGTATCACTTCATTTCCTCCTAACTGGATCAAAACAAAATGTATCCAGCCAACAAGTGTTTTCCATGTAACCTCAAACTGAACAGAACTCATGTGGGCGACACTTTCCTTCATTATGTTCAACACAGAAAATGTAATGTATTCCTCACTGTTTGTCAAACTAGCAAAGCAGCATGTCTATAAACACAATATCTGCCCAACGCTAAGATACAGTGTAGATAAAAAAAAGGCTCATTCTATGCTAAGCAATTATACACTACTTAAAACTTACTTATGAATATTAAATTACCATTTCTAAGTCTTTCTAAGAGTGGATTGAAAAATGCCAATAAATTATTCACACTGTACTTTTCAATATTAAGAATCCAATGTAAGACTTTTTAAGACCCTGCAGAAAGCCTGTTACAAACACCTCCAACTCCAGACAGACAAACACACAGACACACGCTAACCCCCCCAAAAACACACACACACCACACAACACACCCCCCCCCCCCCCCCCCCACCCACCACACACACACCACACCAACCACTGCGGCCTCCTTACCTCCCGCTGTGCAGGCAGATGAAGCAGTGAGCCAGGCAGGCCACAAAGTCCTGGTCGTGGTTGCCGGGCCCCAGCACCAGGTTTCTGTTGACGGTCAAAACCCTCAGCGCGTCCAGCAAGGCAACCTGCTGAGCCACGGTCTTATGAGGCCGACACAGCTGGTACAGCACTGTGCGGTTCAAACAGTGGTAGATGGTGTCCAGAGAGAGGCCCTGGGAACGCCTTTTAGACTGGGGGGGAAGACAGAAACATATACATGAGTGTGTGAAGAGAGAGAGAGAGAGAGAGAGAAGAGAGAGAGAGAGAGAGAGAGAGAGAGAGAGAGAGAGAGAGTGAGTGAGTGAGTGAGTGAGTGAGTGAGTGAGTGTGTGTGTGTGTGTGTGTGTGTGTGTGTGTGTGTGTGTGTGTGTGTGTGTGTGTGAGACAGTTGTAAGGGCTGTTACTCTGCTGTGTAAAGGGATAAAGCTTCTGTGGAGAATAGAGATTTGTTGCAGAAAGTAGATTTGTTTGAGCAATCAGGAGCAGAACTGGGTTAAGTAGTTTGAGAGGGTGGTGAATGTATAGCTTTGTTAGCCTGGGGGTTGTTGGGTGAACTGCTAAGGCGATTCAAATCGGAAGCATATTTGTTTGTTAGAATAAAAAGTATTTCCAACAAGACTTGCCTTGACTTAAATGAAGCAAACACTGAATAAATACAACTGTTGCCTGTAAATATGTGTCCATCAATGTCCATCTATCTAGCTCATATTGTATATCGGCTGGCTGATTTGATGCTCTACATATTAATGGTAGTTTGGTAAGGTGAAAGCAAATTTTTTTTTGAGCTGTTGAAGGTTACGACCACTGCATATGGAGTGCCAACCACATAGTAGCCTATGTGAAGCGAGTACTGTATGTATTCAACAGTCATGTCAGAGCATAATCTCATAATCTTCTCACTTGCATATTAGTGTGTGCAGAAACCACAGCATAGAAAGGAGTCCACACACACATGACCTCAACAAAGTCTCTGCTCTCTAGCTCATGTTTTTTTTTAACCAAGTTAATAGGGAGTTAAAACATAAATCATATCCTTTTCCACCCATGTTATATTTTTTATTGAAGCAATATATAGTTTTATGACATCTGTAAATTTGAATACAGAGCTTATTGCAGGGATAATAAACTGTAAAGGGATTGTCACTGAAAGTCCTCCGGCAAAAACAAAAAATATCTTATAAATATTTAAGTGCATCCTTAAAATTATATTTTCTCCAGTGAAATAAGGAATAACTCAAAACCTTAACTTAACATTACTCATTAAATATTATGGGAACATTCACATGGGTTTGACTCCACATGGGCCACATGCACACAGGCAGAAACACGCACTGACAAGCACACACCTGTCAGTCAGCCAGGGGCCTAAATGGACTAACAGCCATATCTAATGTGTGTGCCACCTCCGGTTTAAATGAGTAAATTGAGCCTGCAGTCAAATGAATACTGCTTATCTAAATTCATCCTGAGTGAGTTCACTGGTTATATTAACTGGAAGAGGACTTGCAAAATGACTTAATAGTTTTATATACAACACACACACACACACACACACACACACACACACACACACACACACACACACACCACACACACACACACACACACACTTCTTCCTTAGGCTAACATACACCCAGGCTATTTACAAGAAGCACTGGCTAAATGCTGCTTGTGTGATAAGTTTGTTGTGCTATAATTTCACTCTGGTGCATAGAAAAACACCACTTCTTATAAATATAGTCAGGATTCTAAAGTCCAATGCCTCTAGCAAAATGCTGCAGGTACCAGAAGGGAGGGGGATGTGTATGTGCAGGAAATTCTAATTAGTTTTCAGTAAAAATGTAGCTCTTCGAACTTCGCTTCAGCAAGGCCTTTAAGAGGAACTTATGTTACCGTAGGGCTGAGCGGTACGGTCTAAAAGGTATCACAGTATAATTTAAAGAATAGAATAAATTGTATTAAATCATAATATATACATGTATCAATCTTAAAATGTCAATATAAATTGCGTAAATTGTATTTAAAATATGCCCACTATTATACAATAAAATAAATTATAATTGAAAAAAAAGTAGATACCTCACAAACACACCACACACACACACTCATACACCAGTATACTGTATGTAACAAGTCTCTCTCCCCCACCCCACACCCCCGTCCTCTCTCTCTCCCTCCCTCTATCTCTCTCTCTCTCTCTCCCCCTCTCTCTCCTCTCTCTCTCTCTCTCCCTCCTTCTCCCTCTCTCTCCTTCTCCCTCCACAATACAA
The DNA here is from genome assembly GCA_026122265.1 of Ammodytes dubius. Taxonomy (NCBI): domain Eukaryota; kingdom Metazoa; phylum Chordata; class Actinopteri; order Uranoscopiformes; family Ammodytidae; genus Ammodytes; species Ammodytes dubius. The sequence continues at coordinate 28,731,636 of CM047507.1, read as the reverse complement.
TTTACAATCTACCCTTTCCCCATTGTGGTAAATGTCCGTTGGGTTTTAGTACCTGTCCTATGAGTTGCACTATGAAGTCCACCACCAGCTTGGAGTCCTTGTTGAACATTCTGCACAGCTTGTCCACCGGGGGTGAAGTAACACGTTGTGTCCCAGGATCTGTAACTGCTCATGCTCAGGGTCGAGAGAACTCACCTGGAGGGTTGGTCACAGGTGCGATGACGCGAGCGGGATGTAGGGGAGAGAGGGGGAGGGGAGGGGGGGGGGGGGGGAGGGGGAGGAGAGGGGGAGGGAGAGAGGGAGGAGGAGAGGAGAGGGGGGAGAGAGAGAGGAGGAGGGAGGGAGAGAGGGGGAGAGGGAGGAGAGGGAGGGGAGAGAGAGAGGGGGGGGGAGAGAGGGGGAGGGAGGGAGAGAGAGAGAGGAGGAGAGAGAGAGAGAGAGGAGAGGGAGGGGGAATGAGAGGAGAGGAGAGGGAGGGGAGGAGAGGGAGAGGGAGGGGAGAGAGAGAGGGAGAGGAGAGAGAGGAGGGGGAGAGAGAGAGGGAGAGAGAGAGAGAGGAGAGAGAGGGAAGGAGAGGAGGGGGAGAGAGAACAGATAGGGTAGAGAGGTGATTGGTGGTGGTGGTGAGGATGGGAAGAGAAAGAGAGAAGATGCCATGACATCAGATGTTGGTGAATTTGCTGAGTCTGGTGTGTGTGTGTGTGTGTTGTGTGTGTGTGTTGTGTGTGTGTGTTGTGGTGTGTGTGTGTGTGTGTGGTGTGTGTGTGGTGTGTGTGTTGTGTGTGTGTGTGTGTGTGTGTTGTGTTTGTGAGGTACTGTGTTGTTACCTAGCAGCACGTCAGCAGCCAGAAGATGTTCCATGACTCCATCCAGGATGTTGGACTGAAACTCCTTCTGCTGAGTTCTGGTGGAGCGCTCTGGGGAGGCCTAAACGCACACACAAAAAACATGATATTTCAGTATTTCTTTACATATCACAGCTGATATCAACATCACAACATGTCACAGTATTTATCAGCATGTTCACAAGGTTTCCTGATATTGTGCTACCCTAGTGGGTATTAAGTTGGTGGGTTTGCTCCCATTTAAAATCAGTATTGTCTGGTATTTGGTATGAAAATAAGACTGGTCTATATTATATTATATGGTTCTATTATTATATTATATGGTTCTATGCGCTCACCTCTAGCAGCAGGTCTATGATGGGCGTCTGCTTGCTGGCGGGCGTCATACACAGGTTGTCCATGATCAGGACCCTCATGAAGTCAAAGACGTACTTCTTGGCCGGGTGGTTGGTGAGGGACGTCTTGGAGCCCACGTTACAGTATTCTGACTGACTGCGGTTCATCCCACTGTCCACACCGAAAGCCTTGAACTCCTCCGTGGGAGACCCGCCTCGTCGTCCAAATCAGTCACCTGGAATGGATGATGCAAATTATCAACAACTTTTTTTTTTTTACTCTTTTTTTTTTTAAACAGTTATAACAGGACTTAAAGATGCACTATGTAACTTTGGGTGTGTCAGAGAACTGAATATTTTTTTTATTAAGGTATATTCTTATAACTGAATAAACACACTTTCCTCACAGGAAAATTGGATCCCTGGAAGACTGTCCCAGGGGAGTTGAAAGTTAATGTTTCACTGTTGTTGTTTACGGCAGCAGGGCCCACAGTTTGGTTTACAAACATATTTGTCTTATGTTTGGTTCCAGGTTCCAAATTTTATGTAGGGTTTATGATGATAGAATTATACATATTAAATACTAAGAAATTCATATAGACTGTTAAGCAAAGTATATAATAAAGATTGTATACAGAAACACTTTACCAATACGTTTACATTAGAGAATATTCTTTTATTTGACAATCCTACATTTCAGCCTTGCCTCCGCTATTTCTGTTTGTTTCTAACGTAATTCAATTGCTTGGGACTCTGCAGGAGCAATGAAAGTAAACTGTCTCAAAACACCTTTTTTCTTGTGAGAAAAACTGCAGTGTCATGCCCTTTGTTGTTAAAACCGGCCATGGGTTTCAAAGGAGATGCCAAAGGGACAATAGATGACAGCTTTTATTGCACATTCAGAGAGAATCACAATGTATCTGCAGCTAGCTGATAGGGTTAGTGATCAATACCTCAGATTACTGGCTCTGTTAATGAAATGTTAAGCTATAAAACCCAATTTCAGCCCCGTTTCCACAGTCTTGGGACAGGAGCTCTTCATGCGTTTATATTGCACAAGACATTTGGGCAGAAGTTTAGGCACCAGTAAAGGTCTCATGGTTTTTGAGTGAGCCTGACTTGTGCCAAAGGCGAGGGCACGGCAGGCAAAGACATTGTTTTTTCAAGCACTGGTCATATTTTAAGATTTTTGTCTATTTTTCATATTTTTTTTATAGAATAGAAAGTAAAAAATAGACAAGTTAAATTACCATCTCAGAGAGTAGGGCCTTATGTTGAAGGGGAAGACGGTAGCAGCCAGGGCGCAGAGGAACTCGGGGCTGTGCCACATGGGAGAGAGGTCGGGCACGTTGTGGTAGAGATACCTGAAGAACTGCATCAGGGTGACCGGGTACTCTCTCAACCAGGAGCCCTCCTCCTCCGACTGCCACGGCTGGAGACAGACAGGCAAGAGAGAGAGAGAGACAGAGAGAGAGACAGACAGAGAGAGAGACAGACAGACAGAGAGAGAGAGAGACAGACAGACAGACAGACAGAGAGAGAGACACACAGACAGACAGACAGACACACACAAAGTAATCAGGAAACCCTTTTGAGTGAAATATTTTCATAATTTTTTTTTGCATAATAGCAAACGTAGCCTCGTTAAGTGCTAGTCTTTCAGTTGTATATTTTTTTTTCCCAGTGTAGAAATGCCTGTTGTTTCTCACCAGGTTGAGCATACTGCGCAGCATAGCCAGCAGCAGGAAAGCAGCCTCAGTGTAAACGTTGTGGATTGATCCCACTACGGTCGCACTGGAGGCCGGCATGCCAAAGATAAACGTCCAGATGGAATCCAGGTCGAACTGAAGAAGACACAAGCACACACACTGGCTCATATACACACCAAATAATACTATATTATTATTATTTTTACACTGTCACAATTACAAATCACAGTTCTACTATACATATGCAAATGTCTTTAAGTATGTGCTTGAACTTTGGCAATGATGTGGCACCGTCCCCATTTTTTCCACTGCATCCATCCAAAACAATAAAAACAATTTAACAACAATTTAAATATATTTTCAAAATAACCTATTTTTTTTTAAATACAAAACATATAACACTTAAAAAACATAAATTAAAAAAGTAGAACAATGAGAAAAATTAAGACAAAAACTTCTATGTTCACTTAAAGTTCTATTCTGATCCAGTATTAGTAGAAGAAAAGGTAAAAAAGGTTTGGTGTACTAACATGTACCTGGAGGCTGTCTGGCAGTTCTGTCACCGGTTGCTGTAGAAACAGGGCCATAAGCAAGAAGTAAAGCTCCGGCACGTTGGTGTGTTTGGGCAGCAGCGTCTGCAGCACAGGGAAGCCCGGGAAATGGCACGCGTCCCGATTGATCTCGCGCAGTGTGGAACGCCCCCCGGCACTGCGCCCCACATTGAAGCCTAAAGAGAGGGGATAGGGTGAGAGTTAAGGGGGGTAGTGAATTTTTTTGGGGGAGAATTCGATGATTTAGAAATATGGCATTACTGCACACACTCTCTTGACTACGGCAACTCTGAACACAGCTGGTGTACATAGTATTGGGTTTAATGTTGAAGGAATTGGTTACAGTAGGACTATTTATACCAGGACTATAATCTTTGAAAATGAGCTAAGGAGGCAGGATTTCAATTCAGAAACTGAGCGCTAACCAAATAGCTTCATACAAAGGATTTGGTTGAACTAAAATCTGATGGGTTGAACCTGATTGCACACACTCCGACAATGCTACAGCAGTTGTAGTTCTGTTAAGCCACGTCACTACTCAGCCTGGTTTTCAGAAGCAAAGCTCAATGGTTCTCAAACTGGAGGTTGGTAAGATGAGGTTGTAATGTACGGAGTAAAAAAAATAAATAATAATAATAATAATAATCTCATATTTGGGAGAAAATTCTTTATTTGGTCACCGTTGCGCTTAAAGGTACAGTGTGTAGTATATTATTAATTTGTATTTTGGAAAGACTTTAGTAACTAGATTCTTGTCCTTGAATCTCACCACTAGATGCCACTAAATACTCTGATATTACAAAACTCACACTGTAGCTTTAAATAGTGAATAATAAGGAAAAGGAAATGACTTTAAAGAGAAAATAAAAAATCACAGTTTTTAATCAAAAGTCACAGTTATGCAGTTCTACACCGGCAAAAAACTTAAAAGTGACCAATTGTGGAGGTTGAAAACCATTGAGTGTAGGAGGGACTAAGGTGACAGCAGCAGGGAGCAGGGAGGCAGAAAGAGAGGAGACCAACCCTTGGCTGTGCGGCGCACAAACTGAGCAGCTTTCTGTTTACTGAACGAAGGCCAGCTCCGACGGACCGCAGCGGCAGAGTGCGGAGAGGCGTCTGCAGCTGAGCCGTTTCACAACACACACACTGCACGTTATTACTGCTTCGGACCTACGGTACTGTGGTAGGGTTCAGGTCACGTTAATGTTCAATTTGAAAGAATTACACGATAATTTGAGCAAGGAAAACTGCTGCAAATTCACAAGATCCAAATTTGGTGTTTGTCATAATTAGTGAATATCTCCTCACGACATACTACCTGTCCGTACTGTATGTGCACTGGAAAAAAACTGGTGTTAATACACAGCAGCCTAGGCTCTGTAAACTGGTATGTACTGTAAAATAGGGGCCCACAATAGCTAGAAACAAGCCCATTTATGGACACAGGTAAAGCATCATTAGCAGATATTCACAGATTTTTTACCAAAAATGTATTTGACAACAACGAACAATCTCCAGAATCACTGATTCCCCTTGTAACTGAGTTGCCATAAGAAATAATGATGATGACAATGCCACTCCACCAAATGTGTTTTTGACAGCAAGCGGTGTCTGCAGAATTTCCGTCTAAAAAATTTCCCCTAGTAGGATTAAGACATTTCTTTAAATTTGTGTTGCTATGAAGATGATGCGATGCTACTCTAGGCTCGTGCCCCACTCACCCAGCACTGTGCCTATCTTGTTGGTGAGCACAGAGTCGGTGTGGTCCAGCCAGCCCCCCCCACACAGCCCCTCTTTGAAGCGGTTCAGGATGGCCTGGTTGGAAAGCAGCACCACCAGGATCCACAGAGCTGCCGTCACCGTGCTGGAGTGAAGGTGTTCCTCCATGAACATCAGCAGCCAATCAAAACCCAGCGTCCGCACCAGCTCCTCACACGCCCTGAAGGGGGAGAGGGAGATAGTAAGATAAGTTAAAGGCCTACTTCACCGGTTGGAATATGAAGGTGTATTGAACTCGGAGATCCTATGAAGTATAAATGTGCAAAAAAAAAATGAAATCGGATCATCCTAGCCTGAGAAAAGGCAGAAAGAGTGTTTTATGGTCTCACTGTCTAACCCTACATTTCTCTTTCTGTGATGTCACAGAAAGAGAAATGTAGGGTTAGACAGTGAGACCATAAAACACTCTTTCTGCCTTTTCTCAGGCTAGGATGATCCGATTTTTAAAAAAATTGCACATTTATACTTCATAGGATCTCCGAGTTCAATACACCTTCATGTTCTAACCGGTGAAGTAGGTCTTTAAGTTACTTTATAAGTCAATGGCTGTGTTTGAAAAGGCCTACTAACGCCCTCCCTCCTACATACTCAACATGTATATACTACATACTGTCTACTTAACGATTGATTGTGTAGGGGGAGACGGAGAGCATATGGAGTGAATTTACGGTCATCAAAAAGGTGTTATTTTTTTTTTTTTCTATTTTTTTGTCTGTTATTTCAATACCCTTCTAACTATCTAAGATTATTTTTAGTGATAGCTTCGTCAGGCAGCCATTGTAAACAAAAAGTTGTTCTTAATGACATGCTTGTTGAAATACAGGTCAATTGAATTTGTTATTGACGTTCTCCCGAAGGTGTCATTTAGAAAAAGTCCTATTTGTGTCTATTGTTTCAATACTCTCACGGCCATCTACAGTAAGGTCAGTGTAGATTAAGCCTTGTAACGAATGGTTGCAGACTGAGCAAAGTGTCTGGTAGAGCAGAAAACCTTCATTTTTTATTGTTTATTGTTAAAAGGATCCCCATTAGCAGTCACCAAAATGGGACAAGCTAGTCTTCCTGGGGTCCACAAAAAAAAATTATTTTATTTATTTTAATGTTTATTTGACAGGGACAATACATACAACATTGCCACAAAAAAATGGGAAAATGTGATGCATATAAGACGTCTAGCTTCAGCTAATTTGCAGTCTTTGTCCCTGGGTGCAGTCTTTGTCCCTGTCACTTCACAAAATCACTTAACAATGATAAACTAAAAACATTGTATACAGTGACATCATTTGAACATATTTGATACTATTGTGATGGTTCACATTTTGCTAAATATTATTGTGTCTTAAATAATTCTAATTGTGTCTTACTGTGCGTTGACGGAGCACTTCTCCTTGGTGGTGAAGAGCAGTCTGAGCAGGTTGTCCAGCAGTCTGTTCCTCAGCAGAATCAGGTTCGCTGACAGCAGGCCGCCAAAGTCATCGTCGTTACCTGAGAGATATAAGACAGTCACACGTTTAAGGTTATAAAATGTCCTCAGTCATTCATTGTATAGTATAGGCCAATACAGGCTGATACTGAATGTGTGTTCATCTATTTTAATAGTCAAATATGATTCAAAATATCTTCTTTTTGTATTTACCAGCACTCGGCAACATAAAAAAAAATCGTTAGGGCATTTAATTGATTGTTACCTCCGTCTATCTTCTCCTCGTTACTGATCTCCATGACGACAAACTTCTCACACACGGCGAACGTGGGAAGAGTGGAGGAGATGAACTGGCCAAACCTGGGAGGGGAAAACATAATAAAATAATAAAATAAATAAATAAAATGTTTTTGTTTGTGTTTTTTTTTTTGGCTTCCGTCACTCTAGCTTGAGTGAGATGTACATTTGGTTTACCACATTTAATGCAATGTAACTTTATTTGAACTGTGACAATGTACCAATAAAACAATAACCATGTTTAAGGCAAGAGAGATGTATTGTACCAGGTTTGAGCAAATGTTCTATATTCCACCTATAGCCCCTGGACGGGTAAATAGAATAATAAAATACTCTTAAATACAATAAACAATGATATATAAAAATTAATTAGCAATATAAAACTATATAAATACATAGGAAAAAACATTGTGCATAATTATTATTTTTTTAAAATCAATCAATAAAGTTTTTATTTTTTTTTAAGTTTATAATAAGCACTACTTGTTTATAGATATTGTGTGTGTGTGTGTACCGTAGCAGGTCGTATGGGTTGGGGAAGCCCTGTAGCAGCAGACTGAGCACGTTGCTGATAGCAGCCACAGTGGGTTGGGACAGAGAAGTGTCTCTCAGCGTCAGTAACAGTCTGGGGATCAGCTGGAACTCACGCAGCAGTTTGGCATTTTTAGCCGCTTCACTGTTTAAAACAAAACATAATGCATACAGTTAGTTCAATACAAAACATAATGCATACAGTTAGGTCAATACACAGAGTGTTTTACACAGTTAGATCAGAGTTGGTTATGTTGATGAAATTATGACAAAGCTAAATAACTTCTTTATCAAAAAAAATTAAAATACTCTGATTCACTATTTAAAGTGACTACAAGGAACTTTTTTGTTGATTATAGCGCCCCCTATATATATATATATGATATATAATATAATGTAAGAGTGGTAGTGTTTTACTATACTAGCGCCTGCTGTCCTACAGATCTTTACCAAAACGTACCGGCAGCGTGGCATTTGTTACAGGTCATTACGACTGTTTCATAAAAAATGAGTAGTTCCTCGTAGTCACTTTAACAATTTTTTCACTGATAGGAAAATCTGAAGCAAAGAGAGTTGGCCACTTGCCTAGATTCTGTGAGCAGCTCAATGAAATGCTCGAAGAGAGAGAGATGGAGCTCGTAGGGCGCATGGAGCCAGACCTGAGGAGCAGAGGGAACACAATATGAGACATCAGACATGCAAAGAGTGTTTCGCAAAACACAAACTCACTGGCAAAGAGTAACACAGTGTATCAGAGGTTCAGCAGCCCTACAAGAAACTTTATTTTCCAAGCAGCAATTGTATCCAAAAAATACACCTTCAGCTCTCGTCGCTCAACAAGATGCTTGAGGCAGTTCTTTCAACTACTGGAATGTAATGTTGCTGTAATATCCATTTAATTAATTCATTTCATATTTTTCATATTCATATAGTAAAGTCTACAGTAGGATATCCAGGTTCAGTGACAGTTTCTTCCCCCTGGCAATAAGACTGTTGAACACCCACAGACAATTTATTTATTTACGCATACGAACTACCTCAATGTGATGTTTTTGCACTGAACAAAGACTGCACTTAATTTTGTTGTACCTGTTACAATGACAAAAAAGATATTCTGTTCTATTCTACAATAAATAAACCATCTATGGACTGTAACAAACCCCCCCCCCCCTCCCCGCACCCCTCACCCTCTTAGTATTTTAACCTTTTTTAAGTCATGTCATCTTTTTATATTCTGTTAATATTAGAATTTCAGATATTATTTATGTGTCCATTCCACAATGAGCCAAGGTAACGAAATTGTATTTAATATTTGCACTAGTGTATTTATTGAATGAGATGAGAATAAAGCAAGTCTAAGTCTATATCATGTATCTCACCTCAAAGTCACAGAGCAGGTCCTGGAAGGCGGTGGAGTTTGGGATGATGGAGGTCTCATGTCCGCTGTCCACGGTCCCAACCAGGGAGAAGGTCAGGTGCAGGATGTGACTGTTTAGCAGAGAACGCTTCTTCTTCAGTAGCATGGCCAATAACTGCAAAAGAAACAGTATTTTTATCAACCATATGTCACTGCATTGTTAAGAGCACATAGACATTTCTGTTTTATAGGTCCAACAATCTTATTTGCTCTTAGTTTGTGATTTTGATGACGTTACAAGAACTAACATACAGAAGAAAATAAAGAAAATACAAATATTCAGCAGCAAAAATAGGGGTGAGTTAATAAAAATACAAAGAGATAGACATTTCAATGTCACAATAATAGACACTTCAGAACATTGCTGCAAAGATGTATAAAAAAAGAGAGTTGGACAATTATTATATGACAGGTAAAAAAAAAAGCCAAAATCCCTCCACCTCACTGGTGATTTTTTATTTCCCTCTTTCAGAACTCTGTTATTGTGTCCCGTCAGTCATTCTCTAACTCTAACCTGGTATCCTTTGATGCGTTCCATCTCCTTGCTGGCCAGCGGGTTGCTCTTGACAACACACACCAGCGCCTTCACAGCAGCGTATAAACCCTCCACGTCTGACGCCATGGCAACCAGACCCAAGATGGCCGCCGCTCCGCCCACATACTGCAGGTTGGTGGCGACGGGTTTGGCTACGAAGGCACGGACACCTGAGGAAAAAAATTTAAAAATAAATTAAATAAATAAATATGTTTTTCTTTGATAAAACTGCAAAATAAATATGTTTTTCTTTTGTTCAGCAATTTTTATAGATTTTTTCCATTATACCAAGTTTCCTTGTCTACAGCATATATTGGGCCAAACGTATAAGAAAATAGTATCCTGGAAAGGAAATTTAAAATTTGCAAGCGGCAGGTCTGAATTTTCAGGCTACAAACATAGAATAGCTGTAATTATTCGAATACTAACTAATGTAAAATATGTGTTTTTCTATTGCAAAGCTGAAGAATAAATATGACATATTCAAATTGCATTCACAGGCTTCTCACAGGATGAAAAGGTTTGATTTAAGAAGTTCATAACTCTCGCTGAAGGGCTTAAGTATATTAATAGTTATATATCATATTCATTTGGATATTTTGCTAAATACAATACTTTGATGGATATTGTAGAGATTGAGCTTTTGACTGGGTCTGTATCTCCTGTACATTTTACAAGAAGACCAATCTCATGAGCCACTGAACACTTACAACAATATAACACACATAAAACAGGATTTGTCCCTGATATTTTGAGTAAATTAACACTCAGGTAACTTAAACCATTATGTAAACCATTAATTTGCTTTACCTATGTAACTGTCCCATTTGTGTTTGCGTGTATGTGATGTCTTAAACTGTGTAACGGAAACTCACTTTTAAACTGCGAAACAAGTTTAACCTACGTGTACAAATAAAGTAACCTGAACCTGAAACTAAAACTTAAATTACCTAGATATCCGATGACTCCGGCTCCGATGGTGCGAGCCGGTCCGTTGAGGTGACCTGCCGCGTTATGAATCAGCTTCACCGGAGTGGCGTTTTCATGAGAAGACACAGTGAGCTACAGGGGAAAGAAGGGAAGAAGTTAAGATAAGAAATTTGAATAGAAAAAATACACACACACACACACACACACACACACACACACACACACACACACACACACACACACACACACTTTTATGTTTTTATGAACCATTTCACTTTCTCTCTCTCACCAACTTAGTCACCTTTAAAATATGTCCCATATATTCTTAGCTCAGATTTCTTATTATATATTGTTCAGTATTTGACCACACATTACGGTAAAAATGTTCTGTTAAAAGCTGGAGGCTAGCATAAAAGTGTGCACTTCCTAAATAGGCTTTTACTCAGCCAATTGCAATGAAATATAGCAGCAATTTAGCGAAGTAAGCGGAAAGAAAAATAGGCAATGCACCGTGCTTCCTTAGAGAAAAATACTGGTCTGAGTGCTATTAAATCATTTTTAAGACAACACACAATTTAGCAAAATGAAAAATACAGAAACAGTGCTCGTCTTTATGTTGCTTTTTCCCTAGTCTTAATGAAAACAAAGTGATATTTTTTCAGTCCACATTGTAATCAAACAAAAACACTAATGTGTTCCGCTAACCACTGCTACCATAAATCAATTCTGTGCTATAACAGAAAACGCTGCCTCTGTATTTCTCTGGGAACCGCAAAGCATTGTGGGAAATAACTTGACATGTGGGGAGAGAGATAAGGATGGAGGAAAGAGCTTATTCAGGAGTCAAAGAAATGTGTGAATAAACATCTTTTCAAGTAGATCGACTGAGTGAGTTTGACCTTTACATGCACCTGCCTGTATGTCTGTTTATCTGTGTGTGTGTGTGTGTGTGTGTGTTGTGTGTGTGTGTGTGTGTGTGTGTGTGTGTGTGTGTGTGTGTGTGTGTTGTGTGTGTGTGTGTGTGTGTGTGTGTGTGTGTGTGTGTGTGTGTGTGTGTGTGTGTGTGTGTGTGTGTGTGTGTGTGCGTGTGTGTGTGTTTACATTTATAAATAGAGAGTGAGCAACAGAAATCCACAGAATTCCTTATGCGCACACTGCATTCATTATTTAACATATAAATCTTTCTTTCTCTGCAAAACTTTGCAATATGGCTGAAGGTCTGTATTGAAAACATCACTGGCTTCTTTCAGCCGGTTGCATCAGACAGACATGATGTAATGTAAAGCCAATGAGCTCAACACTCCAGTACAGTCCAGTCAGACTGCAGCTTTGGCCAACAGGCAAAAAACACTGATTAAAAAGGTAAGATCAAGTAAAGTTGACACTGACAACAATTGAAATTAATCTGGAGAAAAAGGCTATTTCTGTATTTATTTATTTACTCATTTACTTACTTACCAAAGGATTGACCTACAATAATGTCTTGTATGTTAATTGTTAGTCAGGTGAATTGTGTGGATTTTTATCTCATCTCCATCTAACTCCATCTCTTTCAAACTCCATGCTTACTTTTGAAAAAGTTGTAAAATTCTCAAATGCTACACATACGACTTTATTAAAACCAAAAAAAACACAATTTGACCGTCATAAGCAAGGCAAGGCTAGGCACATTTATTTACATAGCATAATCCAGACAGACACAAGGCCATTCAAAGTGCTTTACAGGGGCAAGATTAAAATACATAATACACATTAGAAAAGCCATACTACTGAGCGGTGGTATAGGGTCTGACCTGTTTGGCGATGGCCTTGCTGTCCAGTTTGTTGTAAACCTTCCTGATCTTTGCCACAGTGAGCGTGGAGACAGAGAGAGCGTAGAGACTGAAGGAGACTTTCTCCTCTGGTACTAGAGCCACAGCCGAGGCCGGAGCTACCTCTGGCTTTGAGTCTTTACCTGGGACAATACACACACAGACAGGAGGGTTATAGATGAGGAAAGGGGCTGAGGAAAGAGATTTTAAAAGGAATACTTCACCCATTTGCAACCGGAATTCTATCATTATAAAATCGCTATTATAATATAATGAATGAGGTTTTTCTTCCCTCAGTCTTCGCTTGGCCCAGCTTTTCCTGTTAATACTAACTAACTGTTAATTTTTCCCATGTGTGGCATCACACATGGGAAAATGTAGGGTTAGACAGTGAGACCATAAAACAGACGTTCTGCCTTTTCTCAGGCTAGGATGAACTGATTTCTACAATGTTTGCACATTTATACTACATACATAGGATCTCAGAGTTCAATACACCTTCATATTCCTACCGGTGAAGTAGGTCTTTAAGGTTAAACATTGCATTGCAACAGAAGAGAAGGGAAGGTAAACGGCTTGGAAGCTTCCACGTATATTAGACTGTTTATAAAAAAACATTTATAATTTCATGTAGGAGGAAGTAAAGTAAAAGCAAGAGTGGCTTTTGAAGAGGACAACTAATAATTAAACTGAGCATGTGTAGCATCGAATGAAGCACTCACAGGGTAGATAGACGGCCTGGAAGCTGCCCACGTAGATGGGTCCCAGTTCGTAGATGGCTGCGACGCTGGTGGCGGGAAGCACCTCCTCCAGGAAGTGGCTGGGCCCGAGCCGCCACACCAGACTGGAGAGCTGGCGCTGGGCGGGGGGCGTCCCAACATAGCCGTACACTGTGCTCAACACGGGAGGGTTAGTGGAACCAGACCGCCGGGGGCACTGTGGACGTAGTGGAGCTGGGGAGAGACACGGAAGAAAGGGAAAGGTTTTTTTTTTTTTTTTTTTAAAGAGACAGACAGCAGAGAGACAGACAGGCAGAGAGAGAGAGACAGTCAGAGAGACAGACAGTCAGGGTGTGTGTGTGTGTGTGTGTCTGTCTGTCTGTCTGTCTGTCGTTGTGTGTGTGTGTGTGTGTGTGGAACGAACAAAAATATTGTGTAATCTGACATGGGCATAAGATATTAGTTGATGTTGAATAAAAGTGCTTCATACCGGAGACTCTTTTTCCAAGGGAGACTGTTTAATTTGATTATTTCATTATAATTGCAGCAGAAGAAAGAGTAGACAGTCCTTATCCTTAGAGGCGTTATATTTAGAGAAAAGAGTTGTGCTTAACAAAACACCCATTCACAGGGAAAACAAAACCCAAGGCCACTCTTACTCTTATGTTCTCTCACACACACAAACACACACACCACACACACACACACCACACACACACACACACACACACACACACACACCACACACACACACACACACACACACAGCAGGAAATGAAGCCGTTCTTATCAGCGTTGCTCAGAGGAAGCTGAGACTTGCGGTGAGCCGAGGCCGTGTCCCGCTCTGCTCACTGATCTCAGGAGAATCTACAGTCACCAAAACCACAGGCCACATCACAGCCACATCACAACCTACTGGGGAAAGGCTGGGACTACTTTCTCTCTCAGCAAAATAGTGTTTGCAATTGAACAATATTCATATTCCCAATCAAAGCTAGACTAATGACATTTTCACTCCAGAGCAAACGACAGGCAAGGCAAGTTTATATTTATATAACACTATTCAGACACAAGGCCAATTCAGAGTGCATTACAGGGGCATAACTTACATCAAGGTAGACATTATATTGCATTGCATTTTTTTTTTTTCACTTTTTTAATGTGTATTCTATGCTTTATTAAATATTGATGTATTTCGTGACCCTGTGAAGCACTTTGAGTGGCCTGAATTGTGCCTTATAAATAAACTTGCCTTGCCTGCCTTTAAGAGATATGGGCATACAATAAATCAAGGTTAGACATTAGGTATTGCATTTTAAGAGATAATTAAAACCCTACCTTAGACATTAGGTATTGCATTTTAAGAGATAAGTAAACCCTACCTTGACGGTGTTGATGAGTTGTCCGTCTATATAGAGCGTGGCCATGCTGTTCTTCAACATGCCTTTGCTCATGACCAACACCAGGTGGTGCCACTGGCCCTCGCGATCAGCTCTCCACAGCGGAACCTCGCGCAGCACGGCAGGATCTCATAGAAGGACGACTCCTCACTGGACTCCTCCGCTGCTTCAAGGGGGGAGGGGGAAGGGAAGAGGGGGAGAAGGGGAGAAGGGGTAGAAGGGGAAAGAGGGAGAAGGGAGAGTGGAGAGAGAGTGATGTATGTATGGTCACAGGTTAAATATTAACCTGATTTTTTTTTGATTTTTTTAACCTTTATTTATACAGGTAAATCCCATTGAGACCGGAGACTCTTTTTCCAAGGGAGACCTGTCCCATTTACCACGTTACCATTCACACACACATTCATACACCGATAGCAGGCTAACTATCGACATTCAACAAGGAAGGTGGGATTGAAGTGTCTTCAAGACAAACGCCAACTTCGATATTGGTGCGACACACCTGACGCCAGAGTCGCCCCAAAGTTCTTGACTGAAATCCTACAGGGGACCTAATATGGTGTAATAGATGCAGACTTGACCCACCTACTACTTCCAACCCCAATGCAATGAATGAAATGATTTGCTGTACTCACAGTGTGACTGCAGCAGCTCCTCCTTGGTGGACACAGTGAGGGAGCGGTCCTTAGCGGAGAGCACCACAGACAGACAGACGTAGTGCTGCTCGGAGGAGGTGGCCCGCCGCACGATGGTCAGCAGTCTGACTGGGTGGGCGTGAGGAGCGAGCTGAACCGCTCCACACAGAACCAGGTGGAGTAACTCAGGCCGGACGGAGGGGGGAACAACCGCTCTCCTGGAAGAGAGGGGAGGGGGGGGGGAAGAAGAGGGCACAAGATACAGGTTTAAGAATCAGTGTCAAAGTCTTTTATTGTCAGTTCTGATATAAGACATACATCAGAATCGAAATGGTGTTTATCTCTGACCCACAGTGCAATAGGAACGATAAAAAAATATAGAGTTAAGTAAGATAAACATAAACAATATTTGTACATAAGATACATTCTAAATACTAAGTAGTGCAAAGGAATTATCTGTACAATTTAAACATTATATATAAAATAGAATAGAAAGTGAAAAGTAGATAAAGTTGTTGTGACTTATTTAGCTATTTATCAAAATAATCACGGTATGTGGCTTTTTACACACGCTTGCCCCTATCTGGATGAGGGGGGCGGGGGGGGGGAAGTACAATTTGAGACTCAGAAATTCTTTTTTTATTTTAGTTTGATAGGGTCACAGTATGTTAATTAACATCAGTATCAATAGTACAAGACGTAAACATGCCAAAAAGAAGTGTTCAGTATATAGATGTACAACTCCGGAAAAAAAACCAGTCTGGATTTTTCTTAAATCTTTATCTCTATATAACTTAATTACAATGCTCCTAATGACAAAACATTTATTGGAATTTGGTAGAAATGTTGTCAGTTAGTTTAATATTATAAAACCAAAATCTCCATTCTACTCAAACATATGCCTATTAAATAGTAAAATGAGAGACACTGAACATTTGAGTGGTTTCTTAATTTTTTCCAGAGCTGTATATATGTACAAATATTTGACATCAGCAGCATCATCAAGTACATTTGTATTCAATATTTCAAAAGTTCAGATGATTGTGTCTTTTGTCACTGTGAAGGAAATAGTGTGGTCTGAAATTTCCAACCAACACAAACGCTGAACTGTGCAAAATGAAAAACAAACATATTCTTTCTCTCACCAGTGAGCCTAAAGCACCATCACAAACATACACAAACATAAACCATATCTATTTTTGTTTATTGTACTCTTTTATTGTTATTTTTCTTATTGATTGATTTTTTTTGTGATGCGTTTTAACTTGTATTATCTTAACATCAACCTGCCTAACTGACAAAATATGAAAAAAGCTACTGGCTACAATATTGCACATTTATGTAAATGTTCATCAATATGCACACAGTCCCCGTTTTAAATGAATACATCTGAAAGATTGGGTCCCACCTTATGGATTTCCTTAAGAAACGTTTGCCTATTCAATGTTACAGCCAAAATAGAGGTGGAATTGTACTATTTTCTGAGAGCAGTGTTTGCTGACAGAGGCAAAAACAAGTCTATAAATATGAATATGATGTTATTCATGCGTTACAGCAGCTGCTTATATTTATTTTTCTTGTTCCATTTTGTGCTTCTGTTATTTATTGATCTTGAACGTAGTGGTTTACTCTTTTCCTTTTAAAATAAATGGATCAGAAAGTCCCCTGGGCCATCTTATCTCACCTGTATGAATTACTCTTCTCCAGTATTTCATTTCCCTGGCATTTTTTAAATATTTTCCACAACTTTAGTAATCTTCCGCTTCAGTGCTCTGAATCTCTGGCAAATAAACCAAACGGAATTAGGTCAGAATAATGTTTAAATTATATATCTTAGTCTGACAAAAGTGCAGAACATTAAATTGACTGTAGATTTATTTTTCGTGCTCTTACAAGCCTTCAGGACAGAATTAGGCCTAGAATAAAGTCCTGTCCTACTCATAAAAAAATAGCTAAAACTATGGAGAGACATCTGAATAATGGTGACTTGGTTGGACCTGAAGGCATAAATGATTCTTTGAGCCAGTTTGTCTTGCAGCCTCAGGGCCGGGCAGTCAATCAACAGGTCAATCAGACTGAACCAAATTAAAAACTGTCTGGAAACAATAATTCACTGTGTGTCGGCTCCACCACCACCTGCCCTGAGACGGATGAGCATTGATTTTTATACTAGGCAGGAAAAAGAAGAATCAACAACCTTTTTAGTTTGGCTTTTAGTTAAAGGAATACTTCACCCATACGGAACCAGCGTTCTATCATTATAAAATAACTATTATAATATAATGAATGAGGTTTTTCTTCCCTCAGTCTTCCTTTGGCCCAGCTGTCCTGTTAATCCTAACCCTTACTGTGATGTCACAAGAAGGAAACTGTAGGGTTAGACAGTGAGACCATAAACCACTCTTTTGCCTTTTCTCAGGCTAAGATGATCCGATTTATTTCTTTTTAGCACATTTATACTGCATGGGATCTCCGAGTTCAATACACCTTCATGTTCCAACCGGTGAAGTAGGCCTTTAAATGTTATGTATTGAGCCTAATTCTGTATTATTCCTTACTTGTTTACAATCTTTTCTTTAAATCTATTTATTATTATTCAATTATTATTAGTGAAACCCTTTGTGTTGCCTCACTGGTCTAAAAGGTGCTATATAATAAAGCTTGATTATATTGATTGATAAAACAAACCCCAACTACATGCTAAACGTTCATGTTGCAGAAAAGTGTGCAGTGGACTTTCATACACCCATAGCAGACAACTATCGACATTCACACAAGGCAAGGTGGTGAAGTGTCTGCCCAAGGACACAACACTTGACACAGGTGGCAGGCGGTGATCGAACCTCCAACCTTGATCATCGGCGACCCGCTCTACACTGAGCCACAGTGCAGTGTTTTTGCTGCAACAAAGAACAGTGAGAGAATCCATGTATCCTGTGTGATTCAGTGGTGGTGAACACTTCTTAGCAGGACTATAGAGGATAGTTTGATGAATGTAGTTTTTCAATGATGTCATCTGAGGATATGGGTCAGATAGGAGCTTGGTTGTGGTGTGTGTGTGTGTGTGTGTGTGCGTGCGTCTGTCTGTCTGTCTGTCTGTGTGTTGTGTGTGTGTGTGTGTGTGTGTGTGTGTGTGTGTGTGTGTGTGGTGGTGCGTGGTTGTCTGTCTGTCTGTCTGTGTGTATGTGTGTGGCTGGGGGGGGGGGGGATAGAAACAAGTGATGCGAGGTAAAGAGACAATAGGGAACGAAAAGAATGGGCAAGAAGACATGCCGTGGAAAGACCATTTTTTGGAATATTGTCTTAACCGGAATTTGGACCTTAAATCAAAATATGGTGTGCATGTAAACGTAGTCAACGAGATAAGCAGGAAAAGTACAGAGAAAATGAAATATATGAGTGATGGGATGGAAAAGGGGGGATGGAAGAGAGAGAGGAGGGAGGAGAGAAGAGAGAGAGAACTATAAATAGCGTTGGGTGAACCGGCCGAAGAAGACAGGAGCAGGATGGTGTGGGGCGGAGGAGTGCAAAGGAAGCAGATGAATAGATAAACAGATGGAGGAGAGGAGAGAGAGAGAGAGAGAGAGAGAGAGAGAGAGAGAGAGAGAGAGAGAGAGAGAGAGAGAGAGATGTGTGCTTCATAAATACTAAATCAGTGTTTGGGTTAGACAAACCTGAAAATCAAACATAACATCACACGGATAAAAAATGTCTGGGCATTCTGGTCTTTTGTTTTGGTTCCTTATAATTTACATAATATATGTATGCAGTGGTTTGAACTTTGAAAATTCAGACCAATAAGAGACACACCCGCACGCAAACACACACACACACACACACACACACACACACACACACACACACACACACACACACACACATACATGGCTGACCTTAAAAGGAATGCAGAACCGCGTAGTTAAAAAAATATATATATTAGTAAATGTTGTACCATATAATTCTACGCAACCGTACTTTACCATAATATAAACTGTTCACAACACCAACCATGGTTTGCAAAATTGCAGATAGCAGTGAGACAGTCTTTATACAATGAACAAAAATGTTTTTACCTGTGCCCATCCCGCTGAGCACGGCCCCGTCAGTGACTCCGGAGGCGTTGGTGTTGTTGGTGGGGGCGTTATGGGGCGCCAGGCTGGGCAGAAACAAGCATCTGAACGGGACAAAAGAGAGACAACACATTCACACATTAACGAGAGAACACATTAACGACTGACTGTTATCTGGTGGAAACAGCTGTAACGGACACAACTAAACATGTTGCCAGTTCACACATACACAGGAGTTATTGTTAGAGAGGTTAAACTGCTGAAATGGCTCGGTCCATGAGATAAATTATTAGGAAAACTCATCTGAAGTTAAGATTTTTTTTTTTTGTATATGTATGTATCTATTATTGTTTTTTAAATATTTTTTTTGTCTCTGATGTTTATAGTTTTTGTTATGTTGGCTATTTTTCCCCCAACTTGCCAAAAAAATAAATAATAATAATAGCCTTTTAATTCAAGTGCTGGACACTTTTGATTTGTATTATGCATTGAAAATCCAGTCAGCTTTTCCAAGGACTTTCACAGCAGACAGAGAATGACCATGATCTGAGAGAATGAGAATGATCATTTCATATAAATACAGAGGACTGTAGCAGTGGGTTGGCGATGTGTTTTTGCTGACTCACTGGCCCCTCTGTAAAGGTGCTCTATTCTCCTCTATAATCATCATGAGCCAGAAGTGAACACACTGGGGACGTGGGAAATGAAAAAGGGGGATTTGGGATTCTACCTGTTAACAGCAACAAAGCCTATAGGAAGCCGCAATAAATAATTAGATATCTACAATGGTGATGTAGAAGTATACTTTTTAATAATGTACCAGTGTCCTCTTTGTTATTACTATGATACTGATATTACAGGTAATATGTTTTTGAATGTTGTGCTAAAAAAAAAAAAAAAAAAAAAAAAAAAACTCAAACCAACTAATTGCAATAGTAATCCTTTCTATCTTCAAATACAGATAAAGAGAGCAAGACTTGAGTCATTTTAATTACTTATTATTTTATGTCGGAAAAGGACTAAAGTGCGGTGATGATAGAGGACAAATGAATGAGGTTATTAACCCCTGTAACCTTATATCATCACAAACACGACACTGGGCAAAATACAATGTGCGCTTCTGTCAAATGTCTCTATACCATAACAACAAAACACACATAAGTAGTGCTGAAGGTTTGTACTTAACAAATAAGTTTGAGGTTGTTCTTGCTAGGGGCAAAGCTGGGGGACATTGTTGAGCTCTGGTAGCAAAACATGGCTATCATGACGGACGGACGGGAACATAGGATTTTTTTTTTTTTTTTTTGTATGTTGTGATGTTGCAAGTGTTTGTTTATTGGTGTTTGTTGTGAAAAGAAAATGAAAAAACTACAATAAATATATTGTGAATTTCTTTCTTTTATGATATTTTATATAATGAATAATTGAGGATGTGCATAGACTGCATTAAGCAATAACAACATATTCAAATCAGAGCCCTTCATTTCATGCCCTTTCTCCAACATTGTTAATACCCCTCTGCCTTCTGAAAGAGACAACCATTGAGCTGCAAAAATGAGTCTGACCTGATTTTTTTGGGGTGTTTTTTGGCTATCGTCTTTGTGCACCTGGGCAGACAGGTGAGGGGTCAGGGTTTAGCTCCGGGACAGCTTCCCTCTCAAACTGGCAGGAACTCAATAACTAATTCAAGGACACGTCTGAAGGGCACAGACAGTCTGTTCCTCCAGTTATATTAACAGACAGCTTGTCTCAACGAACAATAACTCTGCCACACACAGCTGCACAATACACCTACACTACAAGCACGCTGTCTCTCTTTCCCCCCCTTTTTTAACCATGACGTTGATTAGGTTAAAGAAAGCAAAAAAAATAAAAAAAAAAACACTCCGGGGAATTCTCCAGCCTGTTATGCTAATGTTGTATTTTACCAGGTAGAATGAGATGCAGTTTTGGAAATCTTAAAAAAAATTCTGCATATTATTATTTGCCTTCCACCCCCATACACCCACGTTGATAGCATCTCCCTAGCTAGCCCCTTGTGAGAAGGCCGGCTGGGTGACTGTGCACTGGGTGTGTGTGTGTGTGTGTGTGTGTGTGTGTGTGTGTGTGTGTGTGTGGTGTGTGGTGTGTGTGTGTGTGTGTGTGTGTGTGTGTGTGTGTGTGTGTGTGTGTGTGTGTGTGTGTGTGTGTTGTGTTGTGTGTGTGTGTGTGTGTGTGTTGTGTTGTGTGTTGTAGCATGTTGTGCATGATAGAGAGCGGCTCTGTGCATATATGTGTGATTCCTAATAGCAGCAGAGGCATCAATATTTCATGGTGACAGATGGGAGCGAAAGGAGGGGTAGACTCTCTAGTGTGTGTGTGTGTGTGTGTGTGTGTGTGTGAGTGCTAGTTGCTAGTGTGTGCATGTAGGTGGTGTGTGTGTGTGTGTGCGTGTGTAGCTGTGTGTATGTCGGTGTGTGCTTACTAGTGTGCATGTGTGTGTGTGTGTGTGTGTGTGTGTAGGTGTGTGCGTGCTAGTTTGCTAGCTAGTATGCGTGTGTAGGTGTGAAGGTGTGTGCGTGCTATGTGTGTGCGTGCTAGTGTGTGTGTGTGTAGGTGTGCTTGTTGTGTTTACGCTGAGCAGAAAGTGGGCCAGTGCCTCGTTTGCCTGTGTGCTGCTGCTGTTTTCAGGAGAAATTCAATGTTCTATTCTGAGGTGGCTTAGAACATTGGGTACATGTGACGCGTAAAAAATATTTTTATACTGAGAACCTATAGACAAGAAGATACAACATGATGACAATGCACCAGTGCACAAAGCAAAGGCCATAAAGACATGGATGAGAGAGTTTGGTGTGGATTTTTTTTTTTTTTTTTTTTTTTTAACCTTTATTTATACAGGTAAATCCCATTGAGTCCGAAGACTCTTTTGCAAGGGAGACCTGTTCCCATTTACACGTTACCATTCATACACCGATAGCAGGCTTACTATCGACATTCACACGAGGCAAGGTGGGTGAAGTGTCTTGCCCAAGGACACAACAACTATGACACAGGTGGCAGGGCGGGGATCGAACCTCCAACCCTTTGATCATCGGCTGACCCGCTCTACCACCTGAGCCACAGTCGCCCCAGTGGATGAACTTGATTGGCCTGCACAGAGTCCTGACATCAACCCGATAGATAGATACACAGACAGACGGACAGACAGACAGACAAACAGACAGACAGGTTTTTCAAACAAAGGTTTTTTTAGGGTTTTTTCAGACTTATTCCAAATGTATAATTCATAACTTTGCAGCCTCTGTCTGAAACAGAGTATAACGTATAAAAGGAACACACACATTATCATGTCATACTGAATGCTATCTACTGACCGAAAGCTCGTCCGGTAATTACAGGACATAACCTTTGGCAATATGCCGCCAAACTGACAGAAAACCTCTACGATGACCTTACTGTGAGACGTCTAACATTTTCTTTAAGAGTACTCTAATAAATATTAATGAGGAATATAACATATAGTCTTGAATCTCCCCCGAGCTGTTGTTTACTCTGTGTGTGGTGTGTGTGTGTGTGTGTGTGTGTGTGTGTGTGTGTGTGTGTGGTGTGTGTGTGTGTGTGCTGTGTGTGTGTGTGTGTGTGTGTGTCAGCCTAGCGTGTTCATTTGTCATGTATGTGTTTGGGGAAAAAGTGTGTGTTTGCGAATTGCCAAGGTCACACATCCTACACAGCATCATTTCAACTGACACCCCCAAACATACAACACAAAGCACGGGCAACACCTGTCAAATTCAGCACACCCACAAAAAATGTGCCGTATGACATAAAAGGCGTAAAATAAGTCTATTTGTATGCAGGGGCGGCCTACAACTGGGGGCCAAACACAGCCTCCTGCTGGGACACTTGAAGGTGCTTCTCAGAGAGGTTAAAACACACAGTCTGGTTAATTGAAGGGGAAAATAACATGTGGCGCCCTGAGGTGTGTCTCACCGGTGGAGAGAATTGATCCACTGAGAAGAAAAATTTAAAGGAAAGTGCTTTTTTTTTTTATTAACAGAAGACTGAAATGTGTGTGTGGGTGTGTGTGTGTGTGTGTGTGTGTGTGTGTGTGTGTGTGTGTGTGTGTGTGTGTGTGTGTGTGTGTGTGTGTGTGTGTGTGTGTGTGTGTGTGTGTGTGTGTGTGTGTGTGTGTGTGTGTGTGTGTGTGTGGTTGTGTGTGTGTGTGTGTGTGTGTGTGTGTGTGTGGTGCTAGTGTGTGTGTGTTTTGCTAAGATTTGCTCATCTGTTGCTGGAAAAGCAATTTTAAAAGCATGTGATGAAGAGTGGTGGATCCCGGAGTTTAGAAGGATTCGGTGAAGAAAAAAATATCTCAAGAAGGAGGCTTAAAGGGGCTGTTTAATGCTCTTAATGTCCATACTTAATCCTTTTAGCACAGAGGATTGAATCCCAGGATAGGGGCAAAAACAAACGGAATCTACTGTCAACCCTGGAATGCATTGGAATATGCCAAAATGTGGGTGAAATTCTGTTATCGGAATTTTATCCAGGGGGATACAATAAAAGGTGACTGACTCACCCGAAGCCCTGTAGTGCCACAGGAACTACGTTTATTTTATTCGGGGAATGATAACTCTTTACATTATGACTAACACATATCATGTATGTTTAGTGCATTTCATGAGTATTAAACCTGCAGTGTGTAGAATTGTGGGGTTTATTTCCTAGCTGATATTGTAGAAAGTAATTATAATATCCATAAGTACATTTTATTTAGTGCATAATAGCTGAAAAATATGTTTTGAATTATTATTTTTTCCCTTAGAAGGGTCTCATATATGTCCATATTTCTGCATATTTTGGACCAAGGTCTAGTGCCGCCATCTTGAAAGTGTCATAGTAGGAATGTCATCAGGTGCATTGTTTAAAATTTAGAATTATTCTTGTCCTTGAAGGCCACTGTAGCTTCTGTTATTATTCTAAAGGGTTGGGGTTACCCAGGGAGCGTTGCATTCTAGAACTTTGTAGAACTTTCTTGATGATGTCATATTACACACTGCACTTTAAAGAGAGATTAAAAAAGGGCTAAATAAATAGTGCAAAAAACGGTCAATAATGATAATTGTTCCTGCATATGTAAACAGTCAGTTTCCAATGTCTTGACTGCAATGTCCAATGCTGACTTACCCAAAGCCCTTGAGCGAGGTGTCAAACTTACTGCAGGTCATCCCCTCTCTCTCTCTCTCCCTTATTTTAAAACTGTACTATCTAATAAAGCTTGAAATTGCCCAAAAAAAAAAAAAAAATCTAAAAAAAAAAGTGAAAAATCAAGACCAAAAAATAATAATAATCCTGCATAATAGTGAAAGTTCAGATAGATAAACACTCTATTTATTGTCCATGCTGACTCACCCGAATCCCTCCAGCGACGTGTCAAACTCCACGAAGGCGGGTGTGACGGCCGACCCGTGCAGGCGTATGTCGTGTGGCGTAGTCATGGAGACCAGACACTTGACCCGGGTCAGCGGCACCGTGCTGCCCTCGGCCGAACGCACCAGACTGCGACTGATACGATACTGACCGTTGTCCTCCGCAGGCGTCGCAAACACACTGTCCGGCCCGAAGCCCTCCATAGACATGGTCATACTGTCTGTGAAGGCAGGAAGGAAGGCAGTAGGTTAAGTACATTTTTATATATACAGTATGGCATTACTAACTAAGCTGTTGCACATGTAAATTAGCCATAACTTAAAGGCTACTTCACGTTGGAATATGAAGGTGTATTGAACTCGGAGATCTATGCACATTTATACATTCATAGGATCTCGAGTTCAATACACCTTCATATTCAACGGTGAAGTAGGCCTTTAACCATAAATTAACTATAACTTCAACTAAAACTTTTATTGTATTTTATTTTAATCCATAATCTTGTAAAAAGTCAAGTATAAGTATAAAATCCAATGGCTTTAATCTGGTGAGTTTGTCTGTGAGTGAGTGAACTTGTTTTCTCCTGTTACTAAGTATTAATTGGAAAACCAAAAAACATAAGTGTGTTGGTTCAACTAGAAATATGCAGTAACAAAATAAGAGCGTGGTTCAACTTTAAGTAATTTCACATTGAATTTATATTCTGAGCTCCAAAAGCAGACTCTAGTGCCTACATTCTCTTATGCTCTTTGAATGGAACAAAACAACACCATTAACTCCCCTCACGTGTCATCCATGTCCCTAACCACCGCCTGCCTTATTAAGAATAATGTAGATTTTCCGATAAATTCATTAATGAGGTTTTTTCTCTGCATTTTTCACTTGAGCTCCTCCACTGCAACAAAAAAAAAACAGGCAATACAACATCCAGCAATGGCCATAAACTAGCGACATTATCTCCTCACAGACAGAGAGAGAGAGAGAGAGAGAGAGAGAGGAGAGAGGAGAGAGAGAGAGAGAGAGAGAGAGGAGAGAGAGAGAGAGGAGAGAGAGAGAGAGAGAGAGAGAGGAGAGAGGAGAGAGAGAGAGAGAGAGAGAGAGAGAGAGAGAGAGAGAGAGAGAGAGGTAGCACCGTGTGGCTGCTTGTAAGAAACAACAGTAATTAGTCGAGACTTAATATCCATTCTCAGCCGGGGAGGAGACACAATAAGGCATTAGGACTCGCCGAGAAGCGCACGCAATTACAAACATTAACTGCTGTTATTAGAAAACAAAGCATCCATTCACAGTTGTGACATTGTAGTCGGCCTATATTTAAACAGGGAGTTTTATACATTAACTGGGTATTAATCAGGCAATGGAGTTGATGACTGGCTGTCTTGTTTAAATGTTACCTAATGTGAAGGGTTTGTATGTTTGTGTGTATTTGAAAAAAAAAAATTAAAAACATGCAATAAATTATAATAAAAAAAAAAAGGTAACATATTTTATAGGTCCCAGTGTGAGACTTTTGATGTTATTTTATTGTACCTTATTTTTGTTATTTTTATCTATTTTTATTGTACCTTATTTTAGGCCTGTACAGCACTTTGTCTTGCTCTGGTTTGATGAAAGCACTTTATAAATAAAAGTTGGATTGGATTGGAGGTCATTTTCAGGTTCAATATTGTAATAAGGTTTCTACTAAGAAACACTTCTAATGGTGTATTGTCCAAAAGACCCTTTGTATTTCTCAAAGTGCCATCTCTGAATCTCCTCTTTTCAGCCTCTGCCTGAAACGCTCTGTTGTAGAACCTTTACTCTTTAAGCCCTGCCTTCTTAAAAAACCCAGTCTGCTCTAATTGGCCCCTGAATCCAACTGCCAATTTGAATCTAACTGAAAAGTAAATTGCACTGGCTAAAATGAATGGGTTTCTAGCTACAAAAAAAAGGCTGTTCCTGCAGACTTTGCAATTATCCCAAACCGTTCTAAAAAAACCTATAGAATCGACCCCCGTTCCATCACAAGTCATTTCCAACCGCAATTAACTGTCGGTGGAGATCTCGTCCCCTGCAATCACTAGTCTATTGAGCAGAGGGTTAAGCAGGGGAAGGAAAAGGAGCAGCATTACTGGGAGATTTATGGACATTTTTTAATTATTTATTTTTTTCTTCTTCAAGCTGTTAGTACAGAAATGAAACTTTGTCCCAAGAGGAAACTGCTATCAGTGTAAGAGATAGAGATGGCTCCCAGATGACACCTTACTGAAGTCTCACATATTCAAATCTGTTAGGTTCCCTTGTAATGGGCCAACTGCATATCTTTTACTTGAGGTGAGTCCCTCATCTATTTTATAATATGGATTTTTTTCTTTTTTAGAATTTATAAATAATTTAAATGGGATGTGTGTAAACAGATTGTGTATTCACTAGGCCTAAGAAATAACGACCAGCATCAGTGTCTATCATATCATAAAACTACCAGTTTGAGAGTGGTTCCTGTTTTACTTCTCATCTCTGCGTCGTAGCTGAGCGAGCTGGGCTTTGTGACGTCTGGTACTGCTTTCAGGAGCTTCTTGTCCAGGCGCCGCAGTTCAGAGGGTTTCCCAGACGCAGGAACTCCCTGCAGAGGAGAACGAAGAAAATGTCAAGAATTAAAAATGCAGAAAAAAAACATGACAAATCAAATGAAAAAAAAAAAAACACTTTGCTCTCGTGTAGTCTAATTAAACATTTACACGCGACACAAAGTTTACACACACACTGTGTCCTTTAACGAAGCACGGATTTTGGCATATGCGGGAGGATTTCAGATTTTTAAGTTTGCTGCAATCGAGCCAGTGACAAATGAGACCTAATACGTTTTATAGCAACTTTGCACATGGCTACCTTACAGGTTTTATCGGAGTATAACTCACCGTATTTAACTAATAAGCTATACATTTTTTGATCAACCTTTTTATCTATTTACTGCATTTATAACTTGTTTCGTGTTTAATTTTTAAATTGGTAACTAAATATCCATCTGTATTAAAATCCTTTAGTGACTTTAAAAAGTAAAATATTTGTGGTGTGATTCTAGATGAGAAGTTTTTGATTCAAAACAATAATTTATTTTGTTTATCAGAACACTCCATAAAACTCAATTGAAAAGATAAACGATACATTATTTTTAATTATAAGGCCTTCAGTGGCTCAGTAAATGGTGTATGGCACCAACACTGTCAGTTATAGCTGCTCTATTCTAGATGGGACTGTTCCATGTTTGAGTGTGTGTTTGAGTGTGTGTGTGTGTGTGTTGTGTGTGTGTGTGTGGTGTGTGTGTGTGTGTGTGTGTGTGTGTGTGTTGTGTGAGACTGTGTGTGTGTCAAATCCTCAATTCCAACACATCCTATATGTTCTTATGAAACTATAATGCTCTCTGGATAAAAGCTATCCATCTAAATGTGTGCAATATGTTATAAGTCAGCAGTAACATTGCTACTTTACTATCCACAACAGCTGTGGTTAGCGACATGTTATTGTCTGTTTCAAAAAGTCAATGACAAGGTTGACTGGTGGTGTGTCTAAGTGACTTGAATGCAAAGAGGCCCCTTGATGGTTGGTGTCAGTTGTCATAGCGACACCAGCTTTTGGAACCAGACAGCTTCAGAAAAAACACCAAAGAAGAAGAATTTTATGAAGGTAAAATAACAGAAGAAGAGAGACTGACAACACAAGACAAGAGTGAGTCACACAGGCACACACAGGCACGCACACACACACACACACACACACACACACACACACACACACACAGAGGAGGCTGGGAAACAGATTGACGGCTACAGATATGTTTACCGCTAGCGCAATTACAAAGGGGAGAGAATATCAATCAAGCAAGAGGCACAATTTACATATTAAAAGATCTGTGTGTGTGTGTGTGTGTGTGTGTGTGTGTGTGTGTGTGTGTGTGTGTGTGTGTGTGTGTGTGTGTGTGTGTGTGTGTGTGTGTGTGTTTGTGTGTGTGTGTGTGTGTGTGTGTGTGTGTGTGTGTGTGATGTGTGTTGTGTGTGTGTGTCCAATTCCTCAACTCCAACCTTCCCGCTCGCTGAAACCAGCCCAAGCCGAGAGAAATGAGAGACGTACTCATTTCTACATCACATCCACTCACATCACACACACGGAACCGTCACAGCAGATTAAGTTAAAGTCACAGTGAAGGAAGAACACTTTTACTAACCATATGATTAGCTCGACAAGTAGCATTAAAATGTTAGCATGTTACCAACTAAAAATGCTAAATATTCTATACTAGTCAGTCACACTGGAGTTGTTGTTATGTACATTTATGCTAATTTTTGCAATTTAGTAAATCATTAGTGACATCATTTAATATTAGGTAATCCAGTACCAGTTGTGAGTGTCATGGGCTGCAGGGCCTGGGATATGTACTTTTAAAATTGAATTAATCAGTAGCGACTTAAAACAGTTAGAATATGAACCTATCATAGCATACCTGAGTGCCATGGGCTGCATATTTGCTCAGGCCATCGTTGCAGTGGTCGCGGGTTCAAATCTCACCGTGGACCTTTACTGCATATCACCCCCCCCCCCCCTCTCTCTCTGTCTCCCCATTTGAACTCTGTACTATCAAATAAAGCTTAAAAAATGCCAAAAAATAATCTTTACAAAAATATATATATTCTAACCTTTGTTTATACAGGTAAATCCCATTGAGACCGAAGACTCTTTTACAAGGGAGACCTGTTTTCCTTTCCCACGTTACCATTCACACACAAATTCATACACCGATAGCAGCAGGCTAACATATAAGCCCATCCCCATACCTGAGTGCCATGGGCTGCAGGGCCTGTGATGCGAGCCTCTCAAACATCCTCTGCAGTGGCGGGTGCAGGGGATGGTCCTCGTCTCCCAGAGCCTGACTGCAGCGCTGCAGGAGCCTCTGGTGCAGACTGGCCTCACACAGGACCTGCTGGTTCCTCTCACTGTTCACCAGCAGCTGCAGGATGTTAGCCACCGCAGCTGCAGGTCCAGCGATGCTAGGAATGAGGGGGAAGGGGAGAGGGAGGGAGGGAGGGGGGGGTTAGTATTTTATATATTTGTTTTATTTTTTATTTTTTTATTCTTATAGTTGACTATTTATATAGTTTTTATTTAGTTTTTATTTATTTATTTATGAATACATTGTGATGAGTGAAATTAATTTTCTCATAACAGATGTTTTTGCACTAAAAGGAATGCACTTAATTTCGTTGTACCTGTTACAATGACAATAAAGATATTCATTCATTTTGATTTATAAGATTGTTTGAAGGAATTACCTTGAGTCTTTTAATGCATTTTATCAATTTATCATATTATTATAAAACACGAAAGTATTTTAAGTTTGTCCGTTCTGTGCTACTGTAAAAACATGGTGGTGCAACATGGCAGCGTGCCCCACTCCTATGTAGATGATGAATACATTCTAAACACTGCACTTTTGAACCACAGTGTCTTAAAAAAAAGAGTCTCCTTCCTGCCCTGCACATGACCCCTTAAACCCAATGTAAAAGGAAATGCATGTTGGCCCATTTCCCTGCAGAGAGCACTGACTGAGATTCACTGAGAAACTCCCACATGTGAGTGTGTGCGTGTGTGTGTGTGTTGTGTGTGTGTGTGTTGTGTGTGTGTGTGTTTGTTTGTGTTGTCGTGTGTATGTGTGTGTGTGTGTGGTGGTGTGTGTAGGTGTTGTTGTGTGTGTGTGTGTGTGGTGTGTGTGTGTGTGTGTGTGATGTGTGTGTTGTCTGTGTGTGTGTTCTGTGTCGTGTGTGTCTTCGTCTGTCTGTGTGTTTCCGTCATGTTGTTGTGTGTGTGTGTGTGTGTGGGTGTGTAGGTGTTGCTTGCAGCTGTGTGTGTGTGTAGTGTGTAGTGTGTGTGTGTCGTTGTGTGTGTTTGGTGTGTATTGGTGTGTGTTGCGTGTGTGTGCGTGCGTGGTGCGTCTGTGTCTTTCCGTCCATGTATGTTGTATGTTTGTGTGTGTGTGTGTGTCCGTCGTCTGTCGTGTGTGTTGTCGGTTTATAGGTGTGTGCTGCTGCTGTGTGGTGCGTGCGTGCTTGCAGCTGTGTCTGTGTGTGTCTGTTGTCTGTCTGAGTGTGTGTGTGTGTTCGCGTGTGTGTGCCTCTCCCCTCACCCCCTGGCTGGCTGTCGGAGCAGACGGAGGGCAGCAGGTCCAGCATGGCGAGCACGGCCCCCGGGTGAATGACCACCATGTCGGAGGAGGAAGAGGAGGGGGCCGGGTGGGAGAGTTAGCCAGGTGCAGCTTCAGGTCTGTCACTGCTTTGACCGGGGCGGGGGGGCCGACGTACCGTAGTAACCATGTCTGGGAGCACGGGGAGGAGAGAAGAATCAAATTTAGTAAAGTCCAGTTGAGGGAAGGGAAAGTTATTTACAAATATTG
The DNA here is from genome assembly GCA_026122265.1 of Ammodytes dubius. NCBI lineage: Eukaryota > Metazoa > Chordata > Actinopteri > Uranoscopiformes > Ammodytidae > Ammodytes > Ammodytes dubius. Next base: position 28,700,819 of record CM047507.1, on the reverse strand, counting down.
ACACGACTACCATGAATAGCTTCACAGAAAACAAAAAAAATAGTTAAATAAAATTAACAAAAATATTTTTTTATTTTTAAATTGCCACTTTCAGCTGCAGGACAAAACTTTGGGAGCCAAATTCAAAGTTCTGTTTTATTTTGGTCAAACAATCAGTGTTGCAAACACGCTGCATCCAAATTATGGCATTTTAAATGATAGCTTCAGTATGTAAATATAGTAAAACATTTAAAAATAAATAAATAAATTAAATAAAATTAAATGAAAATTGGCTAAATAGTCAGATTCCAGAAGAATTCTTAAATGTCATAGCTCAGTGGAAACATTCTTATCATAAGGATGAAATAATGACATCATAAATCAATGTAATCCTTGTCTTAACACTTCTTAGCCGTCTTAGCGCCACTGAAAGTGTCAGTCGAATACATGTGCAAAACAGCAGAGAGCAGGAGATCTTTGGGGCTTTTTAAACAACACAGGCGCTGCTGCTGCTGCGATGCTAATTACAAAGCTGCAAATCTCCCCTCAGGAGAGCAGCCGAGGTGGAAACACTGGAGTCAGCATTTAGTTCCGGAGGGGTCTGATGTAGGGCAGGAGACTAAAGTGGGCTGCTCATGTTCACAATGGCAGCCTGCCACTTTCACTGTAACTTGACTAACTTCTAAATTATTATTCTGCTGAATTTCAAGACGAGAGAGAGAGGAGTGAGTTGGCTGATGTGTTTGGCTACATAAGGAGCTCAGACAGTGAATCAACAAAGCAGTAGGAGGAGTTTGTATAAGCAAGTGACTGAGAGACAAATTCCCTACAGCATACTAAATGTAACATAGTATATACTTTATACTGCTCGTCTTAGTATAGCATATGAAAAATCCTACATACTTACTTTCATTGAGAAAGGGAAATTCACAATAAGACTAGACATCCAAATATTTTTTCCAAAATTTGATATATTTCCTGTTTCGTGGTGTGCTCACAAAGCTAGTTAACCAGCAAAACTCCTTTGTAACAATGGTTTTATGCCTACTTAAGTTAAGTCTGAATATCACCTATTTAGAGTACACTATTTAGGCCCTTTTCCAATGTACACACACACTCCATACTACAGTTTTTAGTGAAGTACACACACAAGGACGAGAGCCTTTATCATCTTTAATTGTTAAATGAGTTCCACCTCATGAATATGCATCGCTTGGAGCTGGTCCAGGAACAGACGAGAGATCAGAGAGGAGACTCCACATAACCTTGACCCTTATTACAGCTCATTAAGGCAAAATATTCTAAATGTTCAAACTGTTTTTCCTTTTCGTAAATGAAATTCAAAGGGCAGCAGAGTCTGGCTTTCATGATTTGCTTAAGGTGCAGTCAGTGATTCTGGAGAAGCTTGTGTTGAAATTAAATTCTTCAAAATCAGTGATTATCTTCTTTAAATCTGCTACCTGTCCGTACTTGTCGTGTGCTAAAAAAAATCATAAACAGGTATGTTGCTAGCTATGGTGGCCCCTTTTTTACAAGCCATGTGTTTACATATTAGTTTACAGAGCCTAGGTTATGTATTACCACCATATTCGTTTTCACGGCTCACAGAGCAGAGTAGCGGATCTGAGGAGATATTCACTGATTTTTGAACAAGCGATCTCCAGAATTGCTGACTCCACCTTTAAAAATGTTCACATGAAGTTAGATGAGTGTGTGATCATTGTGCCACTAGTGGGCGCTCTTAGTGTCTAGTTAAAGGTGTGTGAAGAACCAGAGAAAGGCTGGAAGGTGAGAGGGACAGTGGCAGAGCGCAGTAGCTACCTCTTCCTGGCGAGGGCTGGCGTGCCCCACGGCGAGGGCAGAGAGGTCTCGTGAGTCAGGCAGGGAGGCACCTGCTCCGCACGACTGCATGGCCACACACACACACACACACACACACACACACACACACACACACACACACACACCACACACACACACAACACAAAACAAAACACACATGGGCAAACACACATTAACGAACACACCCATACAGTCACACACAGAGGATAACACACACACAAACACACATTAAAACACACGCCCATACACACACACAAAGTCACATACACACACACACACACACAGGGAAAAAACATAGACCCACGTGCAGACATTTATGAACACACCCATATCCACAGCAAAACAAAACACACACACACACACACACACACACACACACACACACACACACACAAACACATTATTGCACAGGTATACATACACGCCCATTTGCACACACACAGAAAGACACACACACACACACACACACACACACACAGCCGCGCAGACGGGCCAGGCCGAGGAAGATGAACAGGCAGACAGCACCAGAGGTTAGAGGAAGAGAAAAAAGACAAAGAGACAAAAAGAGGGAAAGAAGAAGCTGTTAGTGGAAAAGCTGAAAGGAGAAACAGGTTCAGAACTACAGCTGGATCACATGCAAGACGCCAGCTACAAACTACACACACTAGACACACACACACATAGACGGTGCTGCTTGAAAGTATGTGAACCCCTTGAGCATTTTGGAATTTAATTTATTATAACCATTAATAATTCATTTTTATCAATACCAGTATTTTTTCCATATGAAATAACAGCTGTTTGTTTATCAATTCAACATTATTCTTTTCCCGGAAATCAATTGTTAAAACAGATAAAACAAATGATTTGCCAACTATTGTATGTGCAAAAGTTTATGAACCCTGAGCTGCATTGCTAAAATCGAGCAAGGTAAACACAATCAGGTGGGCCAAATTAAATTGAGCGATGAAATGGACCAATGTAATGGTAGATCTAAAGGGAAGAAATTGGTATTCATAAAAATTTATGATTAAGGGTTAAACTGAATAAAATTCCAAAATGCTCAAGGGGTTCACATACTTTCAAGCAGCACTGTGGTGTTGTCAAGGTCACCAGAGACTTCAGTTTTATACACAAGTGGACTGGGTTAAAGCCCCATATGAGTTTCATCGTTTTACAATAAAAATATTCTTTTGATCGTGACCTCCAGATGGTGCACACATGCTCACAAGAAAAAAAAAAGGGGAAGAAAGAAGTGTATATTCCATGATTCAGCAGTTTGTTTCTTAAACTGCAAAGGTCAACAATTGAAACCAAAACACACACACAACACAACATAACGCATCCCAGCAGCCAACCGCAGCTTTTTTGGGTTATTCTGACCCACAATCCACTGTGCAACGGACGTGACGTCACATCGAGGGAGGCTCGGAGCAAAACCTACTAGCAATGCGACGGATATATAAACAAGAGGCAAGTTCAAGGTGCGATGTTATGATGAATATAAGTAAAAGTATTTCCCAATTGTAGCACACTGCATGCTAACCATCTACTTCTTACGCTCAGCTGTAGTATGTAGAGTAGAAAAAAAGAAAGAGTATGTGATCTGGAACTTGACCAAAGTGTGTCTTTGTGTGTGTGTGTGTGTGTGTGTGTGTGTGTGTGTGTGTGTGTGTGTGTGTGTGTGTGACAAAGTGTGTCTTTGTGTGTGTGGTGTGTGTGTGTGTGTGTGTGTGTGTGTGTGTGTGTGTGTGTGTGTGTGTGTGTGTGTGTGTGTGTGTGTGTGTGTGTGACAAAGTGTGTCTTTGTGTGTGTGTCTGTGTAGTGCACTGACCTGTCGAAGGAGTCTGTGGCCATCTTGTAGAGGTAAATGAAGAGCTTGCTGCAGTGTTTGAGCGTGGGACAGACGCTGTCCCCGGCGCAGCCTCCGGGGGCAGCCTCGTCCTCCAGCAGCCTCTGGAAGGGCTGAGCGTTAGAGGGGAACACGGTGGTTGCTCCCAGCTTCTTAGTGTCTGAGAAACAGCCCAGCAGCCTGGTGGTAGAAGGCAGACAAGGTGGGTGACATGAGGGTAAGGTTGGTTATTTAAAGACACAGTTGCACCACTTAAAGGATATGTGATTTCTGACTGGTCAAAATTAACATGAGCGGTACACTTTGACCAATCTGAGCGAGGTGGTGGAAGGCAGACAAGGAGGTGGTTTAACAAGAGGGTAAGATTGGTTTACACCACATGCCACTATCTTTCTTTCAAAGGTTTTTTTATTAAATCACAACGTATCAAGCAGCTGCAATACAATGGATTATTAATTTTTTCCCCTTTTTTTTCCCTCCCGACCATGCCCCACCCATATCCCACCCAATCACAAACAGTCCTGCATTAAGAAATCAACACACAGAACAATACACAACGTCAACCACATGTCACTATCGACACACACCTTTAAAAGCAAGAAAGTGAATCGTCTTTATTTCTTTGAACTTTGGACATTTTGGGCTTTCATTCCGGTGAAATTTAACAACTGAATTTTGGAAAAAATCTTTTCTTCTTTCTCTTTAAATAAATGTAAAAATGATACAAATAGCTAAAATGTATTTTTTTGTCCATTTATTAATTGTTAATGATAACTTTTTTCCAAATGTAATCATTTAATTGTATGGTTTAATATGTTTTAGACAAGTGCTAAAGATCCTCGGTATGTAGGAATGCATGAATGATCACCCATGCATTAAAAAAAAAACTTAAGTAGGCCTATGTACCTTAAACTTAAGTAGGCCCTTCTACCATCGGTGTATGAGTGTGTGTATGAATGGGTGAATGTGGTAAGATATGTAAAGCGCTTTGGGGCTGAGAAAATCGGCTAGAAAGTGCTATATAAGTCAAGTCCATTTACCATTTACCATGTATCTATCTCTGTGTGAAAGCAAATCAAACTCCCTACCTCACTGCGTCAGCCAGCTTCTCGTACTGGATCTCGGTGCGGAAGAAGTGTGAGTTGGCGGGCTCGTAGCGCATGGCGGCGGTGAGCGTGCAGAAGACGGTGTGCAGCAGCTCAAACACCTGGTTCTGGTTGACGCGGTCCCAGCCGTGACGCGGCGGCTGACACAGCGAGCGCTCCATCGCGACCAGCAGAGACGTGATGTACACGAAGCCGCCGACCTTACGGAACACCGTGCGTGTCCGGTGGCTTTCGCGCAACACCGCCAACAGAGCCTGGAAAAAAGAAAGAGGAGAATAATTTAAAATCCAGTAAGATATCTACAGTTACAAATGTGCAAAGATTTTTAGAAATCGGTTCATCCTATAGCCTGAGAAAAGGCAGAAATAGTGTTTAATGGTCTCACTGTCTCGCCGTGCATTTTACCATGTGGGACATCTCATCTCACACGGTAAAATGTAGGGTTAGGATTAACATAAGGGAAGACTGAGGAAAGACTGAGGAAAGAAAAACCTCATTCATTATATTATAATAGCGATTTTTTGATGATAGAACGCCGGTTCCTTATGGTTGAAGTATTACCCCTTAAAAGTAACAGTAATTGAATGTGTGATGTTTTTTGTACATTGATTTCACCCCAGGTACATCAGTTGTTGCATAATTTGTCAGACCATTAAAATATATGTCTTCCAGCTTCTGTTTCACTTTCTCTGCATGTTTTTAACATACTCTTTATTTCACTTACTTATTTTTTCTTTACTCAATTATTCTCACATTGAGTTTTTTGCAGCTCATTCAGTCATATCTGTATTCATCAACTCACTTCTTATGTTGTAGCGAGACATATTTATGAGCCCCTCTGGGTTTTACTCTGTCGCACTGCAATGACTGATATATTTTTTTTCCCCGCTACATTTCTCCGAGTGTTATGGTTGGCATTTGCATGTAGCCTAGACTGTTACATCAAACTGTAGCCTAGATATGAGTTTGGGGACCTAGAAAAACAGCCCGGGAGCTTAGAATGGCTGTGACAGGCAACGTTTTTTAATTAGCAAGCGAAAAAGCGGAGGAAAAAAAAGCTTTTGACTGAGGCAGGTGACGTGGGTGTAGGCGCACGGGAAGGAAAACAGGGCTCAACTTGGAAGTTCCCAGCAATTTTAATGATGCCTTCTGAGGGAATTCCTGTCAACAATTGAGTTTATTTGATACTGTACATGTTGGAAGGATCATGGGACAAAATTAAATTATACTGTATGTTGTATCACGGGACAAGGTGTTATTTGGGAACATGTATATATGCTGCCTGATGAACCAGATAACACTAACACTATCAGTACAGGCCGAGTGCCAAAGAGAAACACAGCAGTGCTGATATAGAGCGACAACATGCTCCCTCTCATGTGATATTGCTGAACAGCTGACGTATATCAGTATAGCACCCGCCCTATAACACTAAGATTGCATCATTTGTTATGTATATACTGTTCATTATTAAAATAACTATGATTAGAAATATAAGTACAGCTTTAAGTACATACTGCACCGGATAGTTTTTTTTAAATGGCACACTTGATTCATCACATTTTATTATTTCACTAAATCTCACTGTGAACTTTTCCTGCCCTTCATTTGTTTTTGTTGTTCTCCGCTAATTAATTTCTGATGAAATATTGCTAAGATGAAATTCCAACCATGCAAGACATTCTCTGGTCAAAACCCTAAACGACAACACTATAAAAATGTGGTTGTATGGAATTATGGGCGTGTTTCCAAAAATTTCTTTTGAGTTCCAAACAAAATGTCCTACGAACTTTCAAACCTTAAAAGAAAGAAAAAAATACTAATCCATAAAATCGCGTCGCATAATTTGACGATATAAACAATGAGATCAATAAATGTTTCAGTGAATTATTTGCCTTGTCCTTTATACTGTGGTAGCTAGCCCTTCAATATGTTTGGGTGTATGAACAACTGCAGGTAATTTTGGAAGTGGTTAAGCAAGGTATTTAATGTAGTGGAATAGCCTAGAGCAAGACACTTCCATCAATTAAGACAAAATACATTTTGAGTTTGAGGTCTTAAAAGCTAGTGATCTCAATAATCTAAAAATAATTTTTTTAAAGTACTATTTCTAAGCTTAAAAACGTAACTCCCATGCTCAAGACACTTGACCAATTTCCCATAAAACATCATCATTAAATATATATTATCACATAAACCTATACCCACAGGGCCTGATAGTTATTTTCCATCCATTTTGCCCAGAATTACTATTGGAATCATGGTCATTTAACCCACACTGAAAATAGCAAAGTCACTGTGCTAGTCCCAGACATAATGACGCATCTCATTGGAGGAAGACAGACTAAAAGAGAAGTTAAAACTGTTATATGTTGCCCGGGTGACCCAGCTGTTTCCTGCTGCAATAAAATACTTGCAGAATCATCACATTTTTATTTTTTATTTTTTTAACCAATCACAGGATGTTAAAGACTTCCTCTTCCTGTTCGCCACTATGGGAAATTACCAGCAGTCAGTGTGTGTGTGTGTGTGTGTGTGTGTGTGTGTGTGTGTGTGTGTGTGTGCGTGTGTGTGTGCATATGTGTGCGTGCGTGTGTGTGTGTGTTGTAGTAACCCTCAGTGTATCAGCTTCAACATGTGCTAGTAATACTTAGGTTTGTGTGTTAACTTCTAGCAGCCTTGAAGATTAGTAGCAACATACCAGAGTTTGACTGTGGCCTCCTGAGAGATTACACGGTTCAATTTGCTCTTTCCCACGCCTAATCATCTTAATATTGAGATTAATATTTGTATGTATCTATCAATTTAAAGTAAAAAATATATTTATTTTTACTCAAGCTGGATTTGTGTGGTAATTCTTTGCAGTTTTCCTAGCGGGTGATAATTGAAATCCCTTGATTAGTGAAAATAGGATGAAAATGGTGACGGGTTAATCCAGCCAAAGCCTTGGCGTGAGATTTACTTTGTCTGAAGAAAGTGGAATTGGAAAATGCAATTATGACTCAGAAAATGAGGCCGCCATCCTTTTCGTGTGTGTGTGTGTGTGTGTGTGTGTGTGTGTGTGTGTGTGTGTGTTGTGTGTGTGTGTGTGTGTGTGTGTGTGTGTGTGTGTGTGTGTGTGTGTGTGTTGTGTGTGTGTGTGTGTGTGTGTGTGTGTGTGTGTGTTGTGTGTGTGTTTGTTGTGTATATATGCCTTTATGTGCACCTTAGACTTAGTGGCCCCGGTTTGAAGCAATTACTGTAGGCAGGGCTTCAAATGCATATTGATTTTGTTTTTGGTATTACAGGCTTTCCTTGCCTTAATGTAGCGAGTGAAACTGAAGGTTTTGTTAATGCTAATCATCGTCTTTTTGAAGTTCTCTTAAATACACTGGAGTTTATAATTTTGAGTTGAAAATTCTCGAAAAATCAAGATGTATGCTCGAAGACAAATTAAAGTGCAGCGATTCTGAAGAACTTTGTTGTAAAAATCATTTTGTCAAAATCAGTGAATATCTCCTCACGGTCTGCTACCTGTGAGTGAGTGAGTGATGAGTGAGTGAGTGAGTGAGTGAGTGAGTGAGTGAGTGTGAGTGAGTGAGTGAGTGAGTGAGTGAGTGAGTGAGTGAGTGAGTGAGTGAGTGAGTGAGTGAGTGAGTGAGTGAGTGAGAGTGAGTGAGTGAGTGAGTGAGTGCTACATGTGCGTGCTACATGTGTGTGTATTGTCCTCCTTACCCTCAGTGTGTGCGTGTGTGTGGTTGTGTGTTGTAGTTACCCTCAGTATATCAGTTTTGAGCGTGTGTGTGTGTGTGTGTGTGTGTGTGTGTGTGTGTGTGTGTGTGTGTATGTATGTATGTATGTGTGTGTGTGTGATCCCCTTACCCTCAGTATATCCGTTTTGAGCTGCAGTTCGCTGGAGGGCGCAGAGTGCATGAGCCCGAGCAGCGTGCCCATGTCGTCGTCCCCGCTGGGCGACAGCACCAGCTGCTGGATGATGAGCAGGGCGTGTTCACGACACTGACGGTACTTCACGATGTTGTGAACGCAACGCGCGCCGCCAAACTCCCGGAACAGAGCTGGAGGAGGGAGAGAGAGAGACAGACAGACAGACAGACAGACACACAGACAGCAGACAGACAGACAGACACACGACAGACACACAGACAGACACACAGACAGACAGCAGACAGACAGACAGAAATTTAGTCTGTGCGAAAATGTACAGCCCCGGAAAAAATTAAGAGCCAGTCTGGATTTTTCTTCAATCTTTATCTCTACGTCACTTATTGAAACTGATCTTAATCGCAAAATGTTTTATTGGAATTCGGTAGAAATGTTGTCAGTAGTTTATATTATAAAACCAAAATGTTCATTTTACTCAAACTTATGCCTGTAAATAGTAAAACAAGAGACACTGAACATTTGGAGTGGTTTCTTTAATTTCTTCCAGAGCTGTATGTTCAAAACCCAAATATTTTGTTGATTTACAATAATATAAAACAAGAGAAAAGCAGAGAATGCTTGTTTCTTAAATTCGCATTTACATGATAAATATATTGCTTTCATCTGTTGTGCAGATATTGAAATGTTGGAATGCTTATTAATGTAATAGGAAACATTGTATTTTCTTGATTACTCCTGTATGTCTAAGGTTAAATTTGCACCACACATCTTAGCCATTCATTTGTCAAATTATTGGTGAATCACAGGTTGTTTTGGGACATAACAAGCATGTGGATCAACAGTAGAACAATGCATTATGCTGCAGCAATGGTTAAGTTAAGTTTCAATGGTAAGTTTAAAACGTTTGTACATGTCTCCTGCTGTAACTTTAGATCCATTACCCATTTAAAGCACAGCTGAAATCTTAACCCTCCATTCAATGGTTTAGTCCAAGAACAGATATGAGATACTCAGAAAGTTGTTAGTAAAATCAGGACTGATGTCTGTTTGGTTTCATTATAGAGTCTCTTTTAATCAATTTCATTTTCACCATTGTTTTAGAGCCTTTAGCTGGTTTGTAAGATGAGTGGATTAGTTTTAGGGAAACCGAGTGAGATAAGTGAGCTGTTTTAGCCCCTGTTGTACGATTGACTGTGCAAATAAGTTGACTAGATCCAAGATTTCTTTTGACAAGAGTTTTTTTTGTCATTGAGACTACATATGTTGTGTTTCACCGTGTGTATATTGGAAAGTCAATGGTAAAAAAAACAAAATGATTAAAATCTTTTCAAAGCAATTGTTTGTTTGTGACGGGAAGTTCATCTAAACCTAAATATAACACTTCATAAGACCTCCAACCCAGAGCCTGTTGCATCAATCGGAAATTTAGTGAAAGCATCGTGCTGTGATTCTCTGACGAAAGCGAACAGAAAATATCATCAAGGACGTAGAGAGAGAGAAAGAGCTTTGAACTGTCAGTGTGCACCTTTGTGACTCATCATATTTCTACAGCTGAGAGGGACTGACACACGCGGCACAGACACACACCACACACACACTTGCAAAGCGCCGCAAACAACACACACACACACACACACCACACACACACACACCACACACACACACACACACACACACACACCCTGTGGAAGGCAGCCCCTGATTTGATCAGAGGAAAAATGTGACAGTTTTTTTTTAAATAATCAGAAGTTCCTCGCAGCTACTTTATTTGTAGGAGGTTTTATGATATCACACTATAACACAAATTAACAAACATATAAAGAAAACTCTTCTTAAGCCTTACAGAAATAAAAGTATTGAGAAGAAATATATAGTGTTTTTAATTCATTTTTATTGAAGTTTCACTTTTTAAATCAAAGGTTTTCGTGTTGTTTCCTTTTTTGAGTGTTATAAGGCTGTTCCTGTGTATTCTTACGCCTGCTGCCTATATTTGCGGCGGTTTCTAGACGTGATAGCCTTCTTGAAACGCCTCCAAAGAGAAGGCTTTTCTTGCGCTTCTCTGACCTCCTGTGTTGCCTCTTCTTGTGGTTTCTTGTGGAGGGTTAGGGGGTCAGGGGTTAGGGTTGGGGCCATTTTCAGTGAATCTTGGGAGCCCTGAGTAGGCTTTAGGGCCTGTTCTGCAGGTGTGTTGTGCTCTTTAGGCGGATTGTCGACCTCTGGTGCTTGCTGGTCCTCCACTGGTGACGTATCGGCGTCTTGCATTTCGGCGTCTTCCTTTAAAGAACCTTGTGTTTCCTTAGGGGCTTTTGCTGTTGGTTTAAGAGGACATTGTGGTGTATTTTCTTCCACTTGTACCGTTTTTTCTGCGGCATCAATTCCATTATCTATTGGTTCTTTAGGGGCCTCTTGCATTTGTTTAAAGGGCCCTTGTGTGGTCTGTTGTGCCACTTCTTCTTTCTCAGTATCTTGCTCCGGCGCCTGGAACTCCATATTTGATTTTTGGGCCTCTTGCTTTTCGGCCATTTTCGATGAAACCTGGACCTCCTCTGTTTTCTCTGGGATCGTCTCTTGAGCATCGGAGTCTTTGATCCCTCCGGTGTTTTTCTCCGTCAGGTGGGACTCACACATATGGAGCTCCATTGCTTCCACATCCTTCTCCTCTTTTGGCAGATTGGTCGTCTGGGTTTCTGGCTCTTGTGTCGGCTCCTGGACCTCTTCTTTTAGGCTGTGGGACTCTTTTGTTGTTCCCTCTGCCTGTGGGCCATCCTGGGCCTCCTGAAGTGGATTCTCTGCCTCTTCCGGGGTTTTCAGGGCTTCCATTTTTGATTTATCGGCTTCAGGATTTTCAACCTTAAGTGTGGGCGCGTCTGCCTCCGTCGAAGGCTCTTGGATGGACACTTGTGGTGGTTTTGGGCCCCCTGAAGTGTCTCTTGCGCCTCTTGGTTTTCGGGACTTTGTGTCTGCAGCTGGACGTCCTCTGAAGCATCTGCGTTTGTGATGCCGCCACAGTTTCTTGTCATGTGGGACTGTGGGTCGGCTTTTATAACGAGCTCACACATTTGGAGCTTAAATGTGGCCACCTTTTCCTCCAAAGCCTTGTTCAGCATGGTTAAGTCTAGGTGTTGGTAGAAGACCTTTCTTAAGGTCCTCTTCTGACGGACCTTAAGCTTCTCCAGCTCTTTCATGAGGGCTTGATTTTCCCCTCTTAGCTCCTGAATCAGCTTCATATCTTTGATAGCGGCTTTCTTAAACAGCTGCTGTAGTTGCTCCAGTGCTGTTTCAGTGCTCTCAGGCACCTGCACAGTATCCTGAGGCACAATGATGGACTTTGAAAGGCTCATATTTGTGAGTCCCATTCTGAGCTCTTGGACCTCAGTCTCAAGTTCTAGCCTCATCTTCTTCTCCTCCCTCAGCCTTCTCCCAACCACCTCTAAGTTGGACCTTTCGATGGAGATCTCTTCTTCAGCCGCCACCCTAATTTGGATTTCCTCTTGAAGTCTTGAGGTAGTTTTTCGCAGGCGCTTCGTAAGGCGTTTGAAAGAGCGCTCCATGTCCACGGCCTGCGCATGTTGGTAAGCAACCTCTTCCAGATTTTGGACATCCACAATCTGCTGGTGGATGTCCCCAGGCTGCCCCACCTCTTGCACGGGGGTCTTGCATTCTGGCTGGCTGGGAATCACCTGGTCCTCTTTACTGTTGCTGCCACTGCTGCCTTCTTGCAGTAGGCCTTGGTAGCACAGTTGTTTCCAATTGTCTTCGGGAGGTCCCAACTCCTGTTCGACCATCAGGGCCCAGCTCAAGGCACCTGATGGGGATGTCTCCTCCGTTGAATTGTTCTTCTCTTCCATCGTTGTTTTGAGTTTTAAAGTTAAAGTTCTAAAGTCTGTTCGGTACTTGAGGTCTCTGGAACAATGTGCTTGTCTCAGGTCTTGTCGGTTCTGAAGTGACCTTGGTAAGTTCTTGCCACAGCAACAGTGAACATTCTAAATGTCTTTGATGTCTGTGTGACATCATGTGATATTATTCTGACATCATCATCTGTGACATCATTCTACCTCCATTCCGTTTTTTTTTTTTTTTTTGCCAACATTCTATGGTTAATTCCTTTGATCTAATGGAATGATTAAAGTCACAACCTGTTATCCTAATGTGCACAAAATGGCCACCACACCATCAGCATTCAAAACATCGAATCAATCAGTCCCTTACTGATGAAATGGCGCAGCATCTATATAGCAATGTGCTATGAGGACGTTTACCTTTGGGCTGCTGTGGTTTAAAGTGATTCTTGCAGATTTAAAAAGTGTCATGTATAAAAAAATTAAATAAAAAAAGTATAAAAGTGACAAATAGGGACACTTTTTTAGAGCTTTTTTATATTCAATATTTATACCGAGTCTGTAAATTGTCATGCCCTTAAATTGTAAATTTTTTATTTCTTAGTTTACTGTATATGGCAAGTATGAATCCTGATTTGAGGGTTAGGGTTGGAGTCACATACGCACACGCACACGCTCACGCACACAGACACAGACACAGACACAGACACAGACACACACACGCACACACACCTTACCTGCATTGGTGTTGGTGGTGTTGGAACCCTGTAGCAGCACAGTGAGTGTCTCCATCACCAGCCAGGCCAACTGCTTCTGCTCCTCTGCTACCGTGTTGTTCTTACAGTCAGCTGAAGATGGATGGGAAAAAAATGTTTGGCATTAGACGGCATCATGACTGCATTAATTACACAAAGTGAGTGAACAACATTATCAGAATAATCAAGGGCATGCGCTAAATGCTTGACATTTTTTCAAAGTATATTTGAAGAGATGTAACTTTTTGCCCTATTAGTTTTGGGTGTCAGAGTAGTAAGGCTTGGGAGAGCTGTGTGTGTGTGTGTGTGTGTGTGTGTGTGTGTGTGTGTGTGTGTGTGTGTGTGTGTGTGTGTGTGTGTGTGTGTGTGTGTGTGTGTGTGCGTGCGTGCGTGCGTGCGTGCGTGTGTGAATGTATTTTGTGGTCTGTACTTTCTGTATATTTATGTTAATGACCTCCTCGAAAGTGTGATGATTGGTCTCAAGGGTTTAATCCTCCTAATAAACTAATCCTATCTGTTCCTTGATTCAGCTCGGTGCATTTCAGGTCAGGCCAGATCGACAGGTTAATTATCTACAGGCTAAATGGATGTAACCACAAGTCAAACAGACTGTGTTTTCTTTAGGTGTTGGACGTTATGCAATTTGGATTTATGCATTGACAGATAAGATTACAACTCAGGCAGCGCTGCTACTACTACTGAAATAAGTCAAACCTGAGTGCAGAATGATTAGGATCACTTTTTGATCCAACAAGAAAATACATCAAGACGTTCCATTTTACTATATTTTGTGTTTATTATATATTCACATTTTACTAAATTGAAAATTCCCATTGGACAGCTGCTAGGCCACAGAAAAACAGTTCTTACAACTAAAATCAAGGTCTGATAAATTATACAGCCTTGTAAAAAGTCCACTCTGCTCATTTTCACTGTCACAAATAGATTAAAAATGAATATCAAATAAAGCCCTCACCTTGGTCATTATTGTGTGGTTGCTGCGTGGCCGGGTCCTTGAGCAAGGCAGCGTACTTGTGCAGGAGGTTAACCAGCACCTCCAGCAGTCCCACCTCCCTCAGCACGTCGCTAAACACCGCATCATGTCGGGTTAGCTTCAGCAGCGTGCGCACCGCTACGATGCTACACGCGTGCGACGTGCTCGATTTGAGCAAAACACTCACACTAAACAGTTCCTTGCAGGGCACGTAGTTCAAGCTAAAAACTACAAATCCAGGAGCTCAAAGTACTTGGTTTGGGCCTCGGGGACTTTGGCCACACGGTCAGAAAACTGAGAGAGTGTGTGTTGAGACTCCAGGATGAAGTAGTTGGCGGGTTCGGCTAGGTAGATGTTCCCGATAGCATCCAGTAGCATGCAGGCTAGGCGGCTGGTTTTGGCCTTCAGGAAGGCATTCTGAAGCACAGAGAAGGCCTGGATGTTACGCACTGTGTGGCCTAAAGACATGGGAAAAGGAAAGGAAAAGGAAAGCATTCATTAGTATGACAAATGACTATTATACTGAGACTGCACTTATCATAAGGTTAAATTATTAAAGGCGAGATACAGCAGGAAAACCTCAGGAATTTTTGCAATTTTGCTTCCATAACATGTCGTCTTTACTAGTATAAAATAAAATGTCCGACGTGTACTATATAGTGTTTATTAGTGTTCTTACTATAAATTGTCTGTTTGCATCTGTGTATGTTTCCAATACAACCTTCTTTAATGGCCATTATCTCAACAGTATTTTTTTTTACAATACAGAAATAAATCTCAACGTCTAAAGCACTAACTAAACTTTCCATAATCATCTTTTGCACTATTATATTTTTTATAAAGCAAATGTATGCATAATTAGCAAGATATTGAAAAGTTGTAAGGAAAATATCAAGACACAAAAAGAGACCAATCATTTGGACAGTTGAAGGCGCTTGTAACATATACAGTTCTACAGATCTACACATGACAATGCAGAAAGTGATTTTATTGGCCTTGAAAGCTCTCTGGCTGAAGTGAAAGCAGACATCTGACACCGCTCTGATGTTACATAAGACCAGAACAAAATGCCTCGAAGGTCCATGAAACCTAAAGAGCAGTAACAGCGGCCGGAGTGACACTGAAAAATAATCCTGTTCAAAAGCAGTGCTGGTATGGGTAGGGAATTAGGTATCTTCTCACAGCTTTTCTGACTTCACATAGTCCAGTATGTGCTTAAAGGAAACCCAAGACCCAGGAACAATGTCGTCTCTAATTTCGTTAGCCTCATAGCATAATTGCCTAAATCATATTTACTCTACTCTACTTTATAACCCTTAAAATATAATTTAGGCAATTATGCTATTAGGCTAACGAAAAATATATGTAGAGTAGAGTTAGATGTAGAATAGAGTAGATAGAGTAGAGTAGAGTAAAAGCAAATATGATTTAGGCAATTATGCTATGAGGCAAATATTTGCTTTAATATGGCAGCACTGCAAAGTCAGGGGAAAGTGTACTGTGGTAAAAACTATCAGGAGTTAATGGGGTAATTTACTTTTCTAAAAGTTGAAGTTCGAAAGAAAACTTGTATCCAGCGTTATTATAACCTTCCTTAGTTAAATGCTTGGCTTTCCCTTTATCATTTGACGTCAGAATGTACTTGTTAGTTAGTTTAGCTCTAGAAAAAGTCCAATGTGTTTTAGGGGGTAAATATTGCAAAATTAAAAATTAAAATTAAAAATGTAATTCAAATCAATTAAAATACTTTAGTTGTTGCTACAGCCCCTGGAAAAAATTAAGAGACCAGTCTGGATTTTTCTTAAATCTTCATCTCTACATTACTTATTGAAAATGCTCTAAATGACAATATTTGTATTCTGAATTTGGTAGAAATGTTGTCAGCAGTTTATATCACAAAATCAAAATGTTCATTTCACTCAAACATATGCCTCTAAAGAGCAAAGCAAGAGACACTGAAAATTTGGAGTGGTCTCTCCTAATTTTTTTCCAGAGCTGTATATTATTAAGTAAGATTGTAAGGAGAGAGACAGCATAGAGCGCAGGAACATGAAGGATGGATGTTTTCTCTGAACAACACTGCAATCACAACATGACCTCCATTTTGGGGCTGAGTAGCTAACACAGAATCACAAACTATGACTCACTCGTGGGAACACACATTCAGCACAAGAAAAGTGACACCAACGTGCGTCATCCCACACAACAAAACACACACACACACACACACACACATTCACTGAAAATGTGGCAGGCTAATTAGGCATGTAAGCGGACCCTCACACCAAGATGGCTTCTGGTAATGACTTTGCACACAGCTGGAGCCGTCATTAGAATGGTAAACATAAGTGTGTACTTGTCTGTGTGTCTCTGTGTATGTGTACGTGTATGTGTGTGTGTGTGTGTGTGTGTGTGTGTGTGTGTGTGTGTGTGTGTGTGTGTGTGTGTGTGTGTGTGTGTGTGTGTGTGTGTGTGTGTGTGTGTGTGTGTGTGTGTGTGTGTGTGTGTGGTGTGTGTGTGTGTGTCTGTCACCCAACAGTTGGGTCGAGGTGACAAGCCAAAGTATGACACTGTACAGCAACTAGAAGTGTCATGTCAACATGTCATGTGGAAAAATGTCATCAGGTGTGCTATCCCGAAAATGTAAATGATTGCTCATAATAAAGTATTAAAGGTGGAGTCAGTGATTCTGGAGATTGCTTGTTGTCCAAAAAAATGTTTGGGAAAAATCTTGGAATGTCTCGCTCTCCGAATATATCTACTACCGGTCCGTACTGTGTGTGCGCTGAAAAAAAATTCAGTGTTAATAAACAGCCTAGGCTCTGTAAACGGGCACGTTGCTTGCTACGGTGGGCCCCCTTTTGTTTATATATACCCATTGTTAACATGCCTGGTTACAGAGCCTGGGCTGTGTGTTAACACTGGATTGTTCACTGATTTTGATTAAAAAAAAAAAAGATTTTGACAACAAGCATTCTCCAGGATCGTTGACGCCACCTTTAAATGGTGAAAGGAGAAAGAGCGAGGAGCCAGAAAGACACACACACACACACACACACACACACACACACACACACACACACACACACACACACACACACACACACACACACACACACACACACAGGAAACGGAAGGTCAATGGGGACAGGTTCTTAGGCAGCAGAAGTAAACATGCTTCAGAAGACAGTTGTGTGAAGCACTAAAGCAGCTCCGTCCCTGGACTGCAAAGAGCCCATTAGTATGCAGGAGGCTCGGGGCATTCATCTACAGCACTGTGACAGGCAGGCAGACGGCAGCAGAGTTGCCATGGTGTGTGTGTGTGTGTGTGTGTGTGTGTGTGTGTGTGTGTGTGTGTGTGTGTGTGTGTGTGTGTGTGTCTCTCTCTCTGTCTGTCTGTCTGTGTGTGTCTCTCTCTCTCTGTGTCTCTGTCTGTGTGTGTGTCTGTGTGTCTGTGTGTCTGTGTGTGTGTGTGTGTGTGTGTGTGTGTGTGTGTGTGTGTGTGTGTGTGTGTGTGTGTGTGTGTGTGTGTGTGTGTGTGTGTCTCGCTCTGTGTGTCTGTGTGTGTGTGTCTGTCTGCCTGTCTGTCTGTCTGCCTGCCTGCCTGTCTGTCTCTCTGTCAGCAGGTTAAGCTTACTGGGATCAGCCAAGCATCAAAGTCATTTCAGGGATTAAGATCTTGCCGGGGAGATACGGCCGCCACATACATGACAGAAGACTTTTCCACAAAGTAATTCCCCCTCTTGTTTTAAAGGCTTCGGGGCTAAACCGAGGTTGATGGGACTGTGGCGATTTAAGAGGAGATTTTTTTTTTGTGATCAGAAAAATCACTGGGTTGTATCCTGGATGGAGGAAAGGCTTTTACGGTTACAGATAAACTGTCCCTGTACGGCCCTTCTATGGATGATGACAGTGGAGGATCATTTTTTACAAGGAGAGGCACAGAAGCATCGGTCTTAAGCCGCGTGTCCACCTGCGTCAAGTTATCTGACGCGACGGCAAAGCCCATTCATTTCCTATGGAACTACGTCAGACGGCAGAAACGCCACCGCAAGGCATTATGGGGCACGTCGCGGCGAATGGTCGACAGCGGCGCGGCGAAAAAGTATTTCGCTGGATACTTTATGCAAATGAGAACGTCAAAAAGTGGGGCGGCAGCCAATGGAAACTCTGCGGCGAGAAATTGTTTATTGCCGTTGCTATGGTTTCATATCTAGAGATACATTTTCCCGCTGTTTTTCAAGCGGCGAATACGTCACCGCGTCGCGTCAGAACAAAATATGACTTGACGCAGGTGGACACGCGCCTTTACACTTTCACATTAGCTGTTACATCTGTAAATGGCTTCAAACAATGTCAATGAACCACAAGGTTGGCTGTTCTATATTTGTGTCTTTGTCAACATATCTCGTAAAAAAAAAAAAAAAAGTAATGTGTAATTCTGCTTATTAATTGTTTGTGGTTTGGTGCTATTACATTTAATTAGGACTTTTCACTTGGCTCAGTCAGATAGATCTTGTAATCTAGAATCTTAATAACAATAATAATAATAATAATGCATTTATTTTATAAATGGCGCCTTTCAAGGCACTCAAGGTCGCCTAACAAGCATAAAAACAAGGCAAAAAACACAATTAAAACAAGTTTAAAAAGCACAGAGCTTAATGAAATAAGAATAAATTGGCTGCAATCGACACGGGATAAAATAATAGTTTCCTGTCATTATGTAGGATTGGGCTTGAATAAGTAACAGATGCTGACAAAAGGGCAGATCACTTAAAATTACCATATCATAGATTTTTTTTTCTATGTTTCTACAACTAATTAATTTCGTACCAAAGCATTATTTTAAATGTCAAGTCTTTCCAAGAATTGACCTAACCACTGGCAATGACCAAGACCATCAGAACAAGTCGATCTAGTTATGGAAACAGTCAGTGCGGTTACATGCAGACTCATAATCGGGTAACTAAACGAATAAGACTTCAACAGGACTTTTAAACTGCATGTAAACACCTTTATCTGATCTACTTCGGACAAGAGAAGTCGGATAAGAACACCTAACATAGTGGAGACAGCCATTTATCCGATTTCCGAAAGGCCATGTATACTCAGACAAGTGACATGGTCCGTTCGAGTGTCTAGTCTTAATCCAATCTAGTTGTGCCATGTAGCTGCACTGAGTGAATAGCAGCTGATGAATGTAAGGATTGCCCAGCGTTGACCCACCTTTCCCAGAGGGCTGTGGGAGGACAAAGCCTGGCAGCAGGAATGGGGCTCCGGTTGTCAGCCCGGCCGGTTTCAGCTCCGTCACTCCGTATGTGGTCAGACACGTGACCAGGTTTACCAGGTCCTTCAGGGCGTCTTTTGATTCGTCCTCCTTGGCTTGTTCCAGTCTGGAGAGAGAGAGACACAGAAGCCAAATAAAAATCAAATCAAATCAGTTTTATTTGTATAGCCCAATATCAACAATTAGAAATAGACAATTTGCCTCATGGGGGCTTTACATTCCATACAGTATATGACAACCTCTGCCCTTAGACCCTTAGCTCGGCTGAGAAAAAAACTCCCAGTAAAAAAAAAAACCTTTATCGGGATTAAAAATGTAGAAACCTAAGGGAGAGTTGACAGAGTAAGGGATCCCTCTCCCAGGACAGACATCATGCAATAGATGTCATATGTATGTATATGACCAGATTTTTACATGGTAATACTAAAGTAAAATATAAATAAAGCTTGTATGAATTAGGCTGGGGTCAGTATCAGGTGTCAAGGTATACAGCCCAATGTTCAAACAACACACTTAAAGGTAGAGTCAGCTATTCTGGTGAATGTCGGTTGTCAAAATCAGTAAAAAAAATCTCCTCACGATCCACTAGCTGTCTGAACTGAGTGTGTGCACTGGAAATAAATGAGTGTTTATACACAGCCTAGGCTCTGTAAAATAAAGATTGTGTTCAGTCAAAAAAATGTATGTTGTCGTTTACCCAGACATTTTAAATTAACACATTTGAGAGCTGTAATCCCAATACCGTGATCCCGCCCCAAACCAAATAAAAAACGTCAGAATATCATACAACACACTCAATGGATGATAGGCTACTGAGATTGTTCGAGTCACCTGGCTGACGCGCTTGCTTTCACTCGACTTGGCTTCCTTGTGTTGTCAATAATCATCATCGAGTGATTATTATTCACTCGATGAATTCGCACTTTACTTAGTATTACCATGTAATCACTTGGTCAATGATCAAATTCCTTCGTGATTTTCTCTACTTATGACATCTATTGCAGCATGTCCGTCCAGGGAGAGGGATCCCTTACTCTGTCGACTCTCCCTGAGATTTCTTCAATTTTTTTTATATTCCCGGTAAAGGGTTTTTACTGGGAGTTTTTTCTCAGCCGAGCTAAGGGTGTAAGGGCAGGGTGTCATATTGTATCATATTGTATCATATATCATATTGTATGAAATGTAAAGCCCACTGAGACAAATGTATTTGTGATATTGGGCTATACAAATAAAACTGATTTGATTTTTCATTTGAGTGTCTTCTTGTTTAGCATATCATTAGTTGTAGGACTGAGATTTGAAGGAGCGTACCTGAGCATGAGGTTAGGTTCTAAGAGTGTGTGTGTGTGTGTGTGTGTGTGTGTGTGTGTGTGTGTGTGTGTGTGTGTGTGTGTGTGTGTGTGTGTGTGTGTGTGTGTGTGTGTGTGTGTGTGTGTGTGTGTGTGTGTGTGTGTGTGTGTGTGTGTGTGTTTACATTCAGTCAATGTACCTGAGCATGAGGTCACAGAGGAAGGCGTAACCTTGGCACATCCTGAAGTCATCCAGCAGCGTCTGGGACACGTCACTGGAGTCTTTGAGGAAACAGGAGAGACCGGCGAACATCTCCACTATCTCCAGAGGGGACAGGTCGTCTGACTGCTGCATGTTCTGAACACACGTGCCCAGACACTCTTTCTCTGTGGAGGGAGAGGAGGAGAGGAGGGCAGAAGGTGTTAAAAAAAGAGGGGAAAAGAAGGGATTTCTTTCTTTCTATCTATCTATCTATCTATCTATCTATCTATCTATCTATCTATCTATCTATCTATCTATCTATCTATCAGTATCCATGAAGTATGTGAAAAGATGTGTGAAAGAAAGCTTGGAAATGACTTTCAATAAACTTGTTCAAGTTGTAGAGATGTGCATCTTGAGGGTTGGACTGTTACGTTGACTGTTAAATGGTAAATGGACTTGACTTATATAGCGCTTTTCTAGACGATTTTCTCAGCCCCAAAGCGCTTTACATATCTTACCACATTCACCCATTCATACACACACACTCATACACCGATGGCAGTAGCTGCCATGCAAGGCGGTCTCTGAACCATCGGGAGCAATTTGGGGTTCAGTGTCTTGCCCAGGGACACTTCGACATGTGGCGGGTAGGCGGGGAATCGAACCTCCGACCCTGCACTCCAGAGGCAATCTTCCTACCCACTTCACCACTGCCGCCCAGTTAAAGATTACTTATGGGTTTCATACGATTCTTTTTGACTAGTACTGTTCCGTCTGCATTAAAAGGAGGTGGTCTAGCCTCAGGATTGCAAAGGGAACTGTAGCTTTGTGCCATTGTTTCAGTCAGGAACATTACAAACGACACACATTTCCCCCATTTATTTTTCAGAAACGGCTTTCTGTGAAACCATGCTACTTTCTGATGAATCGTTTTTGAAATGGAATGGTTGAATCGTGAGGCCTGTGAAGATTCACACTTCTATCAAGCAGGCTGTAACATTTAAAAAATGAAAGTGTTATTATTTGAAACCCTCATAGAGCCAGACATGTTTACATATTGAAGCATATTTGCATACTGTTACTAAAACTAGAGATAGCATACGTTCTCTGTGTACAAGTCCCAAAGTTCAATTCTGTTCAGCTTAACCGCAAATCCAGCACATTCTTCAATAAGTGATTTTGTGAAATCAGCGTATGCAGCAGGATGACGGGAATCCAAAGAGCAGCAGCAGAACTTCCTCTCAGTTGACAATGAACAGCAGACTTTCTGAATGGCTCGTCTGACTTGTTTTACTGTGTCTTCTTCCCTATTTGTGTCTAGTTTTGTACGAGTTTTGGTAAAATTGGTTCGGCAATACGCTCATCTTGGCTTTGAGGTGCAGGAATTTCCTGTCAGTAGTGAAAATAAGGAACTATGTGTATATTTTTACATAAACATATATTTTGCCTTGACACTTGAAATATTTTTTTGTTGTCTAAACTAGGATTGCTGTCACATAAATCATAGTATTGCAAGTCTCACCACAAGTTGTGCAATCCTGACACAGTTTACAAAGTTGCCAAAACAAAACTGTAAATTCAGTAGAATTTTTTTTTATGCTTTAAAAATGTCAGTAAACAACCTTTTCGTTTTTCTTTGCCAGTTTTCTAACTGTCTGTGCATTGTTTGTCACCAAGGTGCATGGCATATCATTCACTTTATTTGCACTCCTCTATGTGGATACCAGAGCATGTCCCTTTATTCATGTGGCCAACTGTGTGTCAAATGAACTCCCGACATTTGGATGAATGGATGTTAAATTTAGGTTAGGTGGTATTATAACATATTAAACAAAATGCAACCAGGTCTGACCAACACACAACCACATTTAAACCATCCATGATGCATGTTGACAGTACTGTGCATAAATAACTAATACACCCACACATGACTCCAGACGTCCCACTAGGCTTGCAAAATTCAGGGAATTTACTTAATTTATTGAATGGATGGGGTCAGACAGATGAGTAATGTTTTACTCAACATTAATCTTTTGGTTTTTCAGTGAAATTATTGATTGTTCATAAAAATAAAAATAAACTTGATAAAGTTCTATTTACAAATAAATCTGATCAAATGTAATGTTTTTTAATGTTATTATTTTGCATGGATGGATGATTGCCTATGACTAAACATAATGTTTAGATTTATGTTTGGATATTTAAAAAAAAATCTTTTAAATTACCGCCATTTCATTAATTCATATAATTCCCAAATTTGAATATCCCCAAAATTCCAGAGCGAAAGTTCTCGTGAAAAGTTTTCCGGAAATTTACCGCAAACTTTCCACCCCTTTGCAACTCTACGTCCCACACACGTGTATATTTACCGTGGATGTATTTGACCACATTTTTTTTTTTTTTTGCATTTTTCAAGATTTATTTGACAGTACAGAGTTGAGATGGGGAGACAGAGAGAGAGGGGGGATGACCTGCAGTAAAGGTCCACGGGCCGGATTTGAACCCACGACCACTGCAACGAAGGAGGCCAATATGGTACGTGCTCTATCCACTACGCCACCGGAGCGTCCCTATTTGACCACATTTAAACAGTTCATATGTACTGACCGTGGATGTATTTGACCACATTTAAACAGTTCCTATGTACTGACCGTGGATGTATTTGACCACGTTGACGCTGAGGCCGTGTCTGGAGATGGTGGTGAGCACGTCCCCTGCGCTGCGTCTCCAGGGCAGGTTGTGAGGCGGACACCACGACGTGATGGCGCTGAACAGAAGCTGCAGGTCGTCCTTCTGCGCCAGCTCCTCCGCCGGGGAAACAAAGGTACACAGCTTCACCAGGATCTGAGAGAGAGAGAGAGAGAGAGGGGAGAAGACAGGGAATTTTGATGTTATTTTATTGTACCTTATTTTTGTTATTTTAGATATTATTTTTACCTTAGCTTTATTAATTTTTTTTTTATCTATTTTTATTGTACCTTATTTTACTTATTTTTATTGTACCTTATTTTACTTATTTTTATCTATTTTTATTGTACCTTATTTTACTTATTTTTATTGTACCTTATTTTACTTATTTTTATCTATTTTTATTGTACCTTATTTTACTTATTTTTATTGTACCTTATTTTACTTATTTTTACTTATTTTTATTGTACCTTATTTTAGGCCTGTACAGCACTTTGTCTCTGCTCTGGTTTGATGAAAGCACTTTATAAATAAAGTTGGATTGGAGTTGGATTGGATTGGAATTAAGTACAGCTCTTTCCCCTGTCTGATATATTTTACCTGGACAAAGACTAAAACAAAAGGTACACAGCTTCACAAGGATCTAGAAAGAGTGGACAAGATATTAACTCCAGCAAAAGTTATCCGCTTGCAAAAAGGCCTGCCCAAGTCTTTTATCATGGAGAAAGAAGAAAAAGTTTGTTTAATGTGCAGTTTGTTACTGGTAAAATTAAAATTAAAATCGCCAGGATCTGCAAGGTTAGGCAACTTTATTCATATAGTACATTTTGTAACACAAAAACCAACTCAAAGTGCCTCACAATCTAAAAAAAAATCAATCAAGAATGATTGTAAACGGCGGGAAATTAACTACAGCCCAAAGTTAAGGCTAAAAAAATGAAGCTGCTTGCAAAAGTCGTAGCTTATTGCATGTGCCGTTTGTAACTGGAACTAACTGAATAACCAACATGTAATTTGCTGATGTACTGATTCTCCACACAAGCTTTATGAGACAAATTACCTAAATGTGCTTTTGTGAAGTAAAATTCTAAATTTCTACATCATGAAATATGTCTCTTATTGTTGATTTTAGCATCGCTTTCAACCTAAAGTGGTAGTGTTTTTACAACACCAGCGTCTGTGGTCATAAAGATATTTGCTAGCGTGGGGGCGCCCTTAGCTCAGTTGGAAGGGCGTCCCCCCCATGGGCCTCGGCCAGCAGCGGACCCAGGTTCGATTCCAGCCCGCGGTCGTCCTCTGCATGTCACTCCCCTCTCTGCCCCATTTCAACTCTGTCTCTACACTATCAAATAAAGCATAAAAATGCCAAAGAAATATCTTAAAGATATTTGCTAGCGCGAGCCAGTGCATGTAATTGCTTTGGATCTTGATGTACATTAACACCTGTCTGGTCTTTGTTTACCTGGACAAAGACCTTCTGTAGCAGGGCCCTGCGGTCGGCCAGGGGCAGCTCCTGCTGGGTGTGTCCCTGTGCGGGGGTCTTGTCCTGGGAGGCCGGAGGGGGTGGTGGGGGTGGAGGGGGCTGGGGAGGGGGGGCCACCGGAGCCTCCGCCATGTGAGGAAGGTCAAAGAACAGGTACAGGCATTTCACCAGCGTGGACGGGACCGACATGGTCGTCATGCAGTCCACTGTTTTCTGAGAGGGGGGGAGAAAGTGAGAAAAAAACAGATTGTAAATTATATTTAAGAAATTAAAGGTGGAGTCAGCGATTCTGGGGACCGCTTGTTGTCAAAATCACTTTTTGTCAACATAAGTGAATATCTCTTCACGATCCGCTACCCATATGTATTGTGTGTGAGCTGAAATAAAAGCTGGTGTGATACATAGCCTAGGCTCTGTAAACAGGTATGTAAAGAAAGGGTTTGTTAACACTGTTGTCCACTGTAGCTAGTAACATGCCAGTTTACAGAGCCTAAGCTGTGTTTTAACACTGGATTTTGGACTAGACAAGAAGTGATTTTGACAGATTTAAAAAGAACTAAAGAGCTTAAGAGAAAGACCTAAAACCCTAAACTTGAACTCCAGAGCTGTATTCAAATTCACAAACAGATATATTTAGACCAGCTGCACAATGGAACATTGCACCAGTCAGCTGTTTCATCACATGATTCCACGGAAAATGAAAATATTGAAACACTGCCCAGACTTAACAGCAGAAAAGCATCTAGTAAAGACCTAATATCAGTGTATTGTTGTTGTGTTATGATTCAGTGTTGGCTCTCTGAGGAAACACTTTAAGGGCTTTATGTCTGTATTTCTTGAGTGGTATTAGACTGTGTGTGTGTGTGTGTGTGTGTGTGTGTGTGTGTGTGTGTGTGTGTGTGTGTGTGTGTGGTGTTGTGTGTGTGTATAATTGCAGGGGAAATGGCTGGAGAAGGAGATGGGGTTTGTGCTCACTGAGGCGAATGATTCAGATAATCAAACACTGCCGTCTCCAGACACACACACACACACACACACACACACACACACACACACACACACACACACACACACACACAAACAAGACAAGATCACACTGACAAATTATCTTGCTCTTTCACTTACACATGTGACCTCTCATGCAAGACAATAACCACACACACACACACACAGACACAGTGGCTAGTGGGGCTGACCCTTCCATTTAGCTCTGTCTGCACGATAGAGAGAAGGCTACAGAACACAGCAGGCACACACACACACACACACACACACACACACACACACACACACACACACACACACACACGCTCAGCTGATCGATGAAGACAGTGCGGGGGAAGGGGGTCAAGACATTAACAGTGGAAGCAGTACTATAGTTGATAGTACAGAGTCATTATAATGGAAGACTGGTACAGCACCTGTGCTACAACCGGCAAGTGAGGTGGTGTGTGTGTGTGTGTGTAGAGGAGAGAGAGATGAGAGAGAGAGAGAGATGGTGTGTGTGTGTGTGTGTGTGTGTGTGTGTGTGTGTGTGTGTGTGTGTGTGTGTGTGTGTGTGTGTTTACAGGCTTTGCCACATTGGCCATGCTGCAGCTTTAAGGTCAAGGTTACTAGAAATAGTCAATCGGAGAGACAGCCAGAGAGACCAAGACTGTGTGTGTGTGTGTGTGTTGTGTGTGTGTGTGTGTGTGTGTGTGTGTGTGTGTGTGTGTGTGTGTGTGTGTGTGTGTGTGGTGTGTTGTGTGTGGTGTGAAATAAAGACAAGCACAGTGGGAAAGCAAGGCGCGTAGGGCATCCTGTAAAAGAACAAGGCGCCGTTGACGTAGAGAGACAGAGCTACAAACGGAAATATTGCCGTATTAACATCAGAGGGATGAAAGGAGGAGGTGAGAGGAAAAGAGAGAGAGAGAGAGAAGAGAGAGAGAGAGAGAGAGAGAGAATGAGAGAGAAAGAGAGAGAGAGAGAGAGAAAGAGAGAGAGAGAGAATCAAAGAGAGGGGGCTGACGTCAGGTTTATGTGAGGCCGGCTGCCAGGAGACTCCTTTGTTTTACTGTCTGAGACACTAGAGGAAAGGAATACATATCCATTTAACCAAGCCTCACACACACACACACACACACCCACCACACACACACACCCACCCACCCACCTACCCACACACACACACACACACACACACGCGCACGCACACGCCACACACACACGACAGTGAACCACCCTGCTCCATGGTAGGTCATCCTTTTTCCTGTTCAGCTTGTGTGTTCTACTGACATCACACAATTCTGCAGAAACAGAATTTAAACGTTGCCAGTTGACTGTCATAGTAACACCGGAGTATGTTGGGGAGTTTCCAAGAGAAGACAAATCCCGGTGAATGTTGGCTGTGTTTGAGTATGTGTATTAACCACTTACTGAATGACTACGGACATGGCTCAGACTATGTCCGACAAAATAAAGAAAAACAAACACAGGGTTCTCAACCAAAAATGTCTACAATTTTTTTTAAATAACATGAGAATGAAGGAAAAAAATGTTTCATATATTCCATTATATGTAATTTATGGTCTCAATGTCTAACCCTACATTTTCCCATCTGTGACATCACACATGGTCAAATGTAGTGGTTAGGATTAACAGGACAGCTGGGCCAAGGGAAGACTGAGGGAAGAAAAACCTCATTCATTATATTATAATAGTGATTTTATAACGATATAATGCCGGTTCTATATAGGTGAAGGATTCCATTAACCTCTGAGCATCACCTGTGACAAATGAATGAAAAAAAGCCTTTGAATTTACGATTTGTGTTTTGATTTTAATAAGGAATATTTAATTGGAATTAGGGATGTCTGCTGAAGTCAAAGCTGTGAAGTTGTTAAGTCTTGTGTTAAGACTTCTAACTGGTGTTTCATTTTATAACTACCATCGAGCTGGCTTAACGATAAGCCCCTAAAACACAACAGCAGCTGCTGAAATGCATTTAAAACAAGCAAAGAAAGAAGTACTGCATTAGTATATACAACAGCTATACTTGTGAAAATGCCCAAATGTATAACTGTAAAGCTTTACTTTAGATACACACATTCATACAAGGAAAACAACTTTCCTCTTTCAACAAGTATAAAGATGTAACAGTCGATCTTGCTTTACTTAAAACGAACATCATATCTTCAACCATATTAAAATATACAAGAAAGTACATTGAAAAAAAGGCAAAAAAAAACAGTCTAAAGCTTAACCAGCCTACAACAGAAAGGAAACTAAATGTAAGTGACATGCGAGTGGTTTGCGTTTGTTGTAAGCGCTATGGATACAACTTCAGACTAGTGTAAGTTTCAGGAAAAATAGTGTTTTATCCCCAGACATACACAGTGGAGGATTTGCTTTATGTATGTGCACAAGCCTGACTGTGTGTGTGTGTGTGCGTGGTGTGTGTGTGTGTGTGTGTGTATCTGAAGGGCTGTGTAGAGTGCAGTAAGCAGTGGCATTTTAATATCCCCCCCTCGAGCCATTTATCAACTTCAACTCCCTCTGCATTACTACTGCAGAGCGATAGCGCACTACAACATGATGCGGCAAGAAACAAACTAGTATTTAAAACCAACTGAACTCTATCTCACCTTTCCCCACTAGCTTCCTTGTTTATTTTTCCTCCATTGCTCTTAAAGGAGAAGTCAATGTGAACGTGCTAGTGCTTGAGTAAACCAATACAGGAGCACTTCACAGGAAGGATACTGCTCTGAGTGTGTGTTTTGACAAGAAATTATATCTTAAAAGGTCGAGTCAACGATTCTAGAGAACATTTGTTGTCAAAATCTATTTCGACAAAATCTACATTTCCCCTTGCGATCCTTTATCGGTCTGTACTCTGTGTGTGTTATGAAAAAAAATCTGGTGTTAATACAGCAATACAGCCTAGGCTCTGTAAACTGGCATGTAAACAAAGGGTATGTATGTAAATAAAGGGGGCTCACAGAGCTTAGGCTGTGTATTAACACTGGACTTTTTTCTCACACAGTATGTAAAGGTAGCATATCGTGAGCAGATATTCGCTGATTTTGACAAAAAAAAAAGTGTTTTTGACAACAAGCGTTCTCCAGAATTGCTGACTCCACCTTTAAAAGGAAGAAAGAGTGGATTGTGAAACATGTCCGCAGCAGTAGAGAGGAAGCGATTGACTCAAAATCAACAAAAAACAAAAACAACAGTGAATTTCTGAGGTTCAGCGGAGCAGAGAAAGCCGCTAGCCAGCAGGCCAGCTGACAGCCATTCTCCCCACAAGACCTCTAGAGGAATGTGGGGCTGAGGAGTTCAAAAGATGTCGCTGGCCACAGTTCAAAAGCTCAAACACGCACCGGAGAAGACCTTAACGTCTAACCTTTAAACCTGGAGCCCAGAAAGCTGCCATGTTCAAATGAAGAATGATGGTTTTTGACTTGATCTCATGTCAATAATACTAGTCATGTGACATAGAGAGGCATCAGTGGAATGGTGTGTAAAAAAAATATATATTATAAATCAGGTTTAAGGCAAGGTTGGTTATTTCATCCGATTAACCCTTTTGATTATATTGTTTGAAATGTTCTTTAAATCGTGAAAAAAAAAAAAATGTATGGGTTCTAAAAAAGCACCAAAAAAAAAGATCTGTCATCTGCAGCTGTTGTGATCCTGTGAAAACGACCAACCAATCACTGCCTCACGGTCCAGCTTGGAAAAGAACCAATCACATGGCTCCTTGCACCACTGAACATAACAAGCGTGTCATTGCTGCAAGTCTACGTGGAAAATCGAGAAAACGTAGCCAAATGTTTTTTTTTTGTTGTTTTTTTAAACAACCTGCCCTGCTAAAAACTGCCAGGAAGAAGAGAGACAGTAGCAGGAAAAGCTCCAACTAAAAAAGTTCTCAGATACAGCAAGAGGACAAATGTGAGTAGGGGTGCCCTTAGCTCAGTTGGTAGGGCGTCCCCCCATGGGCCTCGGCCAGCAGCGGACCCGGGTTCGATTCCAGCCCGCGGTCGTTCTCTGCATGTCACTCCCCTCTCTGCCCCATTTCAACTCTGTCTCTGCACTATCAATAAAGCATAAAAAATGCCCAAAAAATATCTAAAAAAAAAAAAAAAAAAAAAAAAAATGTGAGTAAACATTGGCAATTGCATTTGCTTGTGCACATCTCTGTGTGTGGGAATGTAATTTTTTTTTTTTATTTTAAAACCTTTATTTGTACAGGTAAATCCCATTGAGACCGGAGACTCTTTTTTCAAGGGAGACCTGTTCCCATTAACACGTTACCATTCCTACATTATCAGCAGCTAACTATCAACACAAGGCAAGGTGGGTGAATTGTCTTGCCACAAGGACACAACAACCATGACAAGTTGGAGGGGGCGGGTATCGAACCGCCAACCCTTCGATCCCTGAAGATGCTACTTTCAAAATCTAGCTAGCCTTCCAGAATAACCAACCCTGCTTTTAACAAGTGACTGAGTTTGGGGGGAGAATAAGCCAGGATAGGTCCGGTGGGGCTTGTTTATCATTTTCTAACAAAGCCTGATGCTATTTTTTGCTGGGAGATCAAAGAGGAGAGATGCAAAATAGGTCAAAACAGACAAAAAAAAAAACGCTGAGAACCTATTTCTTTTTATACACTCACTAACGTATAATGGGGCGCAAACCTTAAGACAAATGAAGGGCACAAAAACAAAAATGGCGCCGAAAAATGGGTGTTAAAGTGTTATTTTGTACCAACCTGTCCAGAGGAGGCCAACAGGTTGATGGTGGTCAGCAGCATCCAGCCACGACTCGCCTCCTCACTCTGGTTCACCTCAAGGAACTGCACTATGGCTCGACTGGCAGCCTCTGTTAGACAGACAGACAGACAGACAGACAGACAGACAGACAGACAGACAGACAGACAGACAGACACACAGAAACACACACAGACAGACACACACACACACATACACAGAAGGACACAACAACAGACAGACAGACAGAAAGAGAAAGGACAGACAACAGACAGACAGACAGACAGACAGAGCAGACACACACACACAGACACACAAACACACACACACACACACACAGAGACACACACACACACAAAAACCACACACACACACACACACACACAGACACACACGGAAACACAGAGTTAACTAGATGGAAATTGACAAGCTCATTGTGGAAGGCAGACGCGCCGCTGGAACAACAATCAGTTATGCAATGAATAAATTATCTGGGTGGATTTGACACGTTGTCTCGTCTTCAATCAACTTCTAAAGGGGGAAGGAAAAAAACGACATTGTGGAGATCTTAAAATGTGATTAGGAGATTTCAGATGTGTGATTTTCCAGATTATATCCCATCTGAAAGTGTTCAATCTCCTACATTATTTAGTGAAGGAACCCATTATTTACAGGAGCATTAGAAAAGCTAATGAAGCTGTTCATTGTTGAAACCTCTATAGGGCACTCATTGAAACACTTGGAAACTCAAAGATTAAAGCTGGAAATGGAACCAAATGGAAAATATCCCAGGACTTTTTTTTTTACACTTTTGTAAATTATTTTCAATTTTTTCTGTTGCAAATCAAGGTTACTGAAGTTACTGTATATGGTTCCTCCCTTATCTAGGGTAAAGAAAAATCACCAAAGTGTAAGTATAGAAAATATATAAGAAAAAAATAAAAGGAACTCTAACCCATGTGTTATGTTACTTGAGTCACCATATATGGTCCCTCCCTCCGATACAATTTTAGGGATGATAGAGTGGTGAAAAGTAGGGCAAATATCCATCTCATGTGGTTCTTGTAGCTGGTGGCTCGCTACATATTAGCTCCAAGACATCCATGCTTCACAGAGCACGTTTGTCCAACTG
This sequence comes from Ammodytes dubius, assembly GCA_026122265.1. Taxonomy (NCBI): domain Eukaryota; kingdom Metazoa; phylum Chordata; class Actinopteri; order Uranoscopiformes; family Ammodytidae; genus Ammodytes; species Ammodytes dubius. The sequence continues at coordinate 28,668,736 of CM047507.1, read as the reverse complement.
TCTCCTGCGGACATCAACCTTTATCCAATTTAAACGTGAATCTATCTCTCTCTCTGTCCCCCTCTTCTCTCTCTCCCTCCTTCTCTCTCCCCCCCACCTCTCTCTCTCTCCTTCAAAACAACAGAAGCATCCTGCCTTAGGGCAATAGCCTGGCTCCTAATAAGACTAAATGCCATTTTGTTACCGCTACATTATCAAATCTGACATTAGCTTCTTGTTTGACGTTGGGATGGGGAGTATTTTTACCCTAATCAAGTCACAATGTAATACAAGAACAAGAAATTTGATTGAAAAGAATGAGGTTATACAATATATAATTGGTATTTAGTCTACATATCCGTGCTGTTTAGCAAATACAACTGTGATTAAACTGCAAATGGCACTGTGTGTTTAACTTCCAATTTATCAGAATCATGAGCAACAAAAGCTCTGATTAGGTTACATTTAGCTCCAAGCGTGGGAATAAACATTATTTGCTAAAAATCCCTTTCTATAACAGACATCGGTTTACTCTACAGGGAGAAGTAAAATGAGATTTTGGACCCTTTTGATGGGCAACAGTTACTCCTTTGATCTGCATGGAGTAAGGGAGCTGACTTTGAACTACAGGTTTATAAGCACACCTTTGAAAAATGCTTCCTTAAATTAGAAAAAAAATGTTTATTTGAGGATGTCGAGCACTGCAAAGTCAGCTAAGAACTTGAGTCAACTACTGACTCAATCGTGAGAAGCCTGGTGACCAGCTGGAAGAGTGCATGTGTGTGTGTGTGTGTGTGTGTGTGTGTGTGTGTGTGTGTGTGTGTGTGTGTGTGTGTGTGTGTGTGTGTGTGTGTGTGTGTGTGTGTGTGTGTGTGTGTGTGTGTGTGTGTGTGTGTGTGCGTGTGGTTGCAAAATCAGAGACGCTTTGTGCTTGAAAACAACAAAACAGCACATCACATGTTCAGACAGAGACTAGAGAGAGATGCAGAAGGATGATAAGGACAGATTTGACAAGAAGGGAAGCTGGAGACTTACAACTGTGTGTGTGTGTGTGTGTGTGTGTGTGTGTGTGTGTTTTGTGTGTGTGTGTGTGTGGTGCGTGCGTGCGTGCGTCCGTGTACTAATGTCTTCACTTAAATTTAAATTTAAATTTTTGTCAGTTGTAAGACTTATACTGTTCTCAATGGGGAAAAACATGCATACGTGTATCTATCGATTTTCTGCTCATGATAGTCCTGAGAACTAAATAAATCTTTGTATTTGGCATCATGATTTTCCCTTAAAAAACATCACCCAAACTGAAGATGGAGGGAGTACAGACAAAACAAATCCCCTTCTAGCATCTCTGTCTTTATCAACGGGGAAGAACAAACACACTGGAGGGGAACAGGTGCCAAAGGAATGATAAATGGATGTTTACTCTTGCTTCCCATCACATGTCTAGTGTAATACATCTTTGTGTCTTTGTTGGCCCCTCACCTGTTGACTTATTGGAAGCTCTCCGTCTGATCTCAGTCACCATGAGGCGTGACACCTGGGTGGTGAACTGAAGCAGGTCTGTGAACTTCTCTGTCATACTGCTGGGTGGAGCGTTACCAAACACCTAAAACACACAGAAAAAGAGTTGGTTAAAGGAGAAGTAAGTGATATTTTTCTGTTAATATACGTGTTAAATCTCTCTATATTCATTCAGCAATCACTTCAACAGTGTGCACAGTTTATAACACAGGTCTCCCAGTCATTCAGCTTTGCAGTAATTGCCGGATAAAATGTTGAGTATTCCGCTCGTTTTTATCCAATCAGGAGACAGAGCGCTATAAAGAGGCGGGTATATGTTCCCGTGAACGATGACTCGCGGCACTACCTGATGAATACGGCTGTGTGTTTATGTGGTGGTGACGTAGGGACGAGGGAGGGGGCAGCTAACTGCAGTCACTGACAGAAAGTTAGCTAAAAGGACCATATTGCTTACTGAACCTTTAATATAAAAAAAAATACAAAAAAGAAAATTCAAATACAAAAAGAACTTCAAGAAATCAAGAGTTAAATTGGCTGCGGAGTGCAAAATAAATCTGACATTAAAAGGTGGAGTCAGTGATTCTGAAGAAAGCTTGTGGTCAAAATATCAATATCTGCTCATGATCAGGGCTGGACTGACCATTTTTTTTTTTTTTTTAATGGACCCTCGGCTGTGTGACTCGGCCCGGCCCTTCCCTCTCGGGAGTGCCATGGACATATAAATGTGCGTGCAGGCTGTCAACTTCACCTGAAAGTTAAATAAAACTTTGTTCCAGGCCATTACTCATTACGAGTGGTTCTAGGCTGGCTGGGCCTGGCCCAATCACACACACAGCAGAGGGCCGCCCATTCAGAGGCTGCATTGAATTGTATTATATCGCATTCAACTTCTACTCGGTAATTATGAGCATTTGACGATGGTCAGTTACGTTCAGGGCCGTCGGACTGTGGACAGGCTTGGGGGGCCCAAGGCAGAGGGGGGCTGCACCCAAAAAAATAAAAACTTATTTTTTTTAATAGTTTTATTTTTTTACTGGCTCAATATAGGCCCCTGATCTTTGAAGGCCCAGAAAAATGTTATTTAGGGGAAAAAAACAGATATCAGAGGCCTTTCATTCGTCAGTACATTTGTTATTTTTTAAATAACATTGTTCGGGGCTACGAAGATCAGGGGCCTATATTGGGCCATTAAAAAATACAAACAAAGGGAAAAAAATCCCGAAGCTGACTGGATTTTTTAAACATTTCTTCTTTCTGCTTTTTGGTCATTCTGTGTCTATAGATTATTCCAGAAAATAGTACTAAATAGCTTACATAGGAAACAGTTGATTTAGCCTTAGTTTTCTCCTCAAAGTGCACCAGATTGATGAATTTTACTTTAACATTTAAAAAAAAATCTTACGGGGGAGCATTCCCCCGGACCCCCCTAGAAAGTCCAGGGTCCACGACACAGTCTCCCAAATTCCTGTGAGAAACAAACTGTGTGTGTGCATGTTTATTAAGAGCCATTAGACCAGGGGTTGTGTTCAAGTACGCGTAATAATTTGGTCATTCATCAATAGAAACATTGTGTTGTTATCTGGCTCAGAGAGGGACCAGTCACTGTTACGTTTTGGACTATAGACAAACATAGCTTTTACATGTTTGTTTTGTAAGACCGCCTCTCAGAGGGCCCATCAGGACTTCCTGTATAGGGGCCCAGAATTTGGTGCAACGCCCCTGCCTCCGCATAACGTATAAATAATCATGGTGGGCTGCCATGGCCAAAAATGCCAGGGCCGATTTTTTGTCCCAGTCCAGCCCTGCTCATGATCCACTACCTGTTGGTACTGTGTGCGCTGTAAAACAAATCCAGTGTTAATACACAGCCTAGTCTCTGTAAACTGCCATGTAAAAAAAAGGTGGCCCACCATAGCTAGGAACAGGTCTGCAGATCGTGAGGAGATATTCACTGATTTTGACAAAAAGTGATTTTGACAACAAGCCTTCTACAGAAATCGCTGAATCCACCTTTAAAAATACATTAAATAACCTGCATAATAAGAAAAACTAAAATGAATGCCTTCCTAACAAGTGTTAAATGGACCTTAGAGAGCAGAAAATCTGAAATTAATCTATTTGAAAATGTTACTGATTGTTTCCTTAAAGAGAAAGGAGAACAACACACAGACATTGGTTATGAATTGCTATCACAGCCTGCAGTTCCTCACAATTACAGCTGTAATCACATCAAGCAGTGACACACAGGGAATCACGGAGGGTACACTGGATAACATCTCACTGGCTTATTCCCGGCATGTCCTAATGTTACAGCCACAGAGAGAGAGAAAACACTGCCGCCTGAGCCTTTGAGCAAAAATACAATACACTTCATTCAATGACAACGACTCATCGTGTGTATTTATGTATTTATCTCAATAGAAAAAAAAAGATAGTTATATAATGAAATAAATAAAAACTAAGAAAAAACAAACAAAAAAATCATGTATTTATTTATTCATTTTAATAAAATAAAATATAGTTTTTTATGTATTTCATTATATCTAACAATAAAAAAATCGTGTATTTATTTATCTCAATAAAATAAGAGATAGGTATATAATGATATAAATAAAAACGAACAAAACTAAAAACAAAATGTATTTATTTATTTATCTCAATAGAATAAAAGATAGTTTTTATTTATTTCTTTATTTGCCTAAGAACAATAAATAATAATCATGTATCTATTTATCTAGCAAATCTGACGTGATAGGCCTGCAGACAGTCCTGATGCCGGAACGAGAATGAGTCTACTTTAAAATTCTGACAGGAATTAAATAAGTGTATACTTCTTCCTGCTCCTTTTCAGGCATATCACATTAATACAGATAATTTGTTTTCTTTTTTTTCTTTTTGTGAAGACATTTAAACATAAATTGTTTATTGTATTTTTATGCTTTTCATTTAGTTTTGTATTGTTTTTGATATGTCTGAAATAAAATAAAAAATGAAATGAAAAATGAAAATTATTATTCTGCCACCAGTGAGTGAGTCACAGCCAGCGTCGGATAATTAGCTGACGAGTCAAGAGCCCCTCGGTACGGCACTCCAGTTTGACGAGAACACTCAACAGGGCTGATGCAACAGCAGCTAGAAAACTATAAGGAAAACTAATGTATCAGTGTGCTGTGCTATAAGAAGCTTTTATTTCTTGAAGAACAATATTTTTGTAAAACAATAATATAATGTATTATAGGAAATATCATTTTTGGCCTATGTTACAAACAGCTCCGGAAGAAATTATGAGACCAGTCTGGATTTTTCTTAAATCTTCATCACTACATAATTTATTGAAAATGACAAGAAAAAAATGGAATTTGGTAGAAATGTTGTCAGTAGTTTATATAATAAAACCAAAATGTCCATTCTACTCAAACATATGCCTATAAATAGTAAAACGAGAGACACTGAACATTTGGAGTGGTCTCTTCATTTTTTCGAGAGCTGTATGTATTTTCTCAGTTATAGTTATTGTCATCCTTTTCTGCATTAGGCTCAAGTATAGTGATGTTGTTTGTCACTTTTAAGCCTTACAAAGGTCTATAAACTAATCATTTATAATAATAACTTTTAAATTAAACGTAGTGGTGACAGGTTGATGAGTTCTCTACCTTTGCGTGACTTTTATGCAATATGCACCTGTGAACCAGATGTGCCTCTTAGACAATATTCCCTTTGTCAAATACCACATGGCTGTGTGTGTGTGTGTCTCTGTCTGTCTGTCTGTGTGTGTGTGTGTGTGTGTGTGTGTGTGTGTGTGTGTGTGTGTGTGTGTGTGTGTGTGTGTGTGTGTGTGTGTGTGTGTGTGTTTTGTGCTATCTCGGAGCTCAAAAGTCCAATTCAAGTTCATTACAAGAAGTTATGATAAAGTATGAGTCTATGTAAAGTAGTTTGATCATTCACACTGTAGATACTAGATACACTGATATACTGGACTGATAACGTGAATTGTTTTTCATTCAGTTGAACCTGAGCCATAAAGTCAACATATCTGCACAAGCGTACAGACTCATTTCCATTATATTTCACTGCAGGCCGTTGAGGAAGTCTATGTCTATGTGTGTGTGTGTGTGTGTGTGTGTGTGTGTGTGTGTGTGTGTGTGTGTGTGTGTGTGTGTGTGTGTGTGTGTGTGTGTGTGTGTGTGTGTGTGTGTGTGTGTGTCTACACAGGTGTATAACTGTTAACCGCAGGATTTGAATTCAAAATATTTTCCTAGGTGACATCTCATTTGTTGAACACATTTCAATCCATCCATAGTATATCTATTATGAACATGATGGCATATAAGTGATACTGTGGGGAGTTCATGGAGCACCAAATTTTCCATAACAACATGAGTGCAACTACATGCCTGACAACAGTTCATCTGTTTTGAAAACTACATAGACAAAAAGAAGCAACTTTGGATGCAAGGCTCATATACAGTATTACAGAGCCAAAATGAAAGCTTTTACAATGAACTCAAGAACTATAAAGTAGCCCAACACAACTTGAAATGGGATAAAAAGAGTTGGACTATATCTCAAGACAGCTTTCATACGATTTGGCACTTTGCATCAAAATATTAGAAGTATTTTTTTCTTTACGATTGCTAAAAGGGATCCTATTAACTTTTTTCCTCTATTACTATCATTTATGCATTTGTATGTAATCTTTATTAGACTTTGCATGTTTTAGATTTTGTTTGTCTTGTCATCAAAGGCTGTATGTACTAAATTTATCTCTTGTCTGTATAAAATAAAATGTAAAGTCTGTCGAAAAAAAAACTGTCCAGTGCTTTTGAGAATGACATTTTCGACATTCACCTGCCTGTGTTTGCCAGCATGAATAAATGTTGAACATAACTAGCATAACTTTTACTCTTTCATACGATAATTTGCCACAATGCCTATCTTAGCAAACAGCAGACTGGAGTAGATCCTGAAATCAAGAAAAAATCGATTTGTGACCCCCAAGAATCAAAATGGACCCCTATTTTCAACAGGAATCTGCCTCCAGCCCTCTCCTGTTGTTGTGACTTACCCTGTTGAAGACGGGCAGCATCATGTAGAGCTTCTCCTCCTGCTCCTTCTGGGTCATGTGGCGGGGCGGGTGGCACAGCTCGGAGAAGAGCCGTCGGAGGTGCATCAGGCCCAGGGCGTTGTCCTGGGGGCTGCACTCCTCCTGCCGCGGCCGCCCCATGATCCGCTTCACCATGTTCATCTTCAGAGGCTTGGTCAGGGCAAAGGCAGCCCTACAGACAAGGAAGGGGAGAGAAAGGGAGGTTTATGTTTACGTGTTTAAGCTTATACGCAATAATTCAAAAGGTGGAGTCAGTGATTCTGGATGAACGCTTGTTGTAAAAATCGTTTTTTTGTCAATATCAGTGAATGTCTCCTCATGATCTGCTACCTGTGCTGAAAAAATACAGTGTAAATATACAGTCTAGGCTCTGTAATATGGTTCGTAAACAAAATCCTAATAGGCTCTGTAATATGGTATATAAACAAAGGGGGCACTGTAGATAGCTAGCCCACATCAGAGGTGCAATCATACTTGGTAAACATAAATGGAGACTTGATTGTTTTCTACAAAATATAGTGGGTTTGCTGCCTCATGTGCCACATCACTGTTCAGGTTTGTGTTCTGCAGCTTGTACTGTACTACTGTTTGCTTTTTTATTTATTCTTTGCAATGAATTCTAAAAAACGCGTTCATTTTACAGCGCTATATTTGTACCGTGGTCATTATACATTAACCATATTCACACCCTTCTCTCCACATTATCCTTAAGATGTGTTGCTAGGAGACATCAGTGTACCGCAAAGCCTACCAACGACATCCGCTGATAAAAAACAGAATCAACTGCCTGGAACCGGGCGGCAAAGTTGCTCATCAATCTTAAATACAAGTTTCCCTTTTCAGTAGCGGCCCTGACACACACTGTACCTTGCTCAAGGGCACACTGACAATAGTGGGTTGCAGGAGAGAAAAAAGCTTTTCTCATTTATGTGCCTCCACCACATGATAAGAGTACGAGCCTGTAGGGATGCATCACATTATATAATAGATAGAACAAAATAAATAGCAACATTGTGCTAAATGAGATACGTAAAAACAACTTTCAACCTTTTTTGCTCAGCTATTGTTTCCCTTTCCAGAACAAATCCATCAAACATAATCACTAGTATCAGTTTGCTAATACATTGTGCTACATGCATCTTAATAACACTTCATTGGTTGTATTACTGTAAAAGAGTGGTGATTTAGCAGCTGCAAGCTGTCCTACATCTGCCAACATATGTTCGGGATAAAATCACGTCAATGTAATTTTATTTGAACAATGTACAAAAAAACATTAACCTTGTTTAAGGCAATGATAGATTTTACCAGGTATTATCAAATTGCTTTATTCCACCTGTAGTCCCCTTGGGCGGGTAAGTCAAATCAAATTGTTTGTTTAAAGCATCAGAATGATCAGAATGTGCCATTTATTGTAAAGAAAACAGAGTTTTAACATCTGAACACAAGGTGTGTGTGTATACAGATGTTTGAGCAAAAGGTTACATCCCTGTTGTGTTCATCGTCTTGTCGACACTATGCCGAGGTGAACTGCAGATAAATAGCACCGACAGCTCACTCACACTTCCGATTTAGAGAGTTGGCTGGAACCACGGACGGTTAGAAGACATGACAGTCTGCCATGTTGTCACTGCTTCCCCGGTGGAGGAAGTGTTTGTCTCACTCTCACTCTAGACACTGACGAAATAGTCCCTTTCCTTTAGTTTCACAAAATGAAAGACTCAACTATCTGGCTTACTGGGTGCTAATTGTCCCTTTTCTAACAGAGTCAAACTGGCCAATTAAAATCTGATCACCAATGAACTATATCATATTCTGACTTCCTTTGAATGATGGCAAATTCTATTAAAATGAACAGAAAGCTGAAAAAGGAAAAGTCAGCCTATGACCACTGTCACACAATGCATTACTTTAGTTACTTAATAACTAAGTAATGCATCATTGAACCAGGTAAGACTTCAAAAATTCAAAACAATGGTATTAGTTTTTGACCAGTAGTCACTAAAGGACAATCTGGGCCAACATATTGTACTTTGGAAGCTAACCGAAAGAAAATAATAATATGTTTAAACAGGGTGTTCATTTACTGACTGTCATGATGATGCAGCTCAGAAGTAGCTATAGCACTTGGATAGCAATTCTTCATTCTATGTCCTTAGGCTCTTGTGTGAAGTCTTAACAATTCTGGATTGAAACCAGCAACCCTCAGGGTAAGAGCCCCCCTAGGCAGGCTAAATCACTCTTGGCAAGCTTTCCCATCTGTTGGCTGTATATCCATTTGATTCATTTTTTTGTTGAAATATCACAAGGGCTGGCATAATGGAGATGTTAGGGAATGTTTAAGGTAGTGTGTAACTTTGTAGACTACTTATATTTGTGATTTTACTACCAATTAAGCCATGATATACGGTATGTGAAATTTAAATTTTTTGTCAAACCCAGACAGTTTCCACAACACATTTTCATGTTTGAATATCTACATAACAGAAAGAAATCTGTAAGTATGTATTTCTAAACATACTAAATATATTCGTAAGTCATTAATGTGTTAATAAATTTACTGCACGAATCCATCTCCAAACATTGTAAAAGTCACTTATTTGACACCTTTATAGAACACCTTGGCTACCCTTTCAATACTTTATCATCTATCAGCACCATGTTGACTGTGCCCATAGGACGGGCTAAGGGCCTTCATTTGGTGCTTTCTTGTTCAAGGTCTGCTTTGCCATGACTGGCATCTCAACAACCCACATCAACTTTCCTCATGTCCCTCTCCTTCCTTTAAGGACGGTCATAAAAGACAAGCAAGAACGTGAAAAGAAACATAATGCTGGAGACAGATGGCTACGGAGCAGACTCAAAGTGTTATTTTGATTTACAGGAACGTGGCATGCTGTGGCACTAACATAATTACCCTGGGGCTAAAGGCTGTAGTAGCTCGTTTAGCCCACACAACAGCAAGACATGTCCTCTACATGAACTCACACTGAAACGCCAATTTGATTTAATATACGCATATGGGTACACCTTTATCCAAAGTACCTGACACTGTCCATGATGAGTGTGTGGATTTTGTTTTATTCAAGGGATTAAGCCCCTTCACCTGGTAAGTACTTTGCTTTGCGACTTCCGTAATCTCAGTGAGATACATAATTAGTTCTTTCTGAACTCAGTTTTGAAATTTCCTAAGAAAATAACCGCTGACAGGTACGATATTGGGTTAGTCTCAGACCTATTTCAGACACATTATGGAGGTCAAATGAGACCAGACCCTGAAAGAATCCAGGTTTGACATTTACAATGCGGCCTGTGTTAGCAGCGATATAACTCCACAATACAGCTTTTTACCAACAAACAGCTCTGCCTGTCTGAGATAAGGGTATAATATACAACTTTCCAAAACAACAAAATTATGCCACCGCCTGCTGTGGACACTGATAAAGTTTGGTGAACAAGTGTTTGTTTTTTTCAGAGACAGGCCTGAAGGTGCAGCAATTCGTAATTCTTAGAAGTCCCATTTTTATTGCATGCCCTCTAGACTGGATTATATGAAGGTGAACTGGTTTGGAAAGGGATAAATTACCACTGTGCACCAAAAAAAGTACATTTTTCCATTTGGCTGAAAGAAATACTTTTCTAAAGACTGACTGATGACTACAGCTCCACTTTCGCTCCACTTATAAGAGGAAGTGAATGCAAAAGATGAAGTCCTTTCAGCCACAGGAAGCAGCAAGACCATGTAAGATTAACTACCTTGTAGACAGATGAACATTTTTAACTAATATACTTAGAATCCATGAAGTTGAAAAAGTACATAGTCTGCAATATTAATTTGGGATGGGATGATGAGCATCTGGGGTATATTTACAATGCTGATGGCTGTTTATGTGCCAGATGCAATTAAAAATTGATTTGGTTTTGTTTCTCTGCTGTTAATGTAGGCCAACTGGGACGGTCATTATCAGCAAACAACACCATAAAACGGTTATCAGATTGAACAGCTAACAGTATGCACAGTTGTATGAGATAACCTAGTCAAGATGCAGTCTTCCAGCAGAACTGACGAGTTTCCTAAATAAATTAGTCCTCAATTTTGACTGCATACTAAACGATTGAGACTAAGCAAATGTGTTATTAGTTAGAACACGAAAAGTCTTCACCATATGAATACTATTTCATGTGTCTGAAAACACAATTTCACCAAATCCATAAATGTTTTTAATATTTTTTGAAAAACAGTTGAAGACCACCGAATGACACCTTTTCAATCAAAAAGTTATAGCTACTAGAAACTAGTTGCATGAATATGAAGCGATTATTTATCCGTTACCCATTAATATTAAGTTCATGGCAGTACAGGTTTATTACCATTCTGACTTATAATAACACTGATTGGAGGCCAGCCTCATCTGCACTGCTAACATCCTTCCCCTTTTGTGTTGACACATATCATGGTTGTCTATTGCTCTTTCATTCATACTATAATAATCTACGGTAATTGACAAAGTCCTTGTCAAAACTAAAAGCAAAACAAATCCTTCACTGGTAAATTGGGGAGACCAACAACATTTAAAGCTGGACAGAGCCCTGAGAAAAGGCCTAGGATGTACTGCACAATATCCCAAAGCCAGCACAGCAACACCTGGGTAATAACGTGATCTACATGAACTATACTAGCCTCAGCAGCATCAGCAGAAAAAACAGTGTTCAGCTGTTGGCTAAAGCAGTAAACTCGGGCTGAGCCACAGACAAGCCAGTTGAAAAGCTGCCAGTCAAGGAGAAAATCTTGCTGGATGTCATGAAAATGAGAATCTGAAAAAGCAGAAGCGGTTGGCCTGTGGCCGGTTTATAAAAATATCCAGCAGCCCAGTGGGCCAGGATCCCAAAATTCATTGTTTGAAGCTGGAAGTTGAAAGAAAAAGAAAAAGAAAAAACACAGACAGGAAGGAAGGATGGAAAGTTGTTGGAGCTTCTTTGGACATGTTTTGGTTTGGAGATTCCCCCTGGGTGTCGTTCACTAAAACTTGGTGTAATTATTAAAAATAGATCCTGATCTAACCTGGAGAATTCTGCCACCCAGAAAGTCAAAAAGGTCTTTTGGTGGGGGTCACAAGGGGGGGGGGGGGGGGGGGGTTATACAAGATACAGGTAAAACTGACAGCGCAAGTGCATAGTCTTTTGCTCACATACGGTACATTCTACATTATTATTTTTTTTAGAGATTATTTTTTGGGCATTTTTGCTTTATTAGACAGATAGTTGACAGAGTTGAAATGGGGCAAAGAGGAGAGGTCATGCAGAGAACTGACCCAGGCGGGATTCGAACACGGGTCTGCTGCGGGACCTGGGCATGGGGGGGGGGGGAGGGGACGCCCTACCCACTGAGCTACGAGCGCTGCACATTCTACATTATTAAGCAGAGATGTGTTAAAGTCTCAGCATTTGATCGACTTATCACCTTGTTCACTTTGAAGACAATGAAAACCTTTTCAATGGGGAAACAAGTTGAATTTGACAATCATTCTCTATCAGTTATGCTGTAACATTGTAGGGACCAAAGGTAGAGATGAGATTTAAAATTCAATCAGTCTATGAACCATGATGGGTATTTAGAAAGGATAATAATGTCATTTTTGGTCTTTGTTTTATCTATCAAAATCAGTTTGGTGAGCCAGGGGGGCTCTGTTTTCAAAGAGCACAATTGACACTAAATTCAAAGTCAGCTGTAATACCCTGGAATTATCCTTTAATCTCTATTCAAGAAGACGACACAACCCACCTACATGTCTTTGTACTATAATGTGGCCTTACTACCTCAGATCAAAGCCAGCTTTTATTTCTGAACAATGCTGACTGTTAAACGCTGCTGTACTGCTGCTGGGCCCGATCTAACAGCGAGTCACTGAGGCAGAAAAAGAGGCTGTGAGAGAATGGTAGAGTCGGAGCTCAGCAGGGCCAGAGACCACAAACCGGGACAAACACATGTCATAAGACTCGGCATAAGGCGGAGCTGGAAAATCAACAAAAGGAGAGACGCAGTGATCCGCGGACAAATGCAGGATTACAAGTCACTCCACCTACTTGGTAAGCATTGAGAATCACCTAACCACATAACCTATAGGCCCAGGACACATCATGTAAGTTTAAACTCTGTATCTACACCTTTTAAGACTATAGGCTCTTGGGTGCACTCCAAAACTGAAACTGAAGAGTCATGGAAAATATATTTCAGGTGCATTAATTACAGTCTTGGTGGTGCAGCTTCATCTGATTATTTTATCTCAGGGAGGTGTATAGCTTTGCCTAAAAAAAGCCACATTTTTCTACCGTTTGGATTTCTATCCATTATTTATCAAGTCTGGTTTGAAAAAAAGAAGAGGTTCCTCGAAAAACTAAATTATACTTACAAAGACAGTAGCGTGTGTAATTGTACATACAGCTATTATGAATAGACTAACTACTGAAATTATCTTTAAAAATTCTGGGCAAAGAAAAATGTGTTGGACCAAAAAATATATCTGCAGGATTGTTGGGGAGTCAGTGCTCTATTTCAAGCGTTTGTCTCTGAATCAACATGATCCAATTTTTTTAATTTCAGATCTGGAAACCTAGCCAGGAAAAACATGCCCACACCTTTTGGCAACACAGAGCCCTCTTCCTCCCAGTTATATATGAGGCCACCTTATCTGTTTATCCAAAATGTGTTTGCGGGAGAATTAATGTCACCTCATGGAAGCTGGAAACCATTCAGAAACCATAAGAATTGTATGCGCAAGCTATTTAGATTCTTGGCACAGCGTCCCTCCACATGATGCTGTCGTTATCTCCAACACTGCCATTGAGCAGCTTGGGACGTGACATGGAATTTATTATATCCCAATACCACCAAACAAGTTTAGACCTCGCTGGCCCATTACTCTTCCATCTGCCCTGATGCGAATTTGTAGCATGCTCGATCAACCTTTATCGCATACAGAGGATTAAGATAGCAGCTTTAAATGATTAGATACCCAGAGCACCATCAATATACAAAACGATTACCAATTTAAAGCCAACGATATGTTTTTTAGAGCACTTCACAAAAACAAAACCGGTGAGCATCCCTGATTCTGCTATGCTATACAAGCCATAATCCATTCCGTTTAAAAGGAAGAAACTGCATCAAACCATGTATTTTTTTCTCCCCGGCTGAACCGAAGAAAGTAATGAGTCAATGGCATCAATGGAATGCCATCTCCTTTGCAGTTGGGGGAACTGAGCTTGCTTGCTTTCTTGGCCCTCCAGTCTTTTTTCAAAGCATTCTCTTTACCGGGCGCCAGCTTCAATGAACGTCTCGCAGAGTTAGTGCTAACTCCAGGGAGATGAAGGCAGCAGCCAGTGCCGTGAAAAAAGCCCAAATTCTTCAAAGGGCCTGTGTTGGTTGTTCCTCCGGAGAAGGTGATGTAATCAGAGAAATGTCTCCTGCTTTGACAGTTTACGGGGGTAGCTGTGGTGGAAACTGGGGAGCTCCACTAAAGGAGAAGAAACTGGGTTGACAGGAGCTAGATGAAACCAAACAAAATGCTAATTCAAAAGAAAGTAAAAGGCTGTGTAGGCAGGGGGTGAATTCACACCAACTTCCAGCCAAATGCTACTTCAGTTTGGCTGTGGGTGACAAACTGTCTCCTCTACAAGCCTTGTGCGACACATAATCTACCATTTCATACTTCCCCTTGTTAGCTATACAAGCCTCTAGAAAAAGCAGTCAAATATATTCTGACACCCAGAGACATTTGAAAATCATCACCTATACAAACAAACCTGAACTTAACAGCTGATGCTTAACCTGTAGGAGCGTTACAAGAACCAGAAGGGCAAGAAATGCTCTAATACCAAACATGTCTGGACAGGAGAAGAGTTGACAGCCACCTCCTAACTGGATCCATTTAGGCCTTTAGCAAACAACACCTATGGTGTCATCAACACGGGCTATTACCACCAACCACAAGCCAAAATGCTAGTAAATTCTACGGTGACTCTTCTCCCAGCTGTTATAGCAGATAAACGTGTATCATTGTAAATGATGGAAGCTGAGGTGCTACAGCTTGAGATTGGAAGACAACAGGTTCAATTATTTCTTAGAGGACCAGTGAAAACCGTCCGCGACCAACCTTTTTCCTAATGAGTAATAAGAGTATTTTTGCCTTGCAAGGTTGCCAGTGTCGTCTTTTTCCAGTAATGTGTCATTCAGTTGTATCACTGAATAGTATCCATGACAACTCGCTCTCATTCAAAATGACTAGGTGCCAACAGCCAAAAATACAAAATGGTATAATCACAGAAATGTCAGGCCTAGTGGGAGGAAAGCAGATAATTTTTTAATCAAAACTATAATAGTCATGTTGAAATGAGACATTTAAATGTTATTACCCTTTAAATGTGTGTGTTTTGGTGGTCCATATGAATAACCCCTCTACCTAAATTTAGCTACAACCCGATTGAAAACGTTTCACACAGTGTTATCCTCGAAACAGATAGACAACAAGGTGTTAGAATGTGGACTGAAGTGGACCCTGGCTGTTATCTGCCATGACAGTGTCTATCATGTTTAAATGTGTAACATCAAAAGGTGCCTGCCTGCTTCTCAACCTCTCAAACCCAGCTTTTGTTTTGACCACAAGTCTAGTTTTTTTGCTTCAAGATATTAAATAACAAAATTAAACGTGGATGCTTGATTCAATTGAAATAATGTTATTCCTGAATGTTATGTTGTGCTCCTCAATTTTCACATCTACAACAAGATTTTTCATCTTTGAAATCAGTGACTCTCTTGAAGAAAATACATGAGACAGGGACCATTGTGTTTCACTACCAATGGCATGTTATTTACAAAGATTTTTGAAAAATCCTTTTTACAAAAAGAATCATAAATCTACCGGTATAAAAAAGTCATCACTGTTCAGATCATTACAGATCAATGTTGCCCTAGCAAGCCTTTGCTTCTCCCATGTCTCTCCAGACATCATGGTATTTTGTTACATATCCAGATGCTCCCGACTGTTTCATCCGTCACTGCTCGATGGAGGTAGCGATGGTAATCAAACCTTATATTACACCACTGCACTCAAGTCACTGTGGATGTATCTTCCAATGATCTACCAACCTGCACTAGATGTTGACGATGCATTTAAATGAATGACTCAGGCAGTATAACATACATAATAACAACAAACATGTTTTTCTATACTGTAGCCACCAAGGTCAGGGTGGCCACTATCAGTAAACAAACTCCTTGGTCACGCGGAGACAAGCTTTAGCAGCAGCATGATGCTCCGGTCCTTACCTGCTGTTTTCTCTGCGCTCCGCCAGCATCTCAAGCACTCAGCAGTTGCAGAAAAGACATAAAAAAATATTCCACTATATGAACCAAGAGTTCCACCAAAACAATCCGTTTCTTTCAGATAAAGGGAAAGGCGTCAATAGCAGTGTCATGCCTTTCCCCTCACGGCGGAATTGAAAAGAGGAGAGGCTAAACTCGGAGGCATGGGGCTTGTCTTTTCGTTGGCAGTGCCAGGGGCTTTGTTCGCCAGCCAGCGTGCTGTGTGTGTGTGTGTGTGTGTGTGGGGGTGTTTGTGTATGTGTGTGTGTGTGAGAGAGTCTGTGTGTGTGGCCTGCCGGGACTGGCACAGCTGATCTCCCCCTGACACCGGGCTGGGCGCACAGAGCTTTGGAGGAAGAGGAGGGGAGGGGAGGGGAGGGGAGGGAGGGAGGGGAGGAGGGAGAGAGTGGAGTGTTGAGGGGACTGTGGCCATCACAGCAAGAGGATCGTACCATTTTAGACCAGAAAACGGGGGGGATATATGCATAACTCACAGCAGCGAGCAACATAAAAAATTCATTTAGCCATCATTATGTACAGGCTCAGTGGGTTCACAATAACTTTGCATTATTATGGCTTCTTTTAGACACATACGGAATGGAAAGGTTTCTCTGGAGTAGTCACTCAACCTTATATGTGTTCACAAATACACAAAAGGGACTGATATATTGTTATCTAATGCATCTTTCTGATTATCTCTTAATGTATCATATTATGTAATCCGAGCATGTCTTTGAAACAGAATACTAGAGCTGGAATTCAATTTATCGATTACTTGATTGAAAGAAAATCAATCTGCAACTATTTTGACTTATTCATTTCCATTAAAATATGTCAAAAATGCCAAACATTTCTTTACTTTTTATTTGTCTTATTTGCTCTGTTTATAGAATTGCCAATAGATTATCTTTTGGTTGATTGGAAAAAAAGCGCCCCATGTGAAAAATGTCACCTTGCGCTTCAGAAAATAACATTGGGAATTTTTCCCCCTCTCCATCATTAAATCCCAACATAATAAGAAAACCAAGCTCAAATCCACATATAACCTTTTTAATTGACGTCTGAGAATTTCCGAAGATCTCGAAAATGTATTGAAACACGCTGAGAACCACTGAGTCTTCTGGCCCCCCCAAGAAATACATTGAAGTGTGGTTTCAAGCCTTCACAAAGGCCACCATATGGAAATGAGGCCAGCAGGGGAAGAAGAAGAAGGCTATCCACCTCCACTGAATGAAGCCTCCTAGATAATCTCCTACTCAACTCAACATACCACCAGAGGCAAGGTTGAATATGCACGTGAAAGGGGAAAAAAAATCTGCAGTGCCACAGAGATGCTTAAAAACTGCAGCCAGATAGTCCTGTTGTGTTATAGGAGCCTGGAGGTATGACTCACTATACAGTTACAGTACAGTACAGATGTGATTACAGCTCTTCTCTGCCTAAAAATGTACTTATTATGCAAACTTGGCAGCTGATAATCATGCATTACAACTTTAGTTTCCATTCGGTTTTAGGGGAAATGGACAAAATAATCCAATATGTTCACAAACAATGCAGTAAAATAAATAGTTTTGTTAATGAACAGTAATATCTATAAACCACAAATGTGATCATAAGATTGTCAGTGTCCCAGGCAGTTATAACTCTCCAGTGTCAGCTTTGTGATAACAGCCAATTATACTCTAGCTATAAACGGTTGGGAAAATATCTCCCCTTTCAGCCCTGTCTCGTAAAACACCACCACTGCTATTAAAACATATAGTAGATAAGCCATTACATATGTTTCATGTACAGGCTACACCTGATCCTAAGGCTGACAAACACTGAACCTTTAACTTGTGCAATTTTGAGGTAAATAAAGAAGGAAATGTAACAAAATATCCTCCATTTTGTGAGCTGCTGTGTATGTAATTCATGAACTATACTGCAGATGTTATATGTAATAAACAAAATAAAAATATTAAAACAATAACGTATACCTTATTCTATGTTTTTCTAACAGCAACTTACCCCATCAAAACACCAAAACCAACAACAAATGTGTTCACCTAGCATTACTTTACAAACTTCCCTGATCCCCAATGAGGACGCAGTTCTATAAAAACAGACCACAGAGGTATTCGTTTTATTTTAGAAGGCTCAGCACTTTTCTACAACAGCTGTGTATACTGCAGTTGAGAAAAACAATACTTGAAAGGGAGGAAATAGTGCATTTGTTGAAGGGATACAAAGAATACATGTTTAGTGACGTTATTCACAAAGGAATTGCATTTAAAGGGTTTGGCTACAGGCAATATTTTTAATATCAGAATTCGCCAGGTTTATCTAATTACCAGAATAAATCATTTAAGTCTAATGTGTGAAAAAAGTAAACATGAGCTCATGACGTGCATATCTTTTCCCTGGGGGCTAATTAATAGTTACTACCGCTCTCAGTTTTTGACTGCGCGCTGCTACTTCTCAACTTAGATGACAACTGCTAAACTGAAACTGAATTTCTGGAATGGGCATCTGTAGTGGAGAACACACACACACACACACAACAACACACAACACACACACACACACACACACACACACACACACACACACACACACACACACACCACACACACACCACACAACACACACACACACACACACACACACACACACACACACACACACACACACACACACACACCACACACACACACACACACACACACACACACACAACACACACACACACACACACGTGAAGCATCATTAGAAAGCCCACTTGGTGCATTGAGAGGGAAATAATCATTGGCCTTGTGCTACATATTCCCAAGCTTAATGTAGCGATCTATCTTGTACGCTTAATCAATAAAAGCTTCTCACAAAAGGCACATAATCCACATTGCAGCTCCCATACCACCACATACAGGGAAATCCAAAATAAAAAATAATCTTATTTTATCAGGTAATAACTTTGATCTGTTTGCGTATTTAAGTATTCTCCGAATATAGTGTGTGGTCTCGTCCTATTTCATGAGAACCATTCTCTTTCCAATATGGCCCCAGGTTAAAAACTATTTTCAAATGATGCAGTTAGCACCTTCAACAACAACAACAAACAGTTACTGTTGCTCCCAATCACTCACACCAATTACTTAATACTGTATCTTTTCATAAGAATTAAATAATTGTCATATGAATCACCTAATAATCATGATAGAATTCCATATAAGGTAGCAGTTATTTACTGACATTGCTCAAACATAAAGGGATTAAAATTACAAAATTCAATGTAATGTGTATGTCATGGTCAAGCCATATACAGGAACAACTACTGCATCTCTCCTTGAAAAATATAAGAACAATGCTAGTAAATATAATAATAAAGCAAACCATAAAGACAAAACTACATGTGTAGATCTATGTAGATAGTAAGGGCAGATGAAGTAGCCTTTTGGCTCATTCCGTACCCATTTTTAACCCATGTTTAATCATGCTTTTATTCATTTGCACTGTCCCTTTCTTAAATAAACTGATGAGTATGTATTTAGTAAATCATATAGCACACCTTGTTTTAAAGCCCTGGAGAGTGAATCTCTATGTAGTCAAGTGACTGAACTGGTGCTGATAAGAGTTTCACTGTTTACATGTTAGCAGTGAAAGCACAGCAGGATAAAAAGCAGAAGGAAGCAAAGGCCCTGAGGCTAAAGATTTGACTTTACTTCATCGCAACAACAAATACCGGCCAATTTTGAGTCATCACAGTCGAAATGGGAAGCAATGGAGATTACATCACCTGGAACCAGAGATTAGCAATTTAACATTTGGCAATATTCTGTTTTCTACTATTACATGTCAGGGGGTTGAAATTTTTGATATTAGGTCACCTTTTAAACATTGAGGTTTTATTTGATCAGTATAACCACGTCATTCAAAAAACCTTAAGCAAGAAGAAGTCTATTCCGATATGGAGCTAAGGGCTGTAACTTACTGTTTGGACAGCTTGTCAATGCAACAAAGTTGGCTTATGTCAAAAATATTACTATAGTATATTGGCAGATGGTTTGCTGCAGCAATCGGATTTCTATGCTTTCATGTTTTTCCCATAAATGTAATTCAGTTTCATGCCCAACAGTTCAGCCTAGCAAGTTTTTGTATTCTTTAAATGGACTGCCAGTGTAGAAATTAAGTCTTATCTTCCCTGGTTTTGTATATTTAAAAGCATGAAGAGTGTGGTGAAATTCATTGTTGTTGTCATTGGAATAATCTGCTTAATTTGTATCAAAGGTTTTATTTTTGTTTTGGTGAGGGATGACTAACAGTATACTCTTAAATAATTTTTTTCTCAAGTTCAAGTTAATTAAATATGTTTAGTTCTGCCTGCACTTAAGACCAAAAGTCAATCAATTTATGGCTTCAGCAGTATTTCTGCAGACTAATTAAATTTAGTTACTTGCCGGCTTAACATTTTCTATAAACACATGAAAAGACATAAAACCCTAGCATCCAAGTGCTCCACAGTCACACACACACACACACACACACACCACACCCACACAGGGCCCTGTATGCAAGGAAGAAACTCAATTTAAATGCAGCCGATGCGGCCCACGCGTTCAACTAATCAGATGTTTTATTTAGATTTAGACATTTTCGATGATGATCACTTCTTCCACTTTAAATGTTGTTGACAGCATGACTAGACTATCTGTAGCTCTATGCAATGCCTTAACAAGGTAGAGGTTTTTATTGGAGGCCACAGCCATTCATGTCTTGGTTAAGCTAAATGTGGCAAAACTATATGTAATATAAAAACACAATGCTTTCAAGGCAGGAGTCTGGATACTAAGATTGGCAACCGACGATATTTCAGGTGAATCAAGTAATTAAGGAAAAATACATTTGAATCTAATTAAAAAGTGGTGTTTAATTGATTTTAAGTGGCATTTTTTAAAGTTAATGGTAAACCTTTTTGATTAATGAATTACTTCTTCAATATAATATTTTTTTAAATTAAAATTTTCCTTAAATATGCTCATTGTCTGAGGTCATTTTACTGTTTTGATAACTTGCATTTGTCAAGTGAAAACCCTTTAAATTGTATTTTTTGGAAAGAAAAAAAACATAACGTGGCTTTACAATGCAGTGGCCGTGCAGTAGGCCCTATACATTTGGTCAAGCTCTCAGAAGCTCTTCAATTTCAGCTGTTCTTAGGCCTTGTTTTCAAATGTGTTGGAAGAGAAATGTACTATACAAATTAACATTACTATTAAGTGTGTCTGTGGTGGTGGGTTCAAAGTTCCCTATTACAGGTCCGTAGATCTGTAACAACAAGTTATGACTCGGCAATGATTTAGTTTTTGGTCAGGTGAAGCTTGAAAAATGATGAGACAACCGAGAGAAAAACAATTGAGCTGCGTGTTACACTTATTACACTGCTAGCGAGTGTGACCGAATAGAATGGGGGTGTCAACTAACAAAGCCAGTGTGAAATATTAAGTGAAGCAGGGTATGTAATTGGGAAAGATTAAGTTGTCGCCCGTGGCCCTTTTGTAGCAGACGAGTGTCTCAGACCCCAAATAAACAACCAAATACTGGACATTAAAAAACACATTTTAACAAGGTTGTAAAGGAAAAGCAGGTTATAGTTGACTGAGACTGATTTCATGTGTCTGGAGTGTCTGAATAGATGTTCTTTGATTGATTTCAAGATGCACTTTTGAAATTTGTGTACAGTTTTAAATGTGTGTGTTGTTTTTCAAATTGCACAAGCTGTCCCCAGTCAACTGGTTTAAGTATTAAGTGTGTTTCACAGAATTCAGTTAAGTCAGAGCACACACACACACACACACACACACACACACACACACACACACACACACACACACACACACACACACACACACACACACACACACACACACACACACACACACACACACACACACACACACACACACACACACACACACACAACAACACAGCATGGCTTTTACTGGCGATTCTTAACACTGCTTATCAATTCATGAAGGAACGCTTGAAGACTTTTGTTTTGTTGCATTTAAAATCTTATCCTATTTTGCCGCTATTATTAACAGTTCACTTCATTTAATCTTATCTGTGCTTCTTCCTTGATCAAATGTGTATAGTTTGCATCTCATTTTCTTCGTCATTGGTTCATATCTCCCTGTTTTTATTTCCATTTCTAGTTTAATGTTAAGGACTCTGTATGTAATTCCAATAATGTTAAGCTATTTGAGAATAGTTTTTGTATGAAAGGTGCCATTCAAAT
Source organism: Ammodytes dubius (assembly GCA_026122265.1). Taxonomy (NCBI): domain Eukaryota; kingdom Metazoa; phylum Chordata; class Actinopteri; order Uranoscopiformes; family Ammodytidae; genus Ammodytes; species Ammodytes dubius. The sequence goes on along the minus strand of CM047507.1, from coordinate 28,646,503 downwards.
GCAATGTATCATTAACAGGCTATTATTATTGTTGGTTGTTGTCGTCATTAACAACTCTCTATTCTAAGGTATTATAATGTCAAGGACCCTTTGCATGTGATGTTTATATCATAAAGCAATTTGAGCTGATGGCCTATTTCTAGAATGAAAGGTTACAATACAAATGAGGTTTATGAGTATCATTATGACAAAATAACAACACACAGCTCACCGAAGACTCAGCTGTTTTATGTAAAGGGATCTGTGCGTGTCATATCTTTTAATAAAGCAGTTTAGCTGCATTATTAGCATGAGTGCTTTAAAAAAAATTTTAATATTAGTATTATCAAAAATATTGCCGAGTAATTATAAAGCAAACGTCACTGACTGTGGCTGAGCCCCTCGCGAATACACGCCGGTGTCATGTGTTTACCAGTGACTGCAGTGAGTTAAATTGACCCATCTAAGCAACGTGCCTGGAAACAATAGGTTATAATGTCAGTGAATTATGAAATGAAACCCAAATTATTACAGCGCACAACCTTCAGTTAGCTTCCCCCGACCAGCTGATCGCTTTAGCATCGCAGCATCTGAGCGACAACTGTCAAGCTAAACAGCGACAATGGTCCTTCAATAAATACACTTCAATCTAAATGAGGCTGCTTTGGGTTGTTGAATAGTAACACTGGGTATGTGTGGTGTTTACGGACACGCTTACATTAGGGTTTTAACGACGCTGTGTGTGTGAAAACGTAACGAGATGCACATTGCTGCTTGTGCTAGCTAACGCGTATGCTAGGTGGCTAGCGGCGCAGAGCTAACCCTGCTACCCCCCCTCGTCCACTCACCACTGAGCAGCAAAACCCTCCGACTGGATCCTCGGTGAAATCGCCCAATGTCAATTCCGTGGCTCGCTCCGTGTGTATCCATATGTCACAGACGATGCATTGTTATTTCATTTAACTCCATAAAGTGGTCACTGCGCCCCGTCCTTCCTCTTGGTAGCCATTTTTCTACACTCAACATCCAAATAAACTAAACGAGCTCGTCCCTGATTTTTCCTGCAAACAGCATCATCCTCCTCCTCCTTCTCTTCTCCTCACCCCCAAACCGTAAACCATAAACCCAGAGGCCGCAATAAGAGGGACAAACCTGCCATCTGCCGGAGAAACGGAGGAACACACGTCAGGGCATGGATTTAAAGGACACAATGGATTTAATCTCCTCTCTCAGGGGCGATTTTAGCCCCTTTTTTAGAGGGTGCTCCACACCCCTTCATTTTATTGTCTGGACCTTTATCTTTTTTAAGTTGATGCGTGAATTTGAAAGTTTTATCCATTTATTCAATATTTTGCAATTAAACCATTTCATTTTTGATACCTACCACCTCAACTGACCAACCCAGGAGGCAAACAGACATTATTAGGGGAAATCAAAAAAGGAATGTTGCAAACGTTTTTACCAAAAATGACTTCTAGGACTGGGACCTTCATGGATCCTATAAGATAATCCTTATAAGTCCCACAGCATTTACCATATTTACTGCAGCAAAACAAGCAGACTGCAGCAGAGTAAAAGGCTTAATAAAATGATTATATAAGTGTATAGTAAAATAAATAAAGATAGTGTGGCCATGTATACTAAATGAGTACACTAAACAAAGTACATAATAAATGTAAAGAGATGTAAATATACAGCATAATAAGCAACAAGTAGCTAAAGTAAGTATTTATAAGTTAAATAAATAAAGAACTGTGTGTGTGTGTGTGTGTGTGTGTGTGTGTGTGTGTGTGTGTGTGTGTGTGTGTGTGTGTGTGTGTGTGTGTGTGTGGGTGTGTGTGTGTGTGTGTGTGTGTGTGTGTGTGTGTGTGTGTGTGTGTGTGTGTGTGTGTAAATGACAGCAAACTGCCATATAGGGATAAATGCAATACAATAAAAGCAGAAATGACAATGCACTGTGTGGCCCACTTCTTAATGTCACCTTCTGCAGGGACCATACTAAACTCTCTCCGCTGAATAACTCTGTAATATCAAAGAGGAAGCACTAGGTGACAGCAGTTCTCATGTTAGAATAAGAACACACATTCAATCAAAGTCACTGTGTGGGTGGAAGGGTTTCCTGAGAACAACACAAACCACAAACCACATCAACCTTAGCCACTCATAGCGATGCCTTGGTGTCATACCTGCAAAAGTCAATGGTTTTCTAGGTATTTCAAAACGGATGTATAATTTGTCGTTGTTTTTATAAAGATAATTTTTCTGGGATTTTTTGCCTTTCTAAGACCGTTTTGGAGAGACATAGATTAAATGGGGCAGAGAGGGGAATGACATGCAGAGAAAGACCCGGGCTGGATTCTAACCCGGTCTGCTGCAGCGAGGACTGGGCCTCTATGGACAACACACACACACACCACCACCACACACACCACACACACCACACACACACACACACACACACACACACACACACAACAACACACACACACACGCTCTAACCACTACACCATGAGCACCACCTTGATGTAGACAAGATGATTCATAACTTTCCCATAAAGATAGCGATAAGAACCAGACGTGTGATATCGTTTTAAACAAAAGCCTTCTGTTTCTCAGCTGACCAAAACATTACATACATTCGAGAACATGGAAATATTCTAGACATGATCATGCTTTTTTCCCAGAAATGAGAAGATGACATCAGCCAGAAGAAAAACAATATGAAACACATGACAACATTTAGTCCAATCATAAGCCTTGTTTAGATTTGTATATAGATCTCGATGTTGAGAAGATCTGTCTCTCTCTCTTTTTCACTGTTGCCTGATGCTCTGACTTGCATTTTTGTATCAAGTGAATTTATATTGAAACAACAATTATAACTCGGAGACTTTTTTTTTTTCAGACATTCCTTATTTTTACCTTCCATATATCCGATTAACGAACACGTATATATTATAGTTTTTGATACTTTGAATAACAAATCGAAACTTTCAAACCCATCCCTGTCAAAATAGTGAATTATTTCAGTTGGGCCTTTTGTCATCTACTTATACTTTCATGTTCTGTGCACTGGCAGCTTTAATCAAAAGATGCATCATTGGTCACTTTGAGGTGTGAGTTTGGGCATTTCCCCAATTGGAAATTACCTTTATTATTACACAATAAGTAATGATGTCAATGCAGAGGATGTCAGACCTGAAAATCTACCTTTCATCTGCGGTTGGAATCATTATTGCGATTAGTCCTGAATGGGAAGGCTAACTGCTGTTTTGTTGGGACAAACACATATAGTCTTCCTTAGTTTCATTTCTTACTTATTATGCATGAAAAAACAATATCAAAACAGGGTGAGGCATATTTGTAAGAATTTGATACACATACCTACATCTGTGGGCAACAAAACCAAGAAATATTTTTTTATGTTTAATTTTTAATGGTCATATCCATGCATGCATAGTTTGTCTGTTTTAAGATTGGAGATATATTTGATTGAACAAGTGATTTGGCAGCTAGGAAAATGTAATTGTGCCTAGTCGTGTGACTGAAAAAAACACTTTACGATTATTCTGACCCAAATAATTGTGGTTCACAATCTTATACCGTTAATCATCAGATGTGTTTAAAGTGCTTAAAAGGTCTCTAAAACATATGGGAGTCAATTTAATTTTATATTTATATTGATTTATTTATACATTCAATATCTCTGCTTCATGACTTGCATCTCAGACACAATGGCATTCAGCCATGATGACTTGAAAGATGCAGCGCCCCCTGTGGCAATTAAAAATAAATCAATACTGGACTGTATCCCTGCGTTCCAATACCAATACTTCCATACTATTTAGTATGCCAGAAAAAGAATAAGGATGTCCCAAAACATGCACGTCAATTGCAGTATGACAAGAATACCTAGATGCCCTATTAACTCCAATAGCATTTTGGAGTATTCGTCTTTATTCTTGACATTTCTCTACATAATGAAAAAAATATCTTCCTTATCTGATTTTTTTCTCTCTCCTGTGGCCCTAAAACTCTTCTGTACTTTAGTATGTAGTGTAGTAAAAAGAAAAAGTATGTGATTTGGAACGCAGGGTATTTTAGTGAGATGCACAGTTTTTTCACGTCAGTCATGTGGAAATGTATACGATTATCCGGATAACCCGAATTCAACACAATCAACTTATCATGAATGTTATTTTTTATCATGATTTGCGATAAAATCTCCTATCGTCCCATCCATAGTCGTGGCCAAGAAGACCAAGGGGAATTTTAGTTGTTGGTTGGAGGAAAATTCCCACACTGGAGATGATTGAGTAAACATTTAAAAAAAAATAACAAACAATGCTCCTGAAAACCACACCAGGCGCCACTGGCCAACTTTCACACCTCTTAATCAAGCCCCAACATGACAACTTACTGTAAGTCTGCAACAATGATAAACAATGACAGAAAACGAAACTGAAGATGGTTTGCATGGCTTTTTATGGAGATCACATCAATTACTTGCCAATGATGATGAGCATAATAAGTGCACAGTGACTGTTATGAGTGGATTAAATCATTGGCACACAATAATGGTGATGAAAGTTAACTGCTGAGAGGAGTTTAGTTGCTCTACTCACTCAGTGTGAAGAAATGTCAGAATATGTCAGTCGTTCCCGTTTCCAGTGAAAGACAGAGTGTGACATGACAGGGTTTCAGTTCAACATATAACATCCAGCAGAAGAATTGAAATTTAAAAACTATAATAAACAGTCATCTTAAGTCCTTCAGGTACTAAAGGAATAAATATTTGAGAAAAACTTAAATTAACATGCTACTCCATGTAGCACTTACATGTGGCACTTTGTAGTTTGGTTTATTTGAAGCTATAGTACTTGCGGGATTCTTGTTGTTCTGAGTTTGTACCTTCATGGTTGAATGCACTTAATGTGCTTAAAGGCACTACGAGTAAGATGGCACGTTGGCGTCCCCTTTGGACAAAAGCGGTAGTATTTTTACGACGTCCGCTGTCGCAAATGCTCGTGCCAGGCGCGTGAGCGTGGATTGAGAAGGGCGCAATATAGTGCATGTCCGTGTGTTGAAAGTGTGAGGACTCTTTTCGGCTCCGTGAGAGTGGTTTTGACACTGCATCAACTAATGCCAGTCAGTACACACACCTGATTGCAATGAGTTGATGCAGCAGCGTCAGCTCTACTCTCTCTCACGGAGCTGAAAGACGTGTCCTCACAGAAAGCGAATGAAAGAGAGACGGCAGTTAGTAGCCTATGGATCACGATGAGGTAATGTGTTTGTGAATAATGACTATTTCAGATAATGGTTATCTGATGATGGTGAAGCAACGCAAACTTTGTGTTAGTACCAACCGCTCATTCATTTAGGAGTAAACACTGCAGTGTAGTTTCGCTCTCGTGAAATTGTATACACGTTGCTTGGCAACGCCCTCTCGCCCGTCTATCACTCTCCCTTTTCGCTTTTCTTCTCTTTTTTTTCTTTGATGGTTCAGCCCCGTTATCAGTAATTATGACGACAAATAACTGTCTCAAACAAGGCTCCCGCTCCCCTTCCCTCACCTCACCTTCCCTCACCTGGAGGGATAGGCTCTCAAATCGCGTTGCAGCGCCACACTGAAATCTGCAACCAATACGGATATGTGGCCATAGAGCCTGCACGAGCGAACCGAAAATCGGACTGGGTGTGCGACCAGACCAAACGCAGTAATAAAAACTATATAAAAACGTCTTTCTTTGCACTGATGGTCTCGTTTGCTGTTAAAGGTAATTTATGATTATCAGAGGAAACATGAGGCTGTTTAAAAGATATTTAAATGTTACTCGTAGCCGCTTTAATGGCTTTGGATAAAAGCGTCAGCTAAATAAAATGTAATGTAATGTAATTAAAATGGAAATATTGCATTTTAGAATGAAAAAAATATATAATTCAAAGAGATATTTGCATGGTTGCCTCCTTGATGTTAGAAGAGTATACATCACAGATAGAATGCTTTCATTTCACTTATCAAAAGCCAGAAATTGTGTGAAATTGTATGCACCAGTGAGTGTCACTGGTGCATAACACAACTAGATATTATCTAGTTTCATTCTGAGTCTGCAGCCCGGCCAGCTACATCCCAGAAATCTGCTTTTTATTGTGTCTGTCGCTGTCCCAAAAAAAAATTCCGGTAAACGTCATTCCAGTAGGAAGGGAAAAATTAAATGCACTTTTATATCATTCCGAATGAAATCTGAAAGTGTTTTTAAAAAATATATGTCATTGCTCGCTTAAAGTCACTACATGTGCCGCTAACAAATATTAGATTATAAATTAAAAATGTAGGGAAATATTCTTGCTTTTGTACAGAGATTAAGATGGGAAGATTTAAAGAACTCTTATGAATTAAAAGCTGGAGCCAGGAAACAAATATTGTAGCTTAGCTTAGCTTACAGTACCTTAATTTAGCTTGAAAACTAGAAACAGGGTTAAACAGCTAACATGGCACTGTCTAAAGATAACAAAGTCCATCTCCCGGTACTTCTTGAGCTCACCAAGGAACATTTTGTGCTTGAATCTGAAAAAATAAAGAAAATAAAAATTCCCATTGGATGTGTTACTAGGAATAAGTACTTCAGGTTTTTGGCTCTTAAACCACCATAAAACGTGTTGCAGCCTGTTGTTCTGACACTTCAATTTTGCACAGCTTAGGCAAGCAAGTTCATGAGAATCAGCTGCTAGCTGTTCTCTAGCTGTTTTATGGAACAGATATGAAAATTGGTATTAATCGTCTCATCTTTCTCTCGACGGAGCAGCAAATACACATGTTTACCAAAGAAATATTCCTTTAAAACTTGATGGGTACTGGTCTTTTCTGTGAGAATACAAATTCATTTTAAAAGTAAGCCACAAAAATATTACAATTATTGTCTTTTCCATTGTACATTTGGTCACATGAATAGTAGACAGTACATAGCCCTTCTGACCTGAGGTGAAGTGTCAGTGAGTGTCGGGAAATTCCCTTAAACAAAAGCTTCACAAGGTCAAGCCCAAATGAAAGTGAGCAACTTCCCCACTGCAGTTCCCACCAGCCCTGTTGACTCTGTGTGTGTGGCCTGATAACCTCTGACCTGGCAACACTGGTACCAAGAACAATGCTTTACCAATTCAGGATCTGAAACCACTGGAAGGTAAACGGAAGGTACTTGATAATAAAAAAAAAAAATGTTTTGATAGTGCGGAGAAGCAGAGATTACATTTGTTAGAGAGAATTCAATATGTGATTATGGGCTTCAAATAATGTTTTTTTCTTTTCGTTTAAAGAAAGAAGCTTTGGGGCGTAGTGGATAGAGCGGGTACCATATTGGCTCCGGCCTTCGTTGCAGTGGTCATGGGTTCAAATCCGACCCGTGGACCTTTACTGCAGGTCATCCCCCCTCTCTCTCTCTCTGTCTCCCCATTTCAACACTGTACTATCTAATAAAGCTTGAAAATGCCAAAAAAATAGTCTTGAAAAAATAAATAATAAGCTTAAAGGAGAAGCTTGAACTGTTTAGAACTTCTGTCCAATAACACCAGTTCACGTGAATGCATTGAAGTGAGATTGCAATGATTTCGCCGGGTCTCATTGTTCCCAATACTGTTTATTTTGCACTATATCTGCCCATCTAAACACAAGCATGGCACACTACCCAACCCATGCTCTCAGCCCTGCCACCAAAACAATCCTGCAAGCTGAGTTTCGATTCCTTGACAAATTGGCAGGTGTTTTCTTTAAAAGGAGCCTCAGGGCTTTGTTCCTTCGGCAAACATGAATGCCTTCCCTTTTTTCCCAGCCTATTCAATACGCAATACAATAAATTAATCTTAACCTAAATTGTACTGTCCCTGCTTTTCCGGAAAATCACGTGGTTCCCCAGATTTGTCAACAGTCCAATATTTCAGAGCGTGCCAGGAGAGGCGGCAGTTGTCCTATTGACAGTAAACGCTCCCAGGGATCAAGCCACAATGAAGGACTTGTGAATACATTTTTGTACTCAATGTGGAGGTTCATTTTGTTTTTTAATTCTTAAAAGCTACCCCTTATTTTTTATTATCAACAGCGTAAAATAAATGGCTATAGCTAATGTGCAAAGGGCAAACGCAACAAGTTATCACTCAACACTGCAGCTTCATGCAGCTTTTCCTCCTTTTTAACTCATTGTTTTGGTTTTATGTCACATTCAATTGTGTTGTTTAGAATTTGCGAGATCATCCATAACCTTTCCGGTAGCAAAAATGCACCCGCTTTCAGCAAAAAAGCTCTGATAAACCCATTGCATGCTATTTACTAAGCACCAACTAACAGAGGGTCGGAGGACATACATACAGTAGCAATGAATGGAAGGTAAGATCACGCTGTGGCAGTATTGTGTTGACTAGAAAAACATCTTCAATAACAACTTTACATGTTAGGGATGTGGGTGTGACGATTTTTATCGAGATGCTGTGAACAGAGCATGGCTTCTAAAAGGAATAGAAGCTGATATAAAGTAGTTAAGCGTGTGGTTTTGTATACTAATAAATTGGATATTTTGCCACTATCTATCATCAGTTTGTATCATAGTGTGATAATTTACAGGACTGAGTGTTTTTTTAAGCTAAGTTCACGACATTACAATACTGACAGGTGTTGTGGATGTAGTGCTTATCATGTTCTTCATTTTAGTGTTCACTTGCATTAAACAGGAAATACAGTTAAGGCTGATTAGCTTTGCAGGTATTTTGTAATAAAACAATGTATTGGATTTATTTTAATTTTTATCTGATGATGGAGTTAAATCATGAGTCAAGGATCACCATAAATATTTTTTTTAGATTTATATTATATGCTTTATTACACAGGTTGGAGAGAGCAGGGTTGAAATGGGATATAGGGGGGAATGACATGCAGATAACGACAACAGGCCGGATTCTAACCCGTGGTCTGCTGCTTCTGAGGACTGAGCCTCTATTGGGGGGCCTCTAGCCACTACACCTCCGCCCCTATCATTGAATTTCTGGGGGTGATATGAACGTGTCTGCCAATTATTTTTGCAATCCCTCTGAAAGTTTTAGAGAAATCCAGGATAAAATATGTCATGTGATAATATTCTGACGACACTGAGACAGCTGTGTTTTTTTGGTGCAGCGTAGAAGGCATATTCTGGATGACTTATGCTTTATGATAGGCCTATTTGCCAATCTTTCCAACTTAACTTTGCTTCTTTCCACAGAAATTATCTTTGGTCCATATCAGTTTACAATCCGTGTTCTTATCATTTCTCCAGAGAATAGCTGCATGAGTCACTGCTAGTGTAATCATATAGCCTACAATACATACAATACAGATCAGTCAACGCCTGACCCAAATTCACTTGGGGATGTGTGTGGGTGGCCTGTCATTCATATTCAGTGGAAACACAAAAAAATCACGTGTGGCCGCACATTTCTGATGGAATGAAGATAATTCAAAAAAGCAAATACAGTATCTCCGTAACCATGGTAGAGGTGAATACAAGTGTCATCTACAGATAACAAAATAAAATAGTTTTGAGCCAGCCAGGTGCTGGAATAGTCTGTCAAATGTACCCTTGCAGAAGTGAAACTATTTTTTTTCCAAACTGTTTTATTAGGAATACAGCCAAAACTAAACAGCTGACGAGAAAAAAGAACTTGCACATCCATGTAAGTTTTTTTTTTTTTTAACCTTTTTTTACAAGTATATCCTTGAGTTGAAGACTTTTTTAGGAGACTGTCATTCACTACCATTCACAACGATAGCAGGTATATCGTTCATGAGCAAGGTGGTAAGTGTCTTGCCCAGAACAACAACTGACACAGTCAGGGGATGACTCCAACTTGATCATGCGACCGCTTACCACTGAGCCAGTCAGTAAAGTGTATCCACAGCGACTTAGTTTTCTCTGAAACATCCAGTTTCACACGGTTACCCTTCACCTACATAAGCCTTTTACACTTACACTGCCTGGTGCAATATGATGACACAACTGGCTGTTCGGGTAGCGTCTAATTGCTGAATGCTTGAGAGGCGTAAAAAGCCCCGCGGCATGGATTACACTCAATATCAAGATGACAGTTTACAATGAATAATGACACTTGATTCTGCAATACAAATCCAAAAAGTAATGTTTTTAAGATCTGGCTGATATTCTGTTTCACTGTCTCTGAATGTGTATGTAGGGGGTGGTCTCAATATTTCATTCTAAGCTGCAGCCATAAAGCACTTCAGTATTTTTTTAATTTTCTGTCATTTTACTTAAGGACGTGCAAGTTAACTAGGAGTTACATAATCATTTACCAGTGCGATACTAATACATAATTTCTTTTTACACGTACAAACTAATGTACGAAGATTTTTGGCACGATTATGTCAAAACATTACAAGAATAAAGAATATAAAATGCTATTGGAGTTAGTGGGGCATTTGTGTATTTTCAGCATACTGCACAATTTTATTGGTATTGGGACATCCTAAATCTTTTTCTGGCATACTAAATAGAAGGAGAAGTATTGGAACGCAGGGCTTGTGTGGGTTTAGGTTGGTTTCATGTTCAACTTCCTCACTGCAAATCATTTTTCCAGATAATCATTGCCCTTTACTACAAAAAAAAAAAAAAAAAAAAAAAAAAAAGCAGCTTCCCCAAAAACAGATTGAATGAACACAGAATGAACATACTGGTCACTTTGTTTATAAATGATGACAACATATTACGCATCATATACTGGCCCAGAATATAACTTACATTGTACATTTTCACATTAGTCAAACACAATGAAAAAAGGCCTTATTGGAAAGTATCCTCACATATCCGCTCACTGTGTTATGTCGGTTGCATCACTCCTGGCAAACCTTGACTCTCCTGTCGGAAGAGTATGTCTCGTGTTGCTCAATAGCTCCCACACTCCAACTCTCGATTGTAATCTGTACTTGTTGACATGCACACACACGCATAAACTTTCCCACAAGACACCTTGCACACAAGGTTAAAGTGGGCGCCTGCATGCATTCCATTAAAAAAAAATCCCCCAACCACGCTATCTTCACGTGGTGGCACAATTACGGAAAAGAGAAGATAGTTAAAGATTAATATACAGATTGGATATATCTTGGTTAACAGTATGAACAACCTTCCATTTACAGGAGCATTGACATTTAACATTTTCTTTAAATGTTCTTACAAGGCAGTCCTAAGCTAAGAGTCAATACACCTGGAGGCCTCTGACTATTCACCTTTTATTTTCAATTAATTACAGCCACAGATGCACCTCTCAAACCCACAACTGACAGCTAAACTACTTTCAGCTATAACACTGTTGTAGATGGTCACATAGCAGTGGACACTTTAAGGGCAGATACCTCTACTCCCTCCAGGGCTTCTGATTTAACAGAAACTGCAACAGCACTCCTCATCTCCATTTTGATTTTGTCTCAAGGCAAACATATGCACAGACAGTTCTCCTATTTCTCATCTCTTATTGTGTAGCTGGGACTATATATCACAACTTAGTAGCAATTTCACTTCAAATAACGCTTCAGCTCCTTTCAATGCTGACCCTTAAACCAAATACTTCACATCTTCAAGCACTTCAACTTCAAATGTAACTGTAATACATACAGCGTACAATAAGAAAAGTTTTAAAATATAGAATACTATAGGGGAAGGTGGGGTGATTTGTGCATTTTGGAAGTTGCAAAACCCCTTGTTTCTAGAAAACCGTGGAAGAAATTGGAAATGTGACCACATATTTAAGAAGAGCCATCCATTTGACTCATCCTGTAAAGAAGGGAGACACAAGGAATAAGATATAAGCACATTTAAGCTCAAAAAACTGTGTTTTGCCTTTCAAAGTAAAATTTCCATGATCAAGGTTTTTTGATTATTGTGTCTGAACAATTATAGACACGTTTGAAAACATTTGACACATGTTTTAGTGCTTTGGTATGCTACATTTTGAGTCTATATAGTTAGCACGATGTCAACCCTAAATTGCTGCATCATGCCTATTATCCAAAATTCTGGGGATGGGGTGATTTGTGCGCAAGGGCCTGGGTGAGTTATAAGTAAGTAAGTAAGTAAAATGTATTTATAAAAGCACATTTATGACAGTTTGCACTGTCCAAAGTGCTGTACATAGTGCATTCAGTAGGTAAACAATGAAGGTAAAATAACAATAACCAAAATAAAAGACGTAAAGCCCATACATCCACATAAACACAGATAGTAGTGCAGAGGTAAGTAAGTAGTGCAGAGGTTAATGGGGAGGAAACACCAGGGTGTACATATGGGTTTTGAGCCTTGATTTAAAGGCAGAAATGTAGGGGGAATCACATTTGTCAGGTGGCAGTTGGTTCCACAAGCACGGAGCAACTAGTGCAAAGTACATTTCTGAGAGTTGTGCCAGTGGCATGGCTGTATACGCTGGTCACCAAAAGAAAGTGATTGTCTACAGTAGCTCAGAAGAGAGTGACATCTCAATTCCACTTAACGACACCACTGATGAGAGTTCAGATGGCCAGAAAGATGATGATGGTGACTTTGTCATTGTGACACATGGGGTGAGTTGTGCGACAAGACAACTTTTTTTCCGAAAGCTATATTTCTTAAACAGTTTATTCCAGATCCAAAGTTTTTATTGCCAGGGATGCACAACATCCTGAAATATATGTACATATTTGAGTTGGAGACATAACTGTCAAGGCCTCACTTTAAAATCACTTTGAGTAAAAAGTTGCACAAATCACCCCACCTTCCCCTATACAGTATATAAACATAATTAGACTGCTTTCAAGGGCTACAGTTTCTACCTTTACCGAGTGATTAATTATCGACAAATTCTACAGTATATTATGCAGTAATTGTCAGATGGATAGGCTACGGACAGACAGACAGACAGACAGACAGACAGACAGACAGACAGATAGACAGATAGACAGATAGATAGATAGATAGACAGATAGACAGACAGATAGATAGACAGAGTAACATCAATACCTTACTGTGTTTGTTTATATTGCACTTGCAATGAATTGTGTGGCATGATTGTGCATTGATCTGCATAATTCAGCCTGTAATAAGAGGACATTTTTAATGGAAACACATAATAATTACAATTCATTGGCTTATGATAGCAAAATGTAAAGATTTTAAGGTTTAAGGACCATAACATCAGTTGTTTGTTTTAATGGAGTTATGCCGGTGCTATACTAAATAGTCCACTTCACTGTAATGCATGTCTGCATTGCATGACTGCATGACATTCCCATGCCCCAGTAAGGATCTGCCTCAGGTGTAAAGCTTCCGGAATAAGACAAACCGTTAAGATGTTGGCGAGAGGTGAAAGGAGGGAGGAGGAGCGGAGAGGTAAGTGATCGGGAAACATGCCAACTTTCCTCCGTATTCCAGTCAATGAGCCGAATATTGACTTTCGCTTTCTCTTAGCAACTGGATAAATACCTGCCGCTCTCGTCCTCACAGCACAACACCTTTGCAGACTCAAGACTCAAGACTCAAGACTCAAGACACTCTCTGAAGCAAACAACCCTTGAGCTCAGACCCACACCAAGAAACATCAAGACAACATGGCCTCTCGAGTTGCAGCGCTGCTTTTGCTGGGTGTCATCTGCATCAGCTTTGCAAGAGGTAAGAATACTGTTCTTTCATTGCATCAGTTTTAAAATGGAGGTTCATAGTTCAGAATGCTTATAGTGCAAGGTGGGTGTGAGATTTTCAAATTAAGCTTTAAATCATATGCAGAATGTTTTTTTTTAACTAAAATGTTCTTTGTTTCATGTAAAATCATAATTTTGTTTCACCAGCCATGCATATGCATATTTGATCACCCTAACACATTGTTTTCTCTATCTCTCCCTGCAGCTGAGATTGTGATGGACTGCTGTCTGACTGTCAGTGGGAAGCCGTTGCCTCTCCACATCCTCTCCAGCTACATTCTGCAGGAAGCCGGACAAGGCTGTGAGATCGGCGCTACTGCGTAAGTTCGAAAACCACACGTAAAATATTTACATTTATAAAACATTTATAAAAGTCTTTTGCTCAGATCCTAAGAGTTTAAAGTACCGGTAGATTTTGCATGAATGTATTTGCTTACCCCCCCCCCCACCCCTTTCAGTTTGTCAATCTGTAGGCTAATCTCACTTCACTTATCTGCTTTTTTCAGGTTCATCACAAAGGTTGGAAGGACACTGTGCGTCTCACACCCCAGCGAAAAAGCATGGGTGAGAAACCACATCAAATATCTGGAGGACAAAAGGAGGGCACAAAAGTAAATCAGGTAAATATATAATCATAGAAATTGCATTATATAGTATATAGTTTTCCCTTTTTTGCATTCAAATATCACCTTACATGCTTAGGAAGTGTACTAACTTACCGTTGTATACTTCCTCTATTGCAGGATCAGAGGGAAGTGCACTCTGGGAAAAAGGTTGGCTGCTGAAGACAGACGTCAGAATCACTTCCGTTTGTGTACAGACTCTCAGAACGGCCCTGCTGTGCTGTGGAAAATCAGAACAGTTTGAAATCAATGATGATGTTGCATGATATGAGCCTTAATGCCAGTCTAAAAATATAGGCTAAATGTACAGTTTTCTAAGCATTTTCTTCTGTTATGTGGTGACTGTTGTATAAAAATGTTTGTGAATATCTTTTTTTTTTTCATTATTCCTGTATGAAATGTACTAAAGACAGAGAAAGATTTGCCATGACTTGCCAGAAGGGTTAATCCTGGTGCTAACAGTGACACCCTGATTTGTGTTTGTTTGAATCATAAGACAGTATATGTTGGCTGTGGAATATTTCACGGAACTGTTTTTTTTTGACAAGCTCTGTTCATATTTTGTAATAGTGTTCTAAAATGTCACTGCATTTTAAAGCTACAAGTTGTACAAACATGTTCTAAGATGAAATGGGAGGTTGTGTATTTTCAGAAACCACTGTTGAGTTTGTTCCTAAAATAAAGTTTGATATTGATTTGTAAACCTTCTAGTTGCCGCCTTTCACTAAAATTGAAACACATCACATGACTGCATCGTATACACAGGGGTTTAGCCGCCATCTATGACGAGATAAAACACATACAGTATAATTATCTTGCTTTTTTTATTTATTGCATCATGGGAATGCTCTAGGCCTGTATAACTATGTGTGGGGTTAACTTGTTAACTGGTAGCTGAGTATATGAGCCACTGACGGCTAGGTATGAATGTGGGAGCTGATACAGATCATGTTAAGCTCTGGTGAGAGCAGTTGAAGCAGCAGGTTCAAATTCAGTGATATTTCTATATAGTGGTTTCACTTATAGATAGACAGGCAGACAGACAGGTTAACAAGAAACAATGATAAAGGCAACACAAAAAGCCGACACAATCTAAGCTCTGACAGCAAACAAAAGTAGAGTATTGTAGTTTGTTGCTGATTGGTGAATATTGAGAGTGATGGGGGAAATGAGGGAAAATATGGGGTCACCTGGTGGATGGTTTGAGAATGGCAGAGCAAGCAGCTGGAGAGGAGCAAGAGACTGAAAACTAGTGGTAGTGGCAGTGGCTCTCTGGACATGCTACAGTTCTTACACTTACCAGGACAGTTCAGTGCACAGCCATTTAAGAGAACATACACACACATTTTTTACAAATTAAATTTAGAGAAACGTCACAAATGACAAAGTAAAAACATACATATAGACCACAGATACAAAAGAAAATACTGAAATTGCATTGTCAGTAATGTCGCAAATGTACCATAGGAACCAGAGTATTGAAAACATTGGACAAAACAATCCTAATTGATGAGTTGATTACTTTTCAATATTTGTACATATTACATATCTCATATACTTCTTATTAATATAATATTAGATTTTTCAAATCTCCAGTGACACCCCTTACTGATTCTCCTGACTGAAATGCACACTGTAGATGCACACTGTTGCACTGTCAGCTGCACTGTTGAAGCCCCCCTGATACTTCCCCATATGGGAATTTGCGCCGCACAACAACAGTCATCTGCTGTAAGTCAATGTCTCTGTCTCTTCTGTGGAAAACACACAGAGGCCACACACACACGTACAATAAATCGAAACACAAGCTTGATTTTGGTGTAAACCCTTGACTCTGTATTCTGTTTTTTTTTCTATTTACTGCGACATATTAAGAGTGATGAGTTGGTGTTAATCCCCAACATTTACTAAAAGCTTTTTTACTGAAAGCCGAGACCTCTGGGATTTGAGAACAGGAAGTCCTTTCGACTTCATTTGACCATTTGACCTTCTCATGACAGGACAGCGTCTCTGAGGTCACAGGCGCAGAAGAAGGCTCCTACTATCACAGAGCATCCTGCGGACTTTCCCACAATGCACGTGGGGGCTGTGTGAGGCCACTACAGGCAAAAATAAAAACAAAATTCCCAGAGGATTTATTTACGAGCAGTTGTATTAGATAGTATAAGACCGACTAAATGATAGAACAAGACAAACATTTTTTTTAATTCAAAGTGGATAAAGTGTCTTCACAAGCTATTGTTGGACAGTTTGCAGCACTGACAGTGAAATCAATGACATTTAGAGGTGGCTTTAAGAAAGTGCTCAAATTTATTTTCTTATTGCAGCCGCCATATCTTATGTCCTTACATGATACATGATTTAAAAACTGTTTGGAATTTACATTGTCACTACAAATGGCAAGAATAACATGTCATTGTCCCATGGAAGAAATCACAAGCAATGGCACTAAGGGATTAACACGTCTTAACATGCAGATTTGGACATCATGTGAGATTAAAGTATTTACAATTCACCAGTTCAGTGCCATGTGAAGTGGCAAAACGTTACAAACCAAATCTTGCATACGGCTCCAAAAATCAGTGCTACCTTCCTAGCGCCAAACCTATAAAAATAAAAAAATAAATTATTAAAATTGCAGAAACGCAACCCCCAAAGGAATTAAAATGTTGTTTCCTGGATGCACGGATACAGTATGCAGCTGTTTTCTAACTTGTTCACCATATAAGGGGATCGATAATATGTCAACGTTGTGTTTACTACTCCTCACAGTTCAAATGAATCTAAATGAATTACATTTCAAGTTAAAGGGTAATCCGTTAAAAAATATTAATGTTATTGAAAATAAATATCTTAATTTAAGCTGCATGACCACTGACCCTTCTTAAACCTTGATTTTCACCAGACTTCTACCACTTCTGCAAGAATAGTGATTATTACACATTACTGCCATCGGTGTATGAGTGTGTGTATGAATGGGTGAATGTGGTAAGATATGTAAAGCGCTTTGGGGCTGAGAAAATCGGCTAGAAGGCGCTATATAAGTCAAGTCCATTTACCATTTACCATTATTACAGAGTAAACTGTTCTGTTAAACAACTTCTGAAAAAGCACCTCAGTAAAACATGTCCTATTTTGTCAGGCCAGGACTTGGCTGTGCAATGTCACGCTCTCTTCACACTTGAAAAAGGGGGAATTGCGGTCTGGACTCCTTCCAAGCCTTTCCCGCCTTCAGGCCATGCTTCAAGTCTGTCCAAGTTTTTTTCATATATTTTTTTCCCCTGTAAACACTTCAGAAATCGAAAGTTCAAACGAGTAAACATTGCAGAAGAAAATATGGCAATAGTCCAACTAGGGATTTACAAGAAATTTAAACGCTTTCTCTAAAACGCTCCATTGGCATTCACAATGTGTGACTGAAACCTGCATTCAGATATGAGGGACCAGCTGATGAGGCATAACGGCAGACAAAGGGGTTAATCTGATACTGTTGTAGAGGTTAACTTAACTATGTCCACATGAAGAGACCTTTGCTCAGCCTGACTTTATCAACTTCACCAAAATAGAAAGTGGGGAAGAGGAAGTGGCTGTTAAATGCAAATATGCTGCTTTCAATTTCTGAGGAATTAATGTTTATTTATTTTTATTTTTTTACTACAAGAGAAGTGTCACTTCTCTTTCACACTGAACTAAATAAACAAAGTAAGTCCAGTCAAAGTGTGTCATATTATAATATTACAATAGAAAGTGGAACAGCCTCAGAGGGCCGCCTTACAATAATAACATCTACATGTACTGTCATGGCAGAATACGGAGATTTTTGAGGAGAGTTTAATTGGACAGTGACACTTACAGTATAGTTGTCTGCACATATGACTATAAAATGAATAATTTTTCATATTCAAGTGTTTAATCTGAAGTTCCTTGTAGAGAACACAGAGTGAGTTCCATGCTGCACACAGTGGGGTCAACTGGAGCATCAAACCACCACAATTAAATGATGACTGACATTAGGTACTGTGCAAAAATGATTGGTCTCATGACAATTGTAGTTCACTTAAAAAAGGAAAAAATTAAAATAAAAACAAGACCCTAATACACCTAATATTTTCCCCCGACAAATTATATATATATTTTTTTAAAGATAATTTTTGGGCATTTTTCTCAAGCTTTATTTGACAGTACAAAGTTGAAATGGGGAGTCAGAGATAGAGAGAGGGGGGGGGGGGGGGTGACATACAGTTAGAGTCCACGGGTCGGACTTGAACCTGCGACCACTGCAACAAAGGCCGGAGCAAATATGGTACGGGCTCTATCCACTACGCCCCAAAATTATATATTTTTAAATAAATATAGTGAATCTGGGGTGAGATTCGCTTCCGGACCCTAAACTGAGTGTCCCTGTGCCCAATCCACTGTGCATCCTAATGGACCAACCTAGATCCTTTATTCCTCTCATCTGAATCCATTCATATGTTCTTCCTGCTACCAACACTAGCAAACCCAAAACACTTTCCCCAGCCAGAAGCTGAAAACTATAATATAATAATATTCGCCTGATCTTCAAATGTACGACCATCCATGAATGCTCTCGAAAAGTCTTGGCGTAATTAAGTAAAAGATACATAAAAAAAATACACATTAAATTAAGTAAATACATATTGATTGATTCCTGCTTGTGCTTGGAGCCATGGTTGTGATGTAACATAGAGTGCATGACAACAGCTAAAAACGCCCAGAAATAGTGTAGATAGACCAGGCTAACCATATCTTCTGAATAATATTAAACATATTTTTGCGGTGTGGTCCTGCCTAGTGAAAATATCCTTATTGTTGTAAAAACTAAGCCACGTCTTTGACAAGTCCAAGACGGAAGAAATCAGGAAAAGCACCTGAATGAATGTTGTGCAAGGATTGTGTTCAAAGGGAGCCACCTTTTGGATTTCAAAAGAACTCCTTAAGTTTCAGCATTGCAACGTTAAAATGTGTCTTAACATGTTTCTAATAGAACAGCATTAACATTAAAACTGATGGTGATTTCAATTGTCTGTGCAACTGACAAATAAAAGGAGAACCAGAATTTACTGAGAACAGACTCAAGGCACAGTGTTAGTTCCATATGATGTTAAACCAAAATGGACTACTTCATTCTCGGCAAATACAATGTTTCAGGAATCTCTATGTCTGATTTAATGCCATGATTTAAAGTTTAAGATAGATTTAACAGATCTGTTTCAGAGAGTTTTTAAGTCCGATACACAGATAATTTTTTTTCTCTGAATTGTACATATGAAGTATCAATTAATATTGAATTTTCCCACAGTTGAAAAACTGTAGAAGCCAAAAATATTCCCAAATCCTCCCATGGGGCTCCTAAAAAACACGATCAAGGTCATTTGACTTGTTAAAGACTTTTAAAAAGCATACATTCTATAGGCACATAGTCACATATATTCCGGTCGTTATAGTTCTATTAAAAATTCAAATATTAATGCATAGTTATGTGAGGGTTAATTCACTTAGTACTGGCCTTGTGTGTTTGCTCAGAGATAAGAGAAGTGAACCAACTAGTGACTCAACGTGTGACAGACAACGTGTTCCTGTTACCTGAGAAGAGCTATGCAAGTCTGAGAAATGCCAGGAATTGAAATGAGAGCTGATAAAAAAAAAATATACACAGGATTTTTTATTTATTTTTGTAAACTTTGATTTACTCACTACATGATGCACATACTAGAATAAGGAGGAGGAGGAGGAGGAGGAGGAGGAGGAGGAGGAGGAGGAGGAGGAGGAGGAGGAGGAGGAGCAATTGAGGAGAAGGTAGTGCTGTAAGAGGAAAAGTGAAAGTGGTCAGTGTGTGTTGGCTGTTTTCAGTAGCCTATAAAAAGGGCCACCAGACCAGACAGAGAGGCAGTCACCCATAGCTCCCTTTGCCAATACAGGTGCTAAAAGAAAGGAAGGCTCCCTATCAGCCAATCAGCTTCCTGAGAGACCAAAGAGACGACATCACCAGCTCAGTGACCAGACCAGACAATATGGCTCCATGGGGTGATGCCAAACTACTCTTCTCCTGCATTCTTCTCATCGCCTGTTGCTGCACGAGTGAGTTTTTTTTCTATTTTTTTCTTCCCCCCATTAATTTAATTTATTTATGGCTCATGACCATAATAGTGGTAGCCTATGGAGCAACAAACAATAATACACTTTTTTTTTGCTGGTCAAATGACAAAAAATATGACTTAAACAACAGGGACGACATTTTACAAAGACCAATTTTACCAATAACTTTTTTTGCCTATCTGTTCTCAAAAGCAAAACTAATTAGAACTTAGAAGGGCAGTTCACATAATATTGTGTCAGGTACTTTATCCTATAATTTATTCAATGTACAGTCTTAAATGCAAACAGGATATGATACTAGTCTCAAAAACAATTTTCAACACAAAGGTTACAGATCCTAAGGTTTCTATGCTTTATATCAATTTGAGCATCTTGACACTCATTATGAAGCTTTCTATCTTCTATATCTTTCTAAAGCATAAAGTAGGAAACATTTGCCAAGGCATTGTATTTTTATTAGCTAAACCAATGATAACAGGATGTAATTTATCTGTATCAACTCGAAACACTTCCAAAAGGACGTGTTGGTTTATAAAAGGGAGCAGGAAAAAAGGGGACTCTCTCTCTATTGAAGGGCTATGTGTGAGGTTTATATTATGTACACATCTGTGGTCTTCCCTTTTTTTCCTTTGACTCAACTTGACTAGAAATGGCATCTTCCTAAATTGTCAATTATGTGTCTGAGAGAGTTTTACAACCTGTTTTTCGTAAGGCACATGCCACCTTCTATCATCATTACACTTAACAAGGAAGCATTAAGGAGAAAAACCCTTTAAAAAACTCACAAAGGCACTTGGCACAGCAGACAAGGTGGCCATAGCAGAAGCAGAAATACAATATGAAAAAACAGCATTACAATATTAAGTTAATAGAGGGCAAGTTAAATCTATAAAATATAATAAAGAGTGAATATTAAGTAGAATAAAATGAATAGTGCCAGTTAAGTAAAGTCAGTCCACTGAAAGCCAGGCAATCAAATAATATCCTTTTGTTTGATCTGATCATTACTTATCAGTGAAAAGGAGCAAATAACAAACACAGGGTGAGTTTTCATTGTGCAAGGCGTGCTCCTGGTTTTCCCCTTTCATTTGGTAGCCGGTGGAAAGTTAAAGGCTAACTGCGGGAAATCCCAGTCAAGTGACAAAGCCTGGTGAGGCAACTTTTAGGTGTGTCACAAACGCCTCAGTGCTGTTTGTATGTGGTGCGTGTGTGGTGTGTGTGTGTGTGTGTGTGTGTGTGTGTGTGTGTGTGTGTGTGTGTGTGTGTGTGTGCGTGTGTGCGTGTGTGTAGAAGATAAGATTAGAGATTAAGATAGAACTTTATTCTTCCCAAGGGGAATTCTTTGCTCAGGTCGCTCCAAAATAAGAGAAACAGAAACAAGGAATACAAAATAAGTGCATTATAAAATACACAAAGACAAAGTGCTTCAAAAAATACAACAAATTGTAAAGTAAATTCAACAAAACAGTGCCTCGTTCAAAGAAACGTTAACCTTTGATGGTAACAAGTCATATAGCCCATCATTGAACCCATTTCAGAACTAATGTGATCTTCTCTGTCGTACAGTGACGGTGGCCGAGATACCCATTGACTGCTGTTTGACAGTCAGGAACGCAACGGTCCCAAAACATCGCGTTGCAGACTATCGGAAACAGAACGCGGGGGAGGGCTGCTCTATTTCCGCCATGATGTAAGTGCATGACTATTTTTCTTTTTATTCAACAAGTTTTATTTTAAAAATGTATTTAAATTATTTTTCTTGTTTTTTTTTTGAACATTCAAATATATTATACAAAAAAAAACAAATGGGATCAGGTACAAGTAGGCTACATAAAACAGTTAGAAAGCGCCAGGGGTGAAAGGTCATGAATTTCATGTGACGTGAAATTGACAGTGAGCATGTAATAAACGCACTCTTACTTATTTGCAAACTTAAGCTGGATCTCAAGTTCTCACCCTAACCTGGATTATTTGCTGTTTCTTGCAGTTTGCTGACCAGACGAGGCGTCAAACTCTGCGTGCCTGTGGACGCACCGTGGCTCACGGAGGTGGTGAACCATGTCCACACCGTGAGGGAACACTGCAATAAAAATAACTTCAAGGTATATTAAGCCGCTTGTTGTATTATTACTGTGTTGCCCAAATCTGGCCAAAAAAAAGTAGCGACTACAATTTCCAAATAAAACACAATTTGAAGGAATTGTTAAACTTTTTTTTTTTTTGTGTTGCTGCTGAGGCTGGGTTTTATAATAATGGAAACGTGACATTGTGGTCAGAGCTTTCGCTGCTCGACCTCAATGTTTTATATCTAACAT
The DNA here is from genome assembly GCA_026122265.1 of Ammodytes dubius. Taxonomy (NCBI): domain Eukaryota; kingdom Metazoa; phylum Chordata; class Actinopteri; order Uranoscopiformes; family Ammodytidae; genus Ammodytes; species Ammodytes dubius. The sequence goes on along the minus strand of CM047507.1, from coordinate 28,623,761 downwards.
TAAAGTGCTGTGAGCGAAATGGCTCTAACTTCCTGTCAGTGACTGCAGTTAGCAGTCCGTCCCCTTCCTCGTCCCCACGTCACTACATTAACGCATTGCGGTCTTCAAGCCACGAGCCTCATCTCAGATCCATAAGTGCGATAAAACATGATACAAACTGTCAAAACAGACAGACAATCCTTCCAAATCCTTGGGAAGGATTTTTACCTGCTCCGCCATTGTCGGCACATAAACATTCACCCCTCTGTCGCTCTCTGCGCGTGCACCGGCAGAGGGACGTACCCGTTTGCAGCGTTCTCTCTTCTGATTGGATATCAGGTTGTGTGATCCCAGAAAAGTTTATTTACCGATTTCATGCAGAGCGGGTGACTGAGAGACCTGTGTTATGAAGTGCGCACACTATATCAGTGATCATTATATGAATATAGAGCGATTTAACACGTAATTTAACTACTGATCCAGGTGCTTTTATTTTGAAGTCACAAGAATCCTTCTCATCTGGTCCTGTACAGAGCAAAGCAATTGACCCGTTTTCCGTGTTCTTAAAATTCAACCAGAAGCACACAATACGTCATGTATCTGTCATCACCTTGGAAGAGGGGTGAAATCATTTAGCTTTTGTTTCTCAATATTTATGTGTCCTTAATATCTATGTGTCCACAGGGCAAACGCTGCTCTGGAGTGAAGCCTTAGAAAGACCTTGGACCCCTTCGGAGACATATTGGACCACTACAAGTCAGAGAAGAGAAGGGGTGGATCAAACCAACAAATAAATGGATACAAATTATATTATTTTATTTTATGAAATTACTATGTTTTTGAGTCACAATTACATTAAGATATTTTCGAAGGATTTGTTTTATATTTTTGTAGCATTTGTGTTTTAAAAAACAAATAATTGTGAATGAAATATCAACGTTTAAAAATGTGAATGTCTGTTAGAGTGTGTAGCCAACTAAGCTAACTCTACACTACTCCAGCCACTGCCAGTTAATCTGCTGTATTGTTTCAAAATAAAGCTTTTTGTTTTTCCCCCAATGCCTGATGATGAATGTCATTCTTTGTCGATGACACTTGAAATATGGTTGTTGTATACTAATCAAGTTTACATTGCATTCATAAAATATTATTTATTGGACAAAGCTAAGGTAATACAGTAATAAAATATTGTTAAATATTTTTTAAGTAGGCTACCTGTATATTAGCAATACACGTTGTATAACATTATAACCATGGAATTTTGAGACTGCAACGTGTATGTGGTTCAAATGTGTGTACATACTGTAAGACATAAAAGGATATCAGGTCATTTTGTTCAGAAGAAGAAAATACTATATTTAAACTAGAACAAACAACTACTGCTGTAAACCCATTCTAAATTACACTTTGGAAAAAGTTAGCTATGTCCTCTTAATCATGCGTCAATTGAATATGAACGCAAACTCTGAATCAGTAAATTCTTCAGATTGGATCAAAAGAAAATCCCAAATTGTGTAGGGTTGTACATTTTTGTGATTGGTTTAGCCAACAATATACCTGCCTAGCATCTGCTCGTTAGCATATTGTGAGTAGTACAAGCTGTAACCAAATACATTCTTAACATACATTGTTACAGTTTTTTCAATCGCTAAACCACAGTGGGCACAACTGTAGCTCAATGTGCAAAACTCTAACTACAGTCTGCACTACAACAACAGTCACTGGAGCTGAACAGTTCACTTCACCTGCAAAATAGGCTCAGTGCAGCAAACACTATGAACCAGCCTCATTGAGATAACACCACGCTGTCACTCAGAACACACTCTATGAACACTAGCATCAAACCCCAATACACAAATTACAAGCTTTTAATCTTTACAGTTTTGAATAATCTGAGTTACTTCACACAAATAACGAAATATTTTCTTTGAGGAAAGAGTGAAATTAGTTCACATGAAATTGTTTTATTTTATAACATAGCAGTTATGTTTAGGTAAACAAAAATAAATGAAAATCAGAAGTTTGCTTCAAAAGATACATATATAGATCTTTTTATTTTATATTTTATTGATAACATTTCCAAATGTAGTATGTATCTGTGTAAATATTCTATAATTGTAATATAGAAATCAATTCCGGTAATGTTGTCATTTACTGTAAGTTTTTGTTTGCTGGGAAATTTGTATTACAGATGCAACTTTAGATCTTTGCCGATTGCATTGCACCCTCAACCCTGCCTCTGTCAATGAAGGACCATGATTCAAAACAGGGTCTATCAGTGTAGCCCTTACTGTATTTCATCAGAAATGACAGCTACATGTCTTTTAGGTCTTCCTCCACACATCCACAGTCTCACTGCTTCTCTTCTCCCTCCAACAACCCGTCTTCCTTGGTCCATTGTTTAGCTTTCCCTATACTGTGTATACAGTATGTTCACTAACAAGTCTAAAACAAGACACCTTCTTAGTGTTTCAGTTGAGATTGCAATCAGCAGTGTTTGAAATGCACTAGGCTGATATCCATTCTGTTTTGAATGTGTGGTTTACAGTTGTGACAGCAGTGTCTTCGCATTTGAACAAAGGGCTGGAAACCCAGTGTTGTGCAGGCTGTGGTTTAAGCCATGTGATAAGTGTGTAGAGTTTTGAAAATTGTTTAAGCAATGAAAGCTACAGAGCTACAGTTTGGTCCACATGAACCGCTGTTGTGCATAGTGTTGTTAGAGTTTTGCACTTGTCGTTCCAGTTGTGCCAACTGTGGTTTAGCGATCGAAAAAAACTGTAACCTGTTCATCTCACATTAAAGGAGACCTACACCCGTCTGGTGCATGTAGATTTATTTTGTTTGTTTGTAGAAGAAACATGCTGATACCCAGTTAGAGTAACTTATACAATTCATGCAAAACATGAGAATATGAACATAAACTGATAATACAAAATAGTAAAAACAAATGAGAATGTAACATATAATTGCATTGAACTCATAAAAAGCAGCAATCTGGGATTCATTAACTTAAAAGTAATTAATAGACGAAAACGTAATTACAGTGTAAGCAGAATAGTTCTAGCAGTGAACACTGATTCTTATCAAAACAAGAACACAAAGCTAATATAAGTATAGAAGCTTTTTGACGACATGATTGATTGCATTTATGTCAGACATATAAAATGAAAGTTAAACATATCAAAAATACAAAACAAAATTAAAGCACAAAAACACAATAAACAAAAACGATGTTCAAATTATTTCACAAAAAAGAAAAAGTAAATCAAATATATTCAATTGATATGCTGAAAAGGAGTAGGAAGAAACAGATTTCATCCTACCCAAACATGAATATAATATGTTGGATTTGCAATTATAGAACTCCTAACTAATGTAATGTGTTTGTGCCAGCATGTAGCTACATTAACATACATGCTGTATAGAATATAACATTACTGTAAATCAACCATCACCTAGTAGATAATCTCAGGCTATAAACACTATCAGGGTGTGGACATGGGGAAACAGCAGCTAGCTTGGCTCATGGAAATGTTAACAGCTATGCAGCGTAAATGCGCTTTTGGGATTTAAGGTCACTCTCCCAATAGTAACATTTTTCCCACATTGTCCACATCAAGCTGTTTTTGTACTGTGTGAACACATTTGTGCTTTTTTAGATTGCCGCTTTGAGTGAAAGTTCTGCCACATTGTTCACACCAGTAGGGTTTCTCTCCGGTGTGACTCCGATGGTGTTCACTTAAGCCACTTGACTGAGTGAAAGTTTTCCCACATTGGTCACACCAGTATGGTCTCTCTCCAGTGTGAGCACGACGATGGGAACTCAAGTGACCCAACCGACTGAACGTTTTCCCACATTGGTCACAGTTGTATGGCTTCTCTCCAGTGTGAATGCGAAAGTGGGAATTCAAGGTACTTGATTGAGCGAAGACTGCCCCACATTGGTCACAGCTGTACGGTTTCTCTCCAGTGTGAACTCTTTGATGAATCTTCAAATATCCAGCTCTTGTGAAAGATTTGTCACAGTGTTGACAGTGGTGATGTTTGTCTCCCTTTCTTGCTCTCGGGTTCTATAGCACCAGAGAGAGAAAAACATTGAGACAGTTAGTGAGATGTTACAGTAAAACCAGCTGTACCATGGACTAACCCCAAAGCTACACTGGGCACGTAGGTGGGGTTGTAGCAGTGCATTACACAGAGCTTGCTATAGGCGGACTAAAATAATGCATAGGGTCCCCGCAGCCACTAGGGGGCCCCAAGCTGCAAGTTAAGCCTCAATATATTAAAGAGAAAATTCAAATGACCTGTCTTTATTTGTAGCCAGTCAAGCCATGCACGTCACTGTCGTCATCCGGTTACGTCCTCCCCAGAGTACCATATAAAGGGCTCTGGCGCGCCATATTAGATAGAACCAATTGAAACGTGAGACCCAGATTTCTGGTCTTCTTGATAAAGCTTCAACGGAGCGTGGCCAGACCAACAGGCGCAGAAAATTTAATTTGCCAGCGCCTAGTGGCAGGTCTGGGAATGCCAGGCTAATCTAATATAGCAAAAGTGCTCCAAAAATTCTATTTAAAAAAAGAAATGGGTATGTGTGAATGTCTGTGGAGAGATGGAAACAGTTAAACACGTGGTTCTGCTTAGCAGTGAATACAGGAGTGAAAGTCAACAGCTATTATTGAGTTGGCAGATCTCAGGCTTTCATCTTTTCCAGTTAAAATAGTCAATTTGAGTCAAATCAGTCTTTAAAAGTGCATAATACTAGACTTTACTCTAAAATGATGAGGGAATTCTGATCTAACCACCTCATTTCTATCCCCATGATGCTTTGCATGAAATAAGCTTCCGGGTCAACTAGGGTGTGAACGTTTCAAATATGTCGTCTCCATTTTTTACACGTTTAACCCTTTATATGGGGTGGTGGCGGCTGCCGACGTCTTTTTTCTTTGGTCGATGCTGTTGGGTGATCATTACTAGCCTAGCGATCATCTGTTTTTGGACTGACTCCTCCATCTGGACATTGGGCTCATGAGCGAACAGCTGATCGGACCAGCTGTTTGACACGGAGATGAAATCAAAAGTGAAACTGAAGGTGTAGCAGTTAAATAGTTAGGCTAAATAAATATTGTAACCAAACACAATAATTTGTTGTTTCTAAATTCAATTTTCCGAACTCCAAACAAAAAAAGATTTTCGTTTATTGATGTTTCCTAAACGGTTATGATTTACTAACCGGCTACACGTGTACACCCCTAGTTCACACAGAAACAGGATTTCATTCTTCATTTTAAGAACTGATAAAAGTTCAATATTAATGATGTCGGGGCGAGACAAACTAATGCTGAGACGAGACAATCGAGTCCTTCCCCTTCCCTCTTTATAGAAGGATTGGAGGTCAGAATGAAAACGGGCCGCAGGAAACGAGATAATATATTCAAGAACACAACCACTTGTGGATGCTACAGCTAACGGCTAACTCCACGCTACAAAATGCCCACGTCCCTCTGAGCTGAGCCAGTGTCCCTCGTGTCTTTAGTGTGACGTAATGATCACTGACCTTAGCGTCGGTGGTATCAGAGCGCGAGCCTGCTGTTTGTCTCGTGGAGTCGTCGGTGCTCCGTTGGTCCGGGTCCTGGTTGTTCTCCTCCATTACTGCTCTCTGAGGTCCTGCCATGGGTCCTGCAGGTCTCTTCTGTGGCTGCTGCTCTGAAGCACGAGGCTTTAGTGCTGAGCTACGAGATCTCAAAGTCTCGCGGGTATTTCGCTAAGCCCCGCCCATCTTAGTTACTGTTGCTACAGATGAATGGCTACTCGTTAGTCGTTAAAAAATGGAAGAAAAAATAAATAACCCAAATAACATGGAGTAAAATATCACATGTGGAGGCAATCCTGCCGAGGTTGTGTTTTTATATGTAAAAGCTTTCATTGAAGGTAATGGGGAGGGAATAATAACAGACAACATGCTGCTACAATTAGGCTTTTCCTATGTTTTTTTACATTCAGTCTTTTGTTATCTTTCCAACTGTAACAATTTCTGATATTCCTGTTGTTACAATTAGCTTTAGATTAGATTAGTGAGAGTGAGAGTGAGAGTGAGAGTGAGAGTGAGAGTGAGAGAGAGAGAGAGAGAGAGAGAGAGGGAGAGAGAGAGGCCACTACTGCTGCTATCAAACCCTCTTCCCCTCTTTATAGGAGGGAATAAAAACAGATGTACAAATAATTGTTTAACATTCAGTCTGTTGTTATTTCAATCTATGCTCTCCATTGGTAACACTTTGTGATATTACTTTGTATTGCCTTCCAATTAAACCCCTTTCTGCTGCTGATTCAAAGGAATGACAGTCAGGGGTGGGGCTTATGCTTTGTTCTAGTGTTACCTCATTCTGGGGGGGGGGCTTTGGCAAGATGATAATGTTCAAGGTGTCACGCCCTTCTACCAAGCTGGTTTAATTTAAACTTTTAGACTAACATTCCATACAGGGTACGTCATTAATGAAGAGTAGAAGGAATACACTACAGGCTATTATCAAAGAACAACTACAATTATAAAATAAATATAAACCATATAAGGAATTTCTCTGAAAATGTAGTTTTCATTTCAGTTTCAGCCCATGTTAATGAGATCTCTGTCTGAAGGGTCTCTGTGATAGACCTGACCTGGTAGGGGGTTTCACCTAAAACATTCTAGACACAAGGTTACACTGAGATGTAAATGAATCACTCTGGCAACACCCACACTCATTGTGAGAAAGGTGTGAATTATCTCATTGTTAGTCTCCTCTGTTTTTATTTTTTTACATTCAGTCTTTTGTTATCTTTCAAATTGTTACATAACACAGAAGCAAGCAAAGCCGGCATATTGGAGTGATGTTGTTCCGTCAATATGCCGCAATCTCTGTGTAAAAGGGGCTATTGAGTCGTTGGGAGCAAGGTGTGAATGATCTCATTGTTAGTCTCCCCACCATTTGGTCACCACAGACAACAGGTATAAAGTGGCTGATTAAAGGAATACAACTGAACTCAGACCCTGGCCCTGCTCTGAGCAGGAGGCTGTGGTCTTAATCTCCATGCATGGTCACCATAATCATCTGTATTTTCTGAAAGTATTTTGTGTTAATACAAAAACTAGGCTCTGTAAACTGGTATGTAATCAAAGGGTATGTAAACAAAAGGGGCCCACCATGGCTAGCAACATGTCGGTTTACAGTGTCTGTGTTGTGTATTAACACTGGATATGTATTCAACACACACACACACTGTATGGACAGGTAGCGGATTTTGAAGAGATATTTGCTGATTTTGATAAACTTAATGATTTTGACAACAAGCATCCTCCAGAATCGGTGGCTCTTAAAGTAATGATTATTTCTTCATACTGGACCTGAGTGAAGTGTTTCCTCAACAAAAATGATTTCTTCCCCACCACCTCTGTGACACTGAAAACTCTCAACATACATTGTTAACCTGCTAATCTCACTTTAAAGGAGACCTACACCTGTCTGGTGCATGTATATTTATTTTGTTAGTTTGAACATAAACTGATAATACAAAATACAAAGTAAAAACAAATGAGAATGTAACATACAATTGCATTGAACTCATAAAAAGCAGCAATCTGGGATTTATTAACTGAAAGGTAATTAATAGACGAAAACTTAATGTAAACTGGATAGTTCTAGCAGTGAACACTGATTCTTATCAAAACAAGAACACAAAGCTAATATAAGTATAGAAGCTTTTTGACGACATGATTGATTGCATTTATGTCAGACATATAAAATGAAAATTAAACATATCAAAAATACAAAACAAAATTAAAGCACAAAAACACAATAAACAAAACCGATGTTCAAATTATTTCACAAAAAAGAAAAAGTAAATCAAATATATTCAATTCATATAAAGGAGTAGGAAGAAGCATAAAACTTATTTCATCCTACACAAACATGAATATAATATGTTGGATTTGCAAGTATAGAACTCCTAACTAATGTAATGTGTTTGTGCCAGCATGTAGCTACATTAACATACATTCTGTATGGAATATAACATTACTGTAAATCAACCATCACCTAGTAGATAATCTCAGGCTATAAACACTATCAGGGTGTGGACATGGGGAAACAGCAGCTAGCTTGGCTCATGGAAATGTTCACAGCTATGCAGTGTAAATGCGCTTTTGGGATTTAAGGTCACTCTCCCAATAGTAACATTTTTCCCACATTGTCCACATCAAGGCTGTTTTTGTACTGTGTGAACACGTTGGTGCTTTTTTAGATTGCCGCTTTGAGTGAAAGTTTTGCCACATTGCTCACACCAGTAGGGTTTCTCTCCAGTGTGAACCCGATGGTGGGTACTTAAGCCACTTGACTGAGTGAAAGTTTTCCCACATTGGTCACACCAGTATGGTCTCTCTCCAGTGTGAGCACGACGATGGGAACTCAAGTGACCCAACCGACTGAACGTTTTCCCACATTGGTCACAGCTGTATGGCTTCTCTCCAGTGTGAATGCGAAAGTGTATTGTTAGGTAACCGCTTGTCGTGAAAGTTTTACCACATTGGTCACATTTGTATGGTTTCTCTCCAGTGTGAACACGACGATGGGACCTCAAGTGACCGAAACCGACTGAACGTTTTCCCACATTGGTCACAGCTGTGTGGCTTCTCTCCAGTGTGAATGCGAAAGTGGGAATTCAAGGTACTTGATTGAGCGAAAGCTGCCCCACATTGGTCACAGCTGTACGGTTTCTCTCCAGTGTGAACTCTTTGATGAGTCTTCAAATGCCCAGATGTTGTGAAAGATTTGTCACAGTGTTGACAGTGGTGATGTTTGTCTCCCTTTCTTGCTCTCGGGTTCTATAGCACCAGAGAGAGAAAAACATTGAGACAGTTAGTGAGATGTTACAATAAAACCAGCTATACCATGGACTAACCCCAGAGCTACACTGGGCACGTAGGTGGGGTTGTAGCAGTGCATTACACAGAGCTTGCTATAGGCGGACTAAAATAATGCATAGGGTCCCCGCAGCCACTAGGGGGCCCCAAGCTGCAAGTTAAGCCTCAATATATTAAAGAGAAAATTCAAATGACCTGTCTTTATTTGTAGCCAGTCAAGCCCCCTCATTGTGTACAGTGGAGCACTTTACTGTATGTGCTTTACAAGTAAATGTAAGATATGAACCAAACTTAGCTGCCGGAAACTATTCCCCATTTCATATCTGTCTCTCCAAACTATCTAATATAGCAAAAGTGCTCCACAAATTCTATTAAAAAAAAGAAATGGGTATGTGTGAATGTCTGTGGAGAGATGGAAACAGTTAAACACGTGGTTCTGCTTAGCAGTGAATACAGGAGTGAAAGTCAACAGCTACTTATTGAGTTTGCAGATCTCAGGCTTTCAGCTTTTCCAGTTAAAATAGTCAATTTGAGTCAAATCAGTCTTTAAAAGTGCATAATACTAGACTTGACTCTAAAATGATGAGGGAATTCTGATCTAACCACCTCATTTCTATCCCCCATGATGCTTTGCATGAAATAAAGCGGAGCTTCCGGTTTCAAACTAGGGGTGTGAACGTTTACAAAAATGCCTGTCTCCATTTTTTTCGTGTACACGTTTAACCGTTTAATATGGGGTGGGTGGGGGGTGATCTTTTTTTTGGCCGATGCTGTTGGAGTGATTATTACTAGCCTAGCGATCATCTGTTTTTGGACTGACTCCCTCTGTCTGGGACATTGGGCTCACGATGCGAACAGCTGATCGGACCAGCTATTGATGTTTCCTAAACGGTTATGATTTACTAACCGGCTACACGTGTACACGTGCACACCCCTAGTTCACACAGAACTAGGGGTTCTTCATTTTAAGAACTGATAAAAGTTCAATATTAATGATGTCGGGGCGAGACAAACTAATGCTGAGACGAGACAATCGAGTCCTTCCCCTTCCCTCTTTATAGAAGGATTGGAGGTCGGAATGAAAACGGGCCGCAGGAAACGAGGATAATATATTCAAGAACACAACCACTACAGCTAACGGCTAACTCCACGCTACAAAATGCCCACGTCCCTCTGAGCTGAGCCAGTGTCCCTCGTGTCTTTAGTGTGACGTAATTATCACTGACCTTTAGTGATGGCAATTTGACTCTGAAGCTTCGATACGTGCTTTGAACCCTAGGACTACGAGCCAATAGAACCAACGCTTCGAAACTTGCTTCAAATCACGTGACATATGACGTCCGAAGCAGTAACTGCTTCACTCCCTGAATGAATCACTTACTGGTCCGCGGCTCGGTGGAGAAGCTTTGAGCAAAACAAAGAAACTGGCTCAATCCATAAGGCAGCCTACCTCAATACAAATCTTTGAGTGTCTAACCCCATCCCACATAACGTAAAGCATCGATTAGATTGGACTAGGGGATAACACACTGTCTGGGGAGTAGAGGATCGGGGTTCGAGTCCCGGCTTAGGGGGAAGGCATAGCCTAACTGCAAGTGCGATAGGCTTTTATATGCTGTTTCAATTATATCCAAGCCTACATGGACAGAAGGCTAGGCATATCCATTTAAGAACAATTTAGACATCTGTATTTAGATCAATATTTATTCGTGTAAAGATCATGATATTAAGTATTTGGGTTTGTGTGTGTGTACGTCAAATCATTTTCAAAGCAGGGATACGTTGAATCCACTGCAGCCTCGAACTTCGCCAGCAGAGGTCACTGTCACTGAAGCTTCGAGTAATGAACCTATTTTCGAAACATTGGCTCAACTGGTTCAATGCTTCATAAAAGCTTCATTTGCCCATCACTACTGACCTTAGCGTCGGTGGTATCAGAGCTCGAGCCTGCTGTTTGTCTCGTGGAGTCGTCGGTGCTCCGTTGGTCCGGGTCCTGGTTGTTCTCCTCCATTACTGCTCTCTGAGGTCCTGCAGGTCTCTTCTGTGGCTGCTGCTCTGAAGCACGAGGCTTTAGTGCTGAGCTACGAGATCTCAAAGTCTCGCGGGTATTTCGCTAAGCCCCGCCTCTCTTAGTTACTCTTGCTCAAGATGAATGGCTACTCGTTTTCGTTTGATTAAATTAAAAAGTGGTAGAGAAAAAAATAACCCAAATAACATAGAGTAAAATATCACATGTGGAGGCAATCCTGCCGAGGTTGTGTTTTTGTACAATCTTGCATTGGTAATGGGGAGGGAATAACAACAGACAACATGCTGCTACATTTAGGCTTTTTCTGTTTTTATTTTTTTACATTCAGTCTTTTGTTATCTTTCAAATTGTTACAATGTCTGATTATTCATGTTGTTACAAATTATCTTTAGATTAGATTAGATTAGAGAGATTATATTAGATGAGAGAGAGAGAGTGGGTGAGAGAGAGGTAGGCCACTATTGCAGCTATCAAACCCTCTTCCCCTCTTTATAGGAGGGAATCAAAACACAGACTAATTATGATTTATTTTTTTGTTGTTATTTCAATCCATGATCCTCAGCGGTAACAATTTATGATATTACTTTTCATTACCTTCCAAGCTAACATATTTCCAGCAATGAAACCTTTTCTGATGCTGATTCAAAGGAAAGACAGTCAGGGGTAGGGCTGGGTTGAGAAAGGATAGAAACGCCCTTGTGCTTTGTTCTAGTGTTAACACATTCTGGGGGGGTTGGCATGATGATAATGTTAAAGGTGTCACGCCCTACTACCAGGCATAGGGTTACACTGAGATGTAAATGAATCACTCTGGCAACACCCACACTCAATAACCATTGAGTCGTTGGGAGCAAGGTGTGAATGATCTCATTGTTAGTCTCCCCACCATTTGGTCACCACAGACAACAGGTATAAAGTGGCTGATTAAAGGAATACAACTGAACTCAGACCCTGGCCCTGCTCTGAGCAGGAGGCTGTGGTCTTCTCTCCATGCATGGTCACCATAATCATCTGTATTTTCTGAAAGTATTTTGTGTTAATACGAAGCCTAGGCTCTGTAAACTGGCATGTAATCAAAGGGTATGTAAACAAAAGGGGCTAGCAAAATGCCCGTTTACAGAGCCTGTGTTGTGTATTAACACTGGATATGTATTCAGCACACACACACTATGGACAGGTAGCCGAGATATTAGCTGATTTTGACAAAATAAATTATTTTGACAACAAGCATTATCGATCGCTGACTCTTTCTGGAAAGATTATTTCTTCATATCGGACCCGAGTGAATTTTTTCCTTAACAAATTATTTCTTCCCCACCACCTTGTGACACTAAAAACTCTAAACATACCTTGTTAACCCGTTAATCTCTCTTTGAAGAAGAACTACACCCGTCTGGTGCATGTAGATTTGTTTTGTTTAACAATCTGATAATGTAAAGGATTACAAATGAATTTACATTATTTGGTCAGCATATTTAAACTGCTATCTCTGCTCAATAAGCACATCACAAATATAACAGTCTAATGTTAGATCGTTGAACCCAAGAGTCCGTTCTACTAGTTAATATAATTGTTGCCATGTGTGACTTGCCCCTTTGCTACACACACCACTACATCCTCAGCCTCCAGACTTTGCCAAAACACTGTCCAGTGGTCAGGGCAGGCTATAACAACAAAAAATATGAAACTTTTGTTTCACTGACAAATGTATTGTTTTTTTCAAATTTCTAATCTATAAATATCTCCCAGTATCCTAATGTTATGCAGGTCATTCCACATAAAAAGTTGCCACGCACTAAAATCAAGAGACGGGGATGCTGAATTACATTCCTATCATGGCCCAAATGAAGCTCACATTACTCTGGCCGGGCGATCAACACATCAGGCAAAGGGATTGAAATTAGCTTGAGCTACAGGTTTGCAACAAAGAGCATCAGACACTGACTCCATATACACCACAACACACATCAACATCAGAGCAGCTCTTCTCCTTGGAACATGTTAGGTTCTGTAGAATCTTGGTTGAAGTAATAAAAGACAAAAGCTCACTTCCAAGTGTTGGGATTTCACAAATACTCATCGTTTATTATAGTAAATCATTCATGAACCCCACAAAGCCTGGTTTGAAGGCTGTTGCTTTTGCCCTACATGAATATAACATAGCAGGGAGCCTAATAAATGGTACCAGTCTACTTCCATCCATTAGTGTGTACGCTGCTCAACTAAGTTAACGTTAAACCAAAAAAAAATTAAAAATTAAAAAGGTGCTGGACCATAAAACAGTAGAAGATGACAAAATACAGACACAAGTCATGCAGGATCTCAACTGTTAGAAAATTAGAAAAAAATTAGAAAAGAAATCTGCAGATACACTGTTACAGTAACTTATACAATTCATACAAAAAATTAGGAAATTAGGAAAATGGAATATAACATTACTGTAAATCAACCATCAACTAGTAGAGAACCTCAGGCTATAAACACTATCAGGGTGTGGACATGGGGAAACAGCAGCTAGCTTGGCTCATGGAAATGTTCACAGCTATGCAGTGTAAATGCGCTTTTGGGATTTAAGGTCACTCTCCCAATAGTAACATTAATCCCCACATTGTCCACATCAAGGCTGTTTTTGTACTGTGTGAACACGTTGGTGCGTTTTTAGATTGCTGCTTTGAGTGAAAGTTTTGCCACATTGCTCACACCAGTAGGGTTTCTCTCCAGTGTGAACCAGATGGTGGGAACTTAAGCCAGTTGACCGACTGAACGTTTTCCCACATTTGTCACAGCTGTATGGCTTCTCTCCAGTGTGAATGCGAAAGTGTATTGTTAGGTCACCGCTTGTCCTGCAAGTTTTACCACATTGGTCACATTTGTATGGTTTCTCTCCAGTGTGAACACGACGATGGGACCTCAAGTAATCGAACCGACTGAACGTTTTCCCACATTGGTCACAGCTGTAAGGTTTCTCTCCAGTGTGAATGCGAAAGTGGGAATTCAAGGTACTTGATTGAGCGAAAGCTGCCCCACATTGGTCACAGCTGTACGGTTTCTCTCCAGTGTGGACTGTTTGATGACTCTTCAAATGTCCAGATCTTGTGAAAGATTTGTCACAGTGTTGACAGTGGTGATGTTTGTCTCCCTTTCTTGCTCTCGGGTTCTATAGCACCAGAGATAGAAAAACATTGAGACAGTTAGTGAGATGTTACAGTAAAACCAGCTATACCATGGACTAACCCCAAAGCTACACTGGGCACGTAGGTGGGGTTGCAGCAGTGCATTACGCAGAGCTTGCTATAGGCGGACTAAAATAATGCATAGGGTCCCCGCAGCCACTAGGGGGCCCCAAGCTGCAAGTTAAGCCTCAATATATTAAAGAGAAAATTCAAATGACCTGTCTGTATTTGTAGCCAGTCAAGCCATGCACGTCACTGTCGTCATCCGGTTACGTCCTCCCCAGAGTACCATATAAAGGGCTCTGGCGCGCCAATATTAGATAGAACCAATTGAAACGTGAGACCCAGATTTCTGGTCTTCTTGATAAAGCTTCAACAGAGCGTGGCCAGACCAACAGGCGCAGCAAATATAATTTGCCAGCGCCTAGTGGCAGGTCTGGGAATGCCAGGCTAATCTAATATAGCAAAAGTGCTCCAAAATTCTATTTAAAAAAAGAAATGGGTATGTGTATGTCTGTGGAGAGATGGAAACAGTTAAACACGTGGTTCTGCTTAGCAGTGAATACAGGAGTGAAAGTCAACAGCTATTTATTGAGTTTGCTGCCGACGTCTTTTTTCTTTGGTCGATGCTGTTGGGGTGATCATTACCGGCCTAACGATCATCTGTTTTTGGACTGACTCCCTCTGTCTGGGACATAGGGCTCACGAGCGAACAGCTGATCGGACCAGCTGTTTGACACGGAGATGAAATCAAAAGTGAAACTGAAGGTGTAGCAGTTAAATAGTTAGGCTAAATAAATATTGTAACCAAACACAATAATTTGTTGTTTCTGAATTAAATTTTCCAAACTCCAAACAAAAACGGTTTTCGTTTATTGATGTTTCCTAAACGGTTATGATTTACTAACCGGCTACACGTGTACACGTGCACACCCCTAGTTCACACAGAAACAGGATTTCATTCTTCATTTTAAGAACTGATAAAAGTTCAATATTAATGATGTCGGGGCGAGACAAACTAATGCTGAGACGAGACAATCGAGTCCTTCCCCTTCCCTCTTTATAGAAGGATTGGAGGTCGGAATGAAAACGGGCCGCAGGAAACGAGATAATATATTCAAGAACACAACCACTTGTGGATGCTACAGCTAACGGCTAACTCCACGCTACAAAATGCCCACGTCCCTCTGAGCTGAGCCAGTGTCCCTCGTGTCTTTAGTGTGACGTAATTATCACTAACCTGAGCGTCGGTGGTATCAGAGCGCGAGCCTGCTGTTTGTCTCGTGGAGTCGTCGGTGCTCCGTTGGTCCGGGTCCTGGTTGTTCTCCTCCATTACTGCTCTCTGAGGTCCTGCAGGTCTCTTCTGTGGCTGCTGCTCTGAAGCAGGAGGCTTTAGTGCTGAGCTACGAGATCTCAAAGTCTCGCGGGTATTTCGCTAAGCCCCGCCTCTCTTAGTTACTCTTGCTCAAGATGAATGGCTACTCGTTTTCGTTTGATTAAATTAAAAAGTGGTACAGAAAAAAATAACCCAAATAACATAGAGTAAAATATCACATGTGAGGGCAATCCTGCCGAGGTTGTGTTTTTGTACAATCTTGCATTGGTAATGGGGAGGGAATAACAACAGACAACATGCTGCTACATTTAGGCTTTTTCTGTTTTTATTTTTTTACATTCAGTCTTTTGTTATCTTTCAAATTGTTACAATGTCTGATTATTCCTGTTGTTACAAATTATTTTTAGATTAGATTAGATTAGATTAGAGAGATTATATTAGATGAGAGAGAGAGAGAGAGAGAGAGAGAGAGAGAGAGAGAGAGAGAGAGAGAGAGAGAGAGAGAGCGAGAGAGAGGTAGGCCACTATTGCAGCTATCAAACCATCTTCCCCTCTTTATAGGAGGGAATCAAAACACAGACATTATGATTTATTTTTTGTTGTTATTTCAATCCATGAACCTCAGCGGTAACAATTTATGATATTACTTTTCATTACCTTCCAAGCTAACATATTTCCAGCAATGAAACCTTTTCTGATGCTGATTCAAAGGAAAGACAGTCAGGGGTAGGGCTGGGATGAGAAATGATAGAAACGCCCTTGTGCTTTGTTCTAGTGTTAACACATTCTGGGGGGGTTGGCACGATGATAATGTTAAAGGTGTCACGCCCTACTACCAGGCATAGGGTTACACTGAGATGTAAATGAATCACGCTGGCAACACCCACACTCAATAACCATTGAGTCGTTGGGAGCAAGGTGTGAATGATCTCATTGTTAGTCTCCCCACCATTTGGTCACCACAGACAACAGGTATAAAGTGGCTGATTAAAGGAATACAACTGAACTCAGAATACACTTTTTTTTTTTTAATACGAAGCCTAGGCTCTGTAAACTGGTATGTAATCAAAGGGTATGTAAACAAAAGGGGCCCACCGTGGCTAGCAACATGCCCGTTTAGAGAGTCTGTGTTGTGTATTAACACTGGATATGTATTCAGCACACACACAGTATGGACAAGTAGCGGATTTTGAATAGATATTCGCCGATTTTGACAAACTAAATGATTTTGACAACAATTCTCCAGAATCGCTGACTCTTTACCGAAAGATTATTTCTTCATACTGGACCTGAAGGAGTGAAGTTTTTCCTTAACAAAAATTATTTTTTCCACACCACCTTTGTGACACTGAAAAATTAAAACATACTTTGTTAACCCGTTAATGTCACTTTGTAGGAGACCTACACCCGTCTGGTGCATGTAGATTCCTTTTGTTTAACGATATGTGATATTGTGAAGGGTTATCAAAACATTTCATATTAATTGGTCTGCATATTTAAACCTGCAGTGTGTAGAATTTGGGGATTTTATTCATAGCAGACTTGGTAGAAAATAATTATAATATCCATAAGTACGTTTAATTTAGTGCATAATAGCTGATTTTTATTTTTATTTTTTAGCCTTAAAAAGGGTCTCTTATATCGCCATAGGCCTGTGCGCCGCCATGTTGGAAGCGTCATGGTTGGAATGTCATCAGCTCTACAGAAGCACAGAACGGAACAGTTGGCCACACTGTGTCCATCAGAACTACCAGTTGGAATGTTCTTGAAGGCTTACCGTTGCTTCTCTGAACGGGAGCCATAGAGACTAACTGTTGAGATCTAGAATTGTACCACTTGATGATGTCATATTGCACACTGCACCTTTAAGCTGCTATGTCTGCTCAATAAGAATCACAAATACAACATAGTCTAACATTAGATTGTTGAACCCAGGAGTCCGTTCTACTAGTTAATATAATTGGTGGAATGTGTGTTTTTGCCCCTTTGCTACACACAGCACTACATCCTCACCCTCAAGGGAAAAACATTGTCCAGTGGTCAGGACCAGCTTTGAACAAAGAAAGGTTTAAAAAAACAAAAACACATGACATTTTTGTTGTGTGGAGAGAAACTATACACTGACAATTTTTTTTTTTTTTCCAATCCAGGCATATACAGTAACCTAATAAAGTGGCCGATGAGTGTACATATAACCCAGCATCTTATTCTTATGCAAGTCATTCCAGAGGGTGGCCCTAACACATCCAAAGTTGCCATGCACCACAAAACAAGAGACGGGGATGCTGAATTACATTCCTATCATGGCCCAAATGAAGCTCACATTACTCTGGCCGGGCGATCAACACATCAGGCAAAGGGATTGAAATTAGCTCGAGCTACAGGTTTGCAACAAAGAGCATCAGACACTGACTCCATATACACAGCAACACACATCAACCTCAGAGCAGCTCTTCTCCTTGGAACATGTTAGGTTCTGTAGAATCTTGGTTGAAGTAATAAAAGACAAAAGCTCACTTCCAAGTGTTGGGATCTCACAAATACTCATCGTTTATTATAGTAAAACACTCATAAACCCCACACAGCCCGACTTGACGACTGTTGTTTTTGCCATACATAAAAATAACATAGTAGAGAACCAAAGAAATGGTACCAATATACATCCATCCATTAGAGACCGGGATGCTAAGATAAAAATTTAAAAAATGTCATGAAACGCTAGTAGGTGACAAAATAGAGACACAAGTTATGCAGGATTTCAACTGTTAGACATGTACAAGTGATAAAAGAAACTTGCAGATACACAGTTACAGTAACTTATACAATTCATACGAAACATGAGAATATGAAAGTGGAATGATAATAATAAAAAATACAAAGAAATAATGAATGAGATTGTATCATATGAATGCAGTGAACTCTTGTATTCATATAAAAAGCACCAATCAGGGGTAAATTCTCCGACATAAAACTGAAGAAAATCCCCAAAGTCTCTCATGGGTTTGTGGCAGCGTTGTTAAACAATAAGCTGATCAGGGTCAAGGAACAGAACATAACATGGAGTAGTTTGGGATTTAATAACTTGAATGTGATGTATAGAAGAAAACAAAACATGATTATTAACGAATGGAATAAAAAAAACTTAATTACAGTGTCAATTGAATTGTTCTAGCAGTGAACACTTATTCATCTCAAAACAAGAATAAAAGCCAAATATAAGTAAAGAAACTTTTGGACTACATGAATATAATATGTTGGATTTGCAAGTATAGAACTCCTAACTAATGAAATGTGTTTGTGCCAGCATGTAGCTACATTAAGATACATGCTGTATAGAACATAACATTACTGTCAATCAACCATCAACTAGTAGAGAACCTCATGCTATAAACACTATCAGGGTGTGGACATGGGGAAACAGCAGCTAGCTTGGCTCATGGAAATGTTCACAGCTATGCAGTGTAAATGCGCTTTTGGGATTTAAGGTCACTCTCCCAATAGTAACATTTTTCCCACATTGTCCACATCAAGGCTGTTTTTGTACTGTGTGAACACGTTGGTGCTGTTTTAGATTGCTGTTTGTGGTGAAAGTTTTGCCACATTGTTCACACCAGTAGGGTTTCTCTCCAGTGTGACTCCGATGGTGGGAACTTAAGCCATATGACTGAGTGAACGTTTTCCCACATTGGTCACACCAGTATGGTCTCTCTCCAGTATGAACACGACGATGTGAACTCAAGTTACCGAACCGACTGAACGTTTTCCCACATTGGTCACAGCTGTATGGCTTATCTCCGGTGTGAATGCGAAAGTGTATTGTTAGGCCACTGCTTGTCCTGAAAGTTTTACCACATTGGTCACAACTGTATGGTTTATCTCCAGTGTGAACACGACGATGGGACCTCAAGTTACCCAACTGACTGAACGTTTTCCCACATTGGTCACAGCTGTGTGGCTTCTCTCCAGTATGAATTAATTGGTGTTTTTTTAAAGTTTGTAGAAGTGTGAAGGTTTTACCACATTTGTCACAGCTGTGTGGCTTCTCTCCAGTGTGAATGCGAAAGTGGGAATTCAAGGTACTTATTTGAGCGAAAGCTGCCCCACATTGGTCACAGCTGTACGGTTTCTCTCCAGTGTGAACTCTTTGATGAATCTTCAAATATCCAGATCTTGTGAAAGATTTGTCACAGTGTTGACAGTGGTGATGTTTGTCTCCCTTTCTTGCTCTCGGGTTCTATAGTACCAGAGAGAGAAAAACATTGAGACAGTTAGTGAGATGTTACAGTAAAACCAGCTATACCATGGACTAACCCCAAAGCTACACTGGTAGGTGGGGTTGTAGCAGTGCATTACACAGAGCTTGCTATAGGCGGACTAAAATAATGCATAGGGTCCCCGCAGCCACTAGGGGGCCCCAAGCTGCAAGTTAAGCCTCAATATATTAAAGAGAAAATTCAAATAACCTGTCTTTATTTGTAGCCAGACAAGCCCCCTCATTGTGTACAGTGGAGCACTTACTGTATATGCTTTACAAGTAAATGTAAGATATGAACAAAACTAAGCTGCCGGAAACTATTCCCCATTTCATATCTGTCTCTCCAAACTATCGAATATAGCAAAAGTGCTCCACAAATTCTATTTAAAAAAAGAAATGGGTATGTGTGAATGTCTGTGGAGAGATGGAAAGTGTTAAACACGTGGTTCTGCTTAGCAGTGAATACAGGAGTGAAAGTCAACAGCTACGTATTGAGTTTGCAGATCTCAGGCTTTCAGCTTTTCCAGTTAAAATAGTCAATTTGAGTCAAATCAGTCTTTAAAAGTGCATAATACTAGACTTGACTCTAAAATGATGAGGGAATTCTGATCTAACCACCTCATTTATATCCCCCATGATGCTTTGCATGAAATACAGCGGAGCTTCCGGTTCAAACTAGGGGTGTGAACGTTTACAAAAATGCCTGTCTCCATTTTTTTCGTGTACACGTTTAACCGTTTAATATTGGGTGGGTGGGGGTGACATCTTTTTTTTGGCCGATGCTGTTGGAGTGATTATTACTAGCCTAGCGATCATCTGTTTTTGGACTGACTCCCTCTGTCTGGGACATTGGGCTCACGAGCGAACAGCTGATCGGACCAGCTATTGATGTTTCCTAAACGGTTATGATTTACTAACCGGCTACACGTGTACACGTGCACACCCCTAGTTCACACAGAAACAGGATTTCATTCTTCATTTTAAGAACTGATAAAAGTTCAATATTAATGATGTCGGGGCGAGACAAACTAATGCTGAGACGAGACAATCGAGTCCTTCCCCTTCCCTCTTTATAGAAGGATTGGAGGTCGGAATGAAAACGGGCCGCAGGAAACGAGATAATATATTCAAGAACACAACCACTTGTGGATGCTACAGCTAACGGCTAACTCCACGCTACAAAATGCCCACGTCCCTCTGAGCTGAGCCAGTGTCCCTCGTGTCTTTAGTGTGACGTAATTATCACTGACCTTAGCGTCGGTGGTATCAGAGCGCGAGCCTGCTGTTTGTCTCGTGGAGTCGTCGGTGCTCCGTTGGTCCGGGTCCTGGTTGTTCTCCTCCATTACTGCTCTCTGAGGTGCTGCAGGTCTCTTCTGTGGCTGCTGCTCTGAAGCACGAGGCTTTAGTGCTGAGCTACGAGATCTCAAAGTCTCGCGGGTATTTCGCTAAGCCCCGCCCATCTTAGTTACTCTTGCTCAAGATGAATGGCTACTCGTTAGTCGTTAAAAAATGGAAGAAAAAATAAATAACCCAAATAACATGGAGTAAAATATCACATGTGGAGGCAATCCTGCCGAGGTTGTGTTTTTATATGTAAAAGCTTTGAAGGTAATGGGGAGGGAATAATAACAGACAACATGCTGCTACAATTAGGCTTTTCCTATGTTTTTTTACATTCAGTCTTTTGTTATCTTTCCAACTGTAACAATTTCTGATATTCCTGTTGTTACAATTAGCTTTAGATTAGATTAGAGAGAGTGAGAGTGAGAGTGAGAGTGAGAGCGAGAGAGAGAGAGAGAGAGAGAGAGAGAGGGAGAGAGAGAGGCCACTACTGCTGCTATCAAACCCTCTTCCCCTCTTTATAGGAGGGAATAAAAACAGATGTACAAATAATTGTTTAACATTCAGTCTGTTGTTATTTCAATCTATGCTCTCCATTGGTAACACTTTGTGATATTACTTTGTATTGCCTTCCAATTAAACCCCTTTCTGCTGCTGATTCAAAGGAATGACAGTCAGGGGTAGGGCTTATGCTTTGTTCTAGTGTTACCTCATTCTGGGGGGGGCTTTGGCAAGATGATAATGTTCCAAGGTGTCACGCCCTTCTACCAAGCTGGTTTAATTTAAACTTTTAGACTAACATTCCATACAGGGTACGTCATTAATGAAGAGTAGAAGGAATACACTACAGGCTATTATCAAAGAACAACTACAATTATAAAATAAATATAAACCATATAAGGAATGTATCTGAAAATGTAGTTTTCATTTCAGTTTCAGCCCATGTTAATGAGATCTCTGTCTGAAGGGTCTCTGTGATAGACCTGACCTGGTAGGGGGTTTCACCTAAAACATTCTAGACACAAGGTTACACTGAGATGTAAATGAATCACTCTGGCAACACCCACACTCATTGTGAGAAAGGTGTGAATTATCTCATTGTTAGTCTCCTCTGTTTTTATGTTTTTACATTCAGTCTTTTGTTATCTTTCAAATTGTTACATAACACAGAAGCAAGCAAAGCCGGCACATTGGAGTGATGTTGTTCCGTCAATATGCCGCAATCTCTGTGTAAAAGGGGCTATTGAGTCGTTGGGAGCAAGGTGTGAATGATCTCATTGTTAGTCTCCCCACCATTTGGTCACCACAGACAACAGGTATAAAGTGGCTGATTAAAGGAATACAACTGAACTCAGACCCTGGCCCTGCCCTGAGCAGGAGGCTGTGGTCTTCTCTCCATGCATGGTCACCATAATCATCTGTATTTTCTGAAAGTATTTTGTGTTAATACAAAAACTAGGCTCTGTAAACTGGTATGTAATCAAAGGGTATGTAAACAAAAGGGGCCCACCATGTCCGTTTACAGTGTCTGTGTTGTGTATTAACACTGGATATGTATTCAACACACACACTGGATATGTGTTCAACACACACCACACACTGTATGGACAGGTAGCGGATTTTGAAGAGATATTTGCTGATTTTGACAAACTTAATGATTTTGACAACAAGCATCCTCCAGAATCGGTGGCTCTTAAAGTAATGATTATTTCTTCATACTGGACCAGAGTGAAGTGTTTCCTCAACAAAAATGATTTCTTCCCCACCACCTCTGTGACACTGAAAACTCTCAACATACATTGTTAACCTGCTAATCTCACTTTAAAGGAGACCTACACCTGTCTGGTGCATGTAGATTTATTTTGTTAGTTTGAACATAAACTGATAATTCAAAATACAAAGTAAAAACAAATGAGAATGTACCATATAATTGCATTGAACTCATAAAAAGCAGCAATCTGGGATTCATTAACTGAAAGGTAATTAATAGACGAAAACTTAATGTAAACTGGATAGTTCTAGCAGTGAACACTGATTCTTATCAAAAAAAGAACACAAAGCTAATATAAGTATAGAAGCTTTTTGACGACATGATTGATTGATTGCATTTATGTCAGACATATAAAATGAAAATTAAACATATCAAAAATACAAAACAAAATTAAAGCACAAAAATACAATAAACAAAAACGATGTTCAAATTTTTTCACAAAAAAGAAAAAGTAAATCAAATATATTCAATTGATATGCCTGAAAAGGAGTAGGAAGAAACATATTTCATCCTACCCCAACATGAATATAATATGTTGGATTTGCAAGTATAGAACTCCTAACTAATGTAATGTGTTTGTGCCAGCATGTAGCTACATTAACATACATTCTGTATGGAATATAACATTACTGTAAATCAACCATCACCTAGTACATAATCTCAGGCTATAAACACTATCAGGGTGTGGACATGGGGAAACAGCAGCTAGCTTGGCTCATGGAAATGTTCACAGCTATGCAGTGTAAATGCGCTTTTGGGATTTAAGGTCACTCTCCCAATAGTAACATTTTTTCCCACATTGTCCACATCAAGGCTGTTTTTGTACTGTGTGAACACGTTGGTGCCTTTTTAGATTGCCGCTTTGAGTGAAAGTTTTGCCACATTGTTCACACCAGTAGGGTTTCTCTCCGGTGTGACTCCGATGGTGTTCACTTAAGCCACTTGACTGAGTGAAAGTTTTCCCACATTGGTCACACCAGTATGGTCTCTCTCCAGTGTGAGCACGACGATGGGAACTCAAGTGACCCAACCGACTGAACGTTTTCCCACATTGGTCACAGCTGTATGGCTTATCTCCGGTGTGAATGCGAAAGTGGGAATTCAAGGTACTTATTTGAGCGAAAGCTGCCCCACATTGGTCACAGCTGTACGGTTTTTCTCCAGTGTGAACTCTTTGATGAATCTTCAAATATCCAGATCTTGTGAAAGATTTGTCACAGTGTTGACAGTGGCGATGTTTGTCTCCCTTTCTTGCTCTCGGGTTCTATAGCACCAGAGAGAGAAAAACATTGAGACAGTTAGTGAGATGTTACAGTAAAACCAGCTATACCATGGACTAACCCCAGAGCTACACTGGGCACGTAGGTGGGGTTGTAGCAGTGCATTACACAGAGCTTGCTATAGGCGGACTAACACAATGCATAGGGTCCCCGCAGCCACTAGGGGGCCCCAAGCTGCAAGTTAAGCCTCAATATATTAAAGAGAAAATTCAAATGACCTGTCTTTATTTGTAGCCAGTCAAGCCCCTCATTGTGTACAGTGGAGCACTTACTGTATATGCTTTACAAGTAAATGTAAGATATGAACAAAACTAAGCTGCCGGAAACTATTCCCCATTTCATATCTGTCTCTCCAAACTATCTAATATAGCAAAAGTGCTCCAAAAATTCTATTTAAAAAAAGAAATGGGTATGTGTGAATGTCTGTGGAGAGATGGAAACAGTTAAACAAGTGGTTCTGCTTAGCAGTGAATACAGGAGTGAAAGTCAACATCTACTTATTGAGTTTGCAGATCTCAGGCTTTCAGCTTTTCCAGTTAAAATAGTCAATTTGAGTCAAATCAGTCTTTAAAAGTGCATAATACTAGACTCGACTCTAAAATGATGAGGGAATTCTGATCTAACCACCTCATTTATATCCCCCATGATGCTTTGCATGAAATAAAGCGGAGCTTCCGGTTCAAACTAGGGGTGTGAACGTTTACAAAAATGCATTTTTCTCCATTTTTTTCGTGTACACGTTTAACCGTTTAATATGGGGTGGGTGGGGGGTGACATCTTTTATTTGGCCGATGCTGTTGGAGTGATTATTACTAGCCTAGCGATCATCTGTTTTTGGACTGACTCCCTCTGTCTGGGACAATGGGCTCACGAGCTGATCGGACCAGCTATTGATGTTTCCTAAACGGTTATGATTTACTAACCGGCTACACGTGCACACGTGCACACCCCCAGTTCACACAGAAACAGGATTTCATTCTTCATTTTAAGAACTGATAAAAGTTCAATATTAATGGTGTCGGGGCGAGACAAACTAATGCTGAGACGAGACAATCGAGTCCTTCCCCTTCCCTCTTTATAGAAGGATTGGAGGTCGGAATGAAAACGGGCCGCAGGAAACGAGATAATATATTCAAGAACACAACCACTTGTGGATGCTACAGCTAACGGCTAACTCCACGCTACAAAATGCCCACGTCCCTCTGAGCTGAGCCAGTGTCCCTCGTGTCTTTAGTGTGACGTAATGATCACTTACCTTAGCGTCGGTGGTATCAGAGCGCGAGCCTGCTGTTTGTCTCGTGGAGTCGTCGGTGCTCCGTTGGTCCGGGTCCTGGTTGTTCTCCTCCATTACTGCTCTCTGAGGTGCTGCAGGTCTCTTCTGTGGCTGCTGCTCTGAAGCACGAGCCGTTAGTGCTGAGCTACGAGATCTCAAAGTCTCGCGGGTATTTCGCTAAGCCCCGCCCATCTTAGTTACTCTTGCTCAAGATGAATGGCTACTCGTTAGTCGTTAAAAAATGGAAGAAAAAATAAATAACCCAAATAACATGGAGTAAAATATCACATGTGGAGGCAATCCTGCCGAGGTTGTGTTTTTATATGTAAAAGCTTTCATTGAAGGTAATGGGGAGGGAATAATAACAGACAACATGCTGCTACAATTAGGCTTTTCCTATGTTTTTTTACATTCAGTCTTTTGTTATCTTTCCAACTGTAACAATTTCTGATATTCCTGTTGTTACAATTAGCTTTAGATTAGATTAGTGAGAGTGAGAGTGAGAGTGAGAGTGAGAGAGAGAGAGAGAGAGAGAGAGAGAGAGAGAGTGAGAGTGAGAGTGAGAGTGAGAGTGAGAGTGAGAGTGAGAGAGAGAGAGTGAGAGTGAGAGTGAGAGAGAGAGGCCACTACTGCTGCTATCAAACCCTCTTCCCCTCTTTATAGGAGGGAATAAAAACAGATGTACAAATAATTGTTTAACATTCAGTCTGTTGTTATTTCAATCTATGCTCTCCATTGGTAACACTTTGTGATATTACTTTGTATTGCCTTCCAATTAAACCCCTTTCTGCTGCTGATTCAAAGGAATGACAGTCAGGGGTAGGGCTTATGCTTTGTTCTAGTGTTACCTCATTCTGGGGGGGGGGCTTTGGCAAGATGATAATGTTCAAGGTGTCACGCCCTTCTACCAAGCTGGTTTAATTTAAACTTTTAGACTAACATTCCATACAGGGTACGTCATTAATGAAGAGTAGAAGGAATACACTACAGGCTATTATCAAAGATCAACTACAGTTATAAAATAAATATAAACCATATAAGGAATTTCTCTGAAAATGTAGTTTTCATTTCAGTTTCAGCCCATGTTAATGAGATCTCTGTCTGAAGGGTCTCTGTGATAGACCTGACCTGGTAGGGGGTTTCACCTAAAACATTCTAGACACAAGGTTACACTGAGATGTAAATGAATCACTCTGGCAACACTCATTATGAGAAAGGTGTGAATTATCTCATTGTTAGTCTCCTCTGTTTTTATTTGTTTACATTCAGTCTTTTGTTATCTTTCAAATTGTTACATAACACAGAAGCAAGCAAAGCCGGCATATTGGAGTGATGTTGTTCCGTCAATATGCCGCAATCTCTGTGTAAAAGGGGCTATTGAGTCGTTGGGAGCAAGGTGTGAATGATCTCATTGTTAGTCTCCCCACCATTTGGTCACCACAGACAACAGGTATAAAGTGGCTGATTAAAGGAATACAACTGAACTCAGACCCTGGCCCTGAGTAGGAGGCTGTGGTCTTCTCTCCATGCATGGTCACCATAATCATCTTTATTTTCTGAAAGTATTTTGTGTTAATACAAAAACTAGGCTCTGTAAACTGGTATGTAATCAAGGGTATGTAAACAAAAGGGGCCCACCGTGGCTAGCAACATGCCCGTTTACAGAGCCTGTGTTGTGTATTAACACTGGATATGTATTCAGCACACACACAGTATGGACAGGTAGCCGGGATATTAGCTGATTTTGACAAAATAAATTATTTTGACAACAAGCATTCTCGATCGCTGACTCTTGAAAGATTATTTCTTCATATTGGACCCGAGTGAATTGTTTCCTTAACAAATTATTTCTTCCCCACCACCTTTGTGACACTAAAAACTCTAAACATACCTTGTTAACCCGTTAATCTCTCTTTGAAGAAGAACTACACCCGTCTGGTGCATGTAGATTTGTTTTGTTTAACAATCTGATAATGTAAAGGATTACAAATGAATGTACATTATTTGGTCAGCATATTTAAGCTGCTATCTCTGCTCAATAAGCACATCACAAATATAACAGTCTAATGTTAGATCGTTGAACCCAAGAGTCCGTTCTACTAGTTAATATAAGTGTTGCCATGTGTGATTTGCCCCTTTGCTACACACACACCACTACATCCTCAGCCTCCAGACTTTGCCAAAACACTGTCCAGTGGTCAGGGCAGACTATAACAACAAAAAATATTACATTTTTGTTTCACTGACAAATGTATTGTTTTTTTTTCAAATTTCTAATCTATAAATATCTCCCAGTATCCTAATGTTATGCAGGTCATTCCACATAAAAAGTTGCCACGCACTAAAATCAAGAGACGGGGATGCTGAATGACATTCCTATCATGGCCCAAATGAAGCTCACATTACTCTGGCCGGGCGATCAACACATCAGGCAAAGGGATTGAAATTAGCTCGAGCTACAGGTTTGTAACAAAGAGCATCAGACACTGACTCCATATACACCACAACACACATCAACATCAGAGCAGCTCTTCTCCTTGGAACATGTTAGGTTCTGTAGAATCTTGGTTGAAGTAATAAAAGACAAAAGCTCACTTCCAAGTGTTGGGATCTCACAAATACTCATCGTTTATTATAGTAAAACACTCATAAACCCCACACAGCCCGGCTTGACGACTGTTGTTTTTGCCATACATAAAAATAACATAGTAGAGAACCAAAGAAATGGTACCAATATACATCCATCCATCCATTATGCCTCGTTTCCACCGAGTAGAGCGGGTCGGATCGGAGCGGCTCAGAGCGGGACAGCTCACTTTTAAGAATCTCGGTGTTGTTTCCACCGCCGACCCTACCCTTACTGGTAGGGCGGGGTTTAGGCTGGACTGCGATAGCCGCCGCTAGAATGTGGGTCAAACTATCGGGCTGTGGGAACAACTGTGGTCAAGCCAGCGGTCTCTTGTTTTTGCTTGGTCAAACCAGCCGCTTCTTTATTTATTCCCCCCGTGTTGTGAGCACAGAGACGGCTCGGTGCAAATGATAGAGACAGTGAGCGAACAGCACTGGCTGCGGCAGCTACGTGACATCGTAGCAGTGGGACACAGTGTAGCCAACTGATTCATTTAATGACGAGGAAAAACACCACACAATAAACAGTGCCGCGCTCACATTTTCGCCAAAACTCTCTTCACTCTAGCCGAGGTGATTACAAACGGCGGAAATGATTCAAACCAGCCGCTTCTTTATTTATTCCCCCCGTGTTGTTGTGAGCGTGTATTTTACTACTATCTATGGCGTAAACACACAGAGACGCTCGGTCGCAACTCATAGAGACAGTGAGAGCGAACAAACAGTGCTGGCTGCGGCAGCTACGTGACTATGGGACACAGTGTAACCAACTGATTAATTTATTGACGAGGAAAAACACCACACAATAAACAGAGCTGTGCTCACATTTTCGCCAAAACACAAGACTCTCTTCACTCTTGCCGAGATCTACACATGGCGGAAATGATTCTTTCGACCAATCAAATGACGGCAGTGTGTAGCTCCGCCTTCTCATGCATTTTCGGCCCGCTTTCAGGCCGCCAGTACCCCTACGGAGGAGTACTGAGATCGGGAGCGGCTCAGAGCGGTTAGGTGCGCTTAAACCGTACCCTACCCAACTTTTGGCAAATGAAAAGCCAAACTACCCGGACCGAACCGCTCCGATCCGACCCGCTCTACTCGGTGGAAACGAGGCATTAGAGACCGGGATGCTAAGATAAAAATTTAAAAAATGTCATGAAATGCTAGTAGGTGACAAAATAGAGACACAAGTCATGCAGGATTTCAACTGTTAGACATGTACAAGTGATAAAAGAAACTTGCAGATACACAGTTACAGTAACTTATACAATTCATACGAAACATGAGAATATGAAAGTTGAATGATAATAATAAAAAATACAAAGAAATAATGAATGAGATTGTATCATGAATGCAGTGAACTCTTGTATTCATATAAAAAGCACCAATCATGGGTAAATTATACGACATAAAACTGAAGAAAATCCCCAAAGTCTCTCATGGGTTTGTGGCAGCGTTGTTAAACAATAAGCTGATCAGGGTCAATGAACAGAACATAACATGGAGTAGTTTGGGATTTAATAACTTGAATGTGATGTATAGAAGAAAACAAAACATGATTATTAACGAATGGAATAAAAAAACATAATTACAGTGTCAGTTGAATTGTTCTAGCAGTGAACACTTATTCATCTCAAAACAAGAATAAAAGCCAAATATAAGTAAAGAAACTTTTGGACTACATGAATATAATATGTTGGATTTGCAAGTATAGAACTCCTAACTAATGAAATGTGTTTGTGCCAGCATGTAGCTACATTAACATACATTCTGTATGGAATATAACATTACTGTAAATCAACCATCAACTAGTAGAGAACCTCAGGCTATAAACACTATCAGGGTGTGGACATGGGGAAACAGCAGCTAGCTTGGCTCATGGAAATGTTCACAGCTATGCAGTGTAAATGCGCTTTTGGGATTTAAGGTCACTCTCCCAATAGTAACATTTTTCCCCACATTGTCCACATCAAGGCTGTTTTTGTACTGTGTGAACACGTTGGTGCGTTTTTAGATTGCTGCTTTGAGTGAAAGTTTTGCCACATTGCTCACACCAGTAGGGTTTCTCTCCAGTGTGAACCAGATGGTGGGAACTTAAGCCAGTTGACCGACTGAACGTTTTCCCACATTTGTCACAGCTGTATGGCTTCTCTCCAGTGTGAATGCGAAAGTGTATTGTTAGGTCACCGCTTGTCCTGCAAGTTTTACCACATTGGTCACATTTGTATGGTTTCTCTCCAGTGTGAACACGACGATGGGACCTCAAGTAATCGAACCGACTGAACGTTTTCCCACATTGGTCACAGCTGTAAGGTTTCTCTCCAGTGTGAATGCGAAAGTGGGAATTCAAGGTACTTGATTGAGCGAAAGCTGCCCCACATTGGTCACAGCTGTACGGTTTCTCTCCAGTGTGGACTGTTTGATGACTCTTCAAATGTCCAGATCTTGTGAAAGATTTGTCACAGTGTTGACAGTGGTGATGTTTGTCTCCCTTTCTTGTTCTCGGGTTCTATAGCACCAGAGATAGAAAAACATTGAGACAGTTAGTGAGATGTTACAGTAAAACCAGCTATACCATGGACTAACCCCAAAGCTACACTGGGCACGTAGGTGGGGTTGCAGCAGTGCATTACGCAGAGCTTGCTATAGGCGGACTAAAATAATGCATAGGGTCCCCGCAGCCACTAGGGGGCCCCAAGCTGCAAGTTAAGCCTCAATATATTAAAGAGAAAATTCAAATGACCTGTCTGTATTTGTAGCCAGTCAAGCCATGCACGTCACTGTCGTCATCCGGTTACGTCCTCCCCAGAGTACCATATAAAGGGCTCTGGCGCGCCAATATTAGATAGAACCAATTGAAACGTGAGACCCAGATTTCTGGTCTTCTTGATAAAGCTTCAACGGAGCGTGGCCAGACCAACAGGCGCAGCAGATTTAATTTGCCAGCGCCTAGTGGCAGGTCTGGGAATGCCAGGCTAATCTAATATAGCAAAAGTGCTCCAAAATTCTATTTAAAAAAAGAAATGGGTATGTGTGAATGTCTGTGGAGAGATGGAAACAGTTAAACACGTGGTTCTGCTTAGCAGTGAATACAGGAGTGAAAGTCAACAGCTATTTATTGAGTTTGCTGCCGACGTCTTTTTTCTTTGGTCGATGCTGTTGGGGTGATCATTACTAGCCTAGCGATCATCTGTTTTTGGACTGACTCCCTCTGTCTGGGACATTGGGCTCACGAGCGAACAGCTGATCGGACCAGCTGTTTGACACGGAG
Organism: Ammodytes dubius; assembly: GCA_026122265.1. NCBI lineage: Eukaryota > Metazoa > Chordata > Actinopteri > Uranoscopiformes > Ammodytidae > Ammodytes > Ammodytes dubius. Next base: position 28,592,529 of record CM047507.1, on the reverse strand, counting down.
ATGAAATCAAAAGTGAAACTGAAGGTGTAGCAGTTAAATAGTTAGGCTAAATAAATATTGTAACCAAACACAATAATTTGTTGTTTCTGAATTAAATTTTCCAAACTCCAAACAAAAAAACGGTTTTCGTTTATTGATGTTTCCTAAACGGTTATGATTTACTAACCGGCTACACGTGTACACGTGCACACCCCCAGTTCACACAGAAACAGGATTTCATTCTTCATTTTAAGAACTGATAAAAGTTCAATATTAATGATGTCGGGGCGAGACAAACTAATGCTGAGACGAGACAATCGAGTCCTTCCCCTTCCCTCTTTATAGAAGGATTGGGGGTCGGAATGAAAACGGGCCGCAGGAAACGAGATAATATATTCAAGAACACAACCACTTGTGGATGCTACAGCTAACGGCTAACTCCACGCTACAAAATGCCCACGTCCCTCTGAGCTGAGACAGTGTCCCTCGTGTCTTTAGTGTGACGTAATTATCACTGACCTTAGCGTCGGTGGTATCAGAGCGCGAGCCTGCTGTTTGTCTCGTGGAGTCGTCGGTGCTCCGTTGGTCCGGGTCCTGGTTGTTCTCCTCCATTACTGCTCTCTGAGGTCCTGCAGGTCTCTTCTGTGGCTGCTGCTCTGAAGCACGAGGCTTTAGTGCTGAGCTACGAGATCTCAAAGTCTCGCGGGTATTTCGCTAAGCCCCGCCCATCTTAGTTACTGTTGCTACAGATGAATGGCTACTCGTTAGTAGTTACAAAATGGAAGAAAAAATAAATAACCCAAATAACATGGAGTAAAATATCACATGTGGAGGCAATCCTGCCGAGGTTGTGTTTTTATATGTAAAAGCTTTCATTGAAGGTAATGGGGAGGGAATAATAACAGACAACATGCTGCTACAATTAGGCTTTTCCTATGTTTTTTTACATTCAGTCTTTTGTTATCTTTCCAACTGTAACAATTTCTGATATTCCTGTTGTTACAATTAGCTTTAGATTACATTAGAGAGTGAGAGTGAGAGTGAGAGAGAGGCCACTACTGCTGCTATCAAACCCTCTTCCCCTCTTTATAGGAGGGAATAAAAACAGATGTACAAATAATTGTTTAACATTCAGTCTGTTGTTATTTCAATCTATGCTCTCCATTGGTAACACTTTGTGATATTACTTTGTATTGCCTTCCAATTAAACCCCTTTCTGCTGCTGATTCAAAGGAATGACAGTCAGGGGTAGGGCTTATGCTTTGTTCTAGTGTTACCTCATTCTGGGGGGGGCTTTGGCAAGATGATAATGTTCAAGGTGTCACGCCCTTCTACCAAGCTGGTTTAATTTAAACTTTTAGACTAACATTCCATACAGGGTACGTCATTAATGAAGAGTAGAAGGAATACACTACAGGCTATTATCAAAGATCAACTACAATTATAAAATAAATATAAACCATATAAGGAATTTATCTGAAAATGTAGTTTTTATTTCAGTTTCAGCCCATGTTAATGAGATCTCTGTCTGAAGGGTCTCTGTGATAGACCTGACCTGGTAGGGGGTTTCACCTAAAACATTCTAGACACAAGGTTACACTGAGATGTAAATGAATCTCTCTGGCAACACCCACACTCATTGTGAGAAAGGTGTGAATTATCTCATTGTCATTGTCTCCTCTGTTTTTATTTTTTTACATTCAGTCTTTTGTTATCTTTCAAATTGTTACATAACACAGAAGCAAGCAAAGCCGGCATATTGGAGTGATGTTGTTCCGTCAATATGCCGCAATCTCTTTGTAAAAGGGGCTATTGAGTCGTTGGGAGCAAGGTGTGAATGATCTCATTGTTAGTCTCCCCACCATTTGGTCACCACAGACAACAGGTATAAAGTGGCTGATTAAAGGAATACAACTGAACTCAGACCCTGGCGCTGCTCTGAGCAGGAGGCTGTGGTCTTAATCTCCATGCATGGTCACCATAATCATCTTTATTTTCTGAAAGTATTTTGTGTTAATACGAAGCCTAGGCTCTGTAAACTGGTATGTAATCAAAGGGTATGTAAACAAAAGGGGCCCACCGTGGCTAGCAACATGCCCGTTTACAGAGCCTGTGTTGTGTATTAACACTGGATATGAATTCAGCACACACACAGTATGGACAGGTAGCCGAGATATTAGCTGATTTTGACAAAATAAATTAGTTTGACAACAAGCATTCTCGATCGCTGACTCTTTCTGGAAAGATTATTTCTTCATATTGGACCCGAGTGAATTGTTTCCTTGACAAATTATTTCTTCCCCACCACCTTTGTGACACTAAAAACTCTAAACATACCTTGTTAACCCGTTAATCTCTCTTTGAAGAAGAACTACACCCGTCTGGTGCATGTAGATTTGTTTTGTTTAACAATCTGATAATGTAAAGGATTACAAATGAATGTACATTATTTGGTCAGCATATTTAAGCTGCTATCTCTGCTCAATAAGCACATCACAAATATAACAGTCTAATGTTAGATCGTTGAACCCAAGAGTCCGTTCTACTAGTTAATATAATTGTTGCCATGTGTGATTTGCCCCTTTGCTACACACACCACTACATCCTCAGCCTCCAGACTTTGCCAAAACACTGGCCAGTGGTCAGGGCAGGCTATGAGCAACAACAAAAAATATGACATTTTTGTTTCACTGACAAATGTATTGTTTTTTTCAAATTTCTAATCTATAAATATCTCCCAGTATCCTAATGTTATGCAGGTCATTCCACATAAAAAGTTGCCATGCACTAAAAACAAGAGACGGGGATGCTGAATTACATTCCTATCATGGCCCAAATTAAGATCACATTACTCTGGCCGGGCGATCAACACATCAGGCAAAGGGATTGAAATTAGCTCAAGCTACAGGTTTGTAACAAAGAGCATCAGACACTGACTCCATATACACCACAACACACATCAACATCAGAGCAGCTCTTCTCCTTGGAACATGTTAGGTTCTGTAGAATCTTGGTTGAAGTAATAAAAGACAAAAGCTCACTTCCAAGTGTTGGGATTTCACAAATACTCATCGTTTATTATAGTAAAACACTCATAAACCCCACAAAGCCCGGCTTGACGACTGTTGTTTTTGCCATACATAAAAATAACACAGTAGAGAACCAAAGAAATGGTACCAATATACATCCATCCATTAGAGACCGGGATGCTAAGATAAAAATTTAAAAAATGTCATGAAACGCTAGTAGGTGACAAAATAGAGACACAAGTCATGCAGGATTTCAACTGTTAGAAAATTCCAAGTGATAAAAGAAATATGCATATACACAGTTACAGTAACGTATATTATTCATACAAAACATGAGAATATGAAAGGGGAATGATAAAAATACAAAATACAAAGAAATAATGAATGAGATTGTATCATATAAAGGCAGTGAACTCATGTCTTCATATAAAAAGCACCAATCACGGATAAATTATCAGACATAAAAATGAAGAAAAATCTTCATGGGTTTGTGGCAGCGTTGGTAAACAATACAATGATCAGGGTCAAGGAACGGAATATAATATGGAGTTGTTTGGGATGTATTAACTTGAATGGGATTAATAGAAGAAAAAAGTTTGATTATTAACAAATGAAAAGAAAACTTAATTACGTGTTAGTTGAATTGTTCTAGCAGTGAACACTTATTTGTCTCAAAACAAGAACAAAAGCCAAATATAAGCATAGAGACTTTTGGAGTACATGAATAAAATGCGTGATTTGAAAGTATTGGACTCCTAACTAATGAAATGTGTTTGTGCCAGCATGTAGCTACATTAAGATACATGCTATATAGAACATAACATTACTGTCAATCAACCATCACCTAGTAGATAATCTCAGGCTATAAACACACAGCTATCAGGGTGTGGACATGGGGAAACAGCAGCTTGCTTGGCTCTTGGAAATGTTCACAGCGATACAGCGTAAATGCGCTTTTGGGATTTAAGGTATTTCTCCCAACAGTAACATTTTTCCCACATTGTCCACATCAATGCTGTTGTTGTCCTGTGTGAACACATTGGTGCTTTTTTAGACTACTGCTTTGGGTGAAATTTCTGTCACATTGGTCACAGCTGTATTGTTTCTCTACAGTGTGACCTCGTTGGTGGATTTCTAGACCACTGCTTTTGGTGAAAGTTTTGCCACATAGTTCACACCAATACGGTTTCTCTCCTGTGTGAACACGACGATGGGCACTCAAGTTACCAGACTGACTGAACGTTTTCCCACAATGGTCACAGCTGTATGCTTTCTCTCCAGTGTGAACACGTTGGTGGCTTTCTAGACCACTGCTTTGGGTGAAAGTTTTGCCACATAGTTCACACCAATACGGTTTCTCTCCTGTGTGAACACGACGATGGGCACTCAAGTTACTAGACTGACTGAACGTTTTCCCACAATGGTCACAGCTGTATGCTTTCTCTCCAGTGTGAACACGTTTGTGGTAATGTAGACCAACGCTATTGGTGAAAGCTGCCCCACATAGTTCACACCAGTACGGTTTCTCTCCAGTGTGAATGCGACGGTGTTCACTTAAGCCACTTAACCGAGTGAAAGTCTTCTCACATTGGTCACAGCTGTATGGTCTCTCTCCATTGTGAATGCGAAGGTGTCGTTTTAGGTTAGTGCTTGTGATGAAAGAATTCCCACATTGATCACAACTGTATGGCTTCTCTCCTGTGTGAACACGATGGTGAGATTTTAGGTGTTGGTTAGTGGTAAAAGCTGCCCCACATTGGTCACAGTTGTATGGTTTCTCCCTGTGTGAACATGATGGTGGCGACTTAAGTGACTTAACTGAGTGAAAGTGTTCCCACATTGATCACAACTGTATGGCCTCTCTCCTGTGTGAACACGATGGTGATATTTTAGGTGTTGGTTAGTGGTAAAAGCTGCCCCACATTGGTCACAGCTGTATGGTCTCTCCCCAGTGTGAAGTTTCTGATGAGTCTTCAAATGTCCAGATGTTGTGAAGTATTTGTCACAGTGTTGACAGTGGTGACGTTTGTCTCCATTTCTTCGTCTCGGGTTCTATAGCGACAGAGAAAGAAAAACATTGAGACAGTTTGTGAGATGTTACAGTAAAGCCAGCTATACCATGGACTAACCCCAGAGCTACACTGGGCACATAGCTGGAAACAGTTAAACATGTGGTTTTGCTTAGCAGTGAATACAGGACTGAAGGGCAACAGCTACTTATTGAGTTTGCAGATCTCAGGCTTTCATCTTTTCCAGTTAAACATTTTCTCACCAAAAGAAAATTGTCAATTTGAGTCAAATCAGTCTTTAAAAGTGCATAATACTAGACTTGACTCTAAAATGATGAGGACATTCTGATCTAACTACGTTATTCCTATCCCCAATGATGCTTTGCATGAAAAAGAGCGGAGATTCCGGGTAAAATGAGAGGCTTTCATTCATAATTTTAAGAACTGATAAAATATCAATATTAATGATGTGGAAGCAGGACAAACTAATGATGAGAAAAGGCAATCAAGTTCTTCCCCTTCCCTCTCTATAGAAATCCTTCTAAACCCAAAGCTACACTGGGCGCGTAGGCGGGGTTGTATCAGTGCATTATGCAGAGCTGTTTTTTCTGGCTATAGGCGGACTATGAGAGTGCATGGGCCCCCCGCAGCCACTAGGGGGCCCCAAGCTGCAAATTAAGCCTCAATATATTTTAGGGAAAATTAAAATGACATGTCTGTATTTGTAGCCAGCCAAGCCCCCTCATGTGTACACTGGAGCTCTTACTGTATATGCTTAAATGTAGGATATAAACACAACTAAACTTATGTGAGAGGGAAACTATTCCCCATTTCATAACTGTCACACTAAACTATCTAATATAGCCATAATATATAAGTGCCATAACAAATTATAAAAAAAATAAAAGTTCTATTAGTTTTATTATTATTATTATTGTTATTATTATTTAAGTCTCAGCTTCCCACTTGTGTTTCTCGTATACTTATACACTTTCTTTATTGCACTTTAGGAGCCCAAGACTAAAGAATTGCATTGCCAGCGACTGCTCTGTAATTGTTGTGCATATGACAATAACCATCATGAATCTTGTGTTCCAAATAATTAGAAAAAGATTTTTTTTAAATTGTTATGTGTGAATGGCTTTGGAGAGCTGGAAACAGATAAACAAGTGGTCCTGCTTAGCAGTAAAGGCTTTCACCTTTTTCAGTTAAATATTTTCTCACCAAAAGAAAATTGTCAAATCAGTCTTGCAATGCTTGCATAATACTAGACTTTACTAGTGAAATGCTTCCTTATTCCCAGCCCCCGAGAAACATCTTTAGTTATTTGAGCTAATAAGCTATTAGCCCAGCAAATACGGGAAGTCCCCTGGACTAGGAGTCTGGCGCTTATAGGGGTGGTGAAATCGATTCATGTAAAAATCGCAATTCCAGTCTTTTGTTATTTTAAATTGATTCATAATTTGCAAAGATCGATTAAAAAAATTACAAAGGGAAGATGGAGGATCAGCAGCAGTAGTTGCAATACGCCATAGCGGCGTCTAGTCTGCCTAACAAAAGAAGAAGAACCTGCAGTTAAACAACGTCAGCGGAGTCTGGAGGGCCTTTAAACCATCTCTAGCTACAAGGAGCCTGACTCCCGGCACATGGGGGACCAACAGTGAGCGAACGACTTGAGCTTTTTTCTTCAATCGATTTGATTCGAAGTCCCGTTACGAGATTATATAATATGAACACAACCACTTGTGGATGCTACTGCTAGCTAACAGCTAACTCCACGCTACGCAAGGGCTACATTCGGTCTGATACTGATCCACTATCCCTCGTGTCTTTAATCTGACGGCATGATCACTAACCTGAGCGTCGGTGGTATCAGAGCGCGAGCCTGCTGTTTGTCTCGTGGAGTCGTCAGTGCTCCGTTGGTCCGGGTCCTGGTTGTTCTCCTCCATTACTGCTCTCTGAGGTCCTGCAGGTCTCTTCTGTGGCTGCTGCTCTGAAGCACGAGGCTTTAGTGCTGAGCTGCGAGATCTCAAAGTATCGCGGGTATTTTGTTAAACCCCACCCCTCTTAGTTACTGTTGCTACAGATGAGTGGCTACGCCCCTCTTAGTTACTGTTGCTACCAGATGAATTGCTACTCGTTTTCCTTTGATTAAATTAAAACGTGGAAGAGAAAAATATAACCCAATTAACCTGGAGTAAAATGTCACGAGGTTGTGTTTTTTTATATGTAAAAACTTTCATTGAAGGTGATGGGGAGGGAATAATAACAGACAACATGCTGCTATATTTAGGCTTTTCCTAAATGTTTATTTTTTTTTACATGGAGTCTTCTGTTGTTCCAATGGTAACAATTTCTGATATTCCTGTTGTTACAACCTGTCAATTATGCCTGTCTGTACCAGCATTTCATTTTTAGCTTTTGTTGATTTCATTATTTGCATTATTTTTACATTTTCAAAATCCTCGGGGGTTTGTCAGTGCTTAAAACGTGTGAAACCAGTTGAACCAGTCTGAGAGAGAAGCCCCTTTTACACAGCCAGTGAAAGCCGGGAATATGCCGGAATTTCGGCCCTCCGCCCTGTTGTATAAATGCGACCGTTGCGGAACGAGGGAAGAAAGGTGAAACCTTTTCTGATGCTAATTCAAAGGAAAGACAGTCAGGGGTGGGGCTGAGATGAGAAAGGATAGAAACGCCCTTGTGCTTTGTTCTAGTGTTAACACATTCTGGGGGGGGGTTGGCACGATGATAATAATGTTAAAGGTGTCACGCCCTACTACCAGGCATAGGGTTACACTGAGATGTAAATGAATCACTCTGGCAACACCCACACTCAATAACCATTGAGTCGTTGGGAGCAAGGTGTGAATGATCTCATTGTTATACCCTGTTTCCACCTGGCATTAATATGTGGTTCTGAGGAATCCGATCGTTATATGTAAATGTAATATGCTTGTTCACACCTGGCCTTAACAATGCGTCTTCTATGCGCGTTTGCGATCCGGATTCGAATTCCCCGCGCTGTATGGAAATCAGCTCGTACATGATTTCCGCTTATACTGTTGTTTTTAAATGGCGGGGGCAGCAGTGCCCCGCCCTTGCCTAGTCTGCCGGAAATAAAAGAAGAAGAAGAAGAATAACAACAAACAGTTGCACTTCCGCTGCACCGACTCGTCGGCCCAAAGCGAAATCAGGAGGCTAGTTTCCTGTGTTGACCATCCACGACACTCCATCTTCAATGTTTTCTGTTTTCTGTTGTCTGTTTACCTGCAACGGTGCGCTTTTATGACGTGAATTGTCGCGTGAATGAGTATGCGTTTCCGCCCAGTCACTCGCCGCAGTTGAGTGGGCGGGGCCTAATGTGTATGAGATGCGCATACGCGTTTCCACTGTTAATGGGTATGTGGATAAGTGGTCTCAAACCACCTCCGATTGTGGATAATTTCAATGCGCATTCAATGCGCATTGAGCGTGTTTCCACCTGTAGTTAGCGCGATCGGATCCTAAAAACCACATATTAATGCCAGGTGGAAACAGGTCATCACTTGGTCACCACAGACAACAGGTATAAAGTGGCTGATTAAAGGAATACAACTGAACTCAGACCCTGGCCCTGCCCTGAGTAGGAGGCTGTGGTCTTCTCTCTTTTTTTTTTTTTTTTTTTTTTCTTATAAGACTCAGTTGCAGTTTTTTTTTAACTAGCCGTTTGCTGCCTTCATCATAGTCTTATATGTGTTTTTTTTCTGTATTCCTTCTGTGGACAAGAAGATTTTAAAAACAGAAGGAATATCATACATATACTTACTGTTACATTAACAAATGTTCAGTAACAGCAGATGTCGTCAACACTGACAAAGAAAGAAAGAAAAACATTTTAACAAGAATAACACGCCAAGAGAGAAAAAATAAAATAAAAATAAAACACAGACAATGGTTAATCTTAAATACGTAAAATGTCCCAGGGCAGAGGACTTCCAATCTGATGATCGACTGTCCTCCTGCGCCTGAGTTCACTTACAATGTTTTTAAAAACAGCTTCACCCGTTATCTCTGTCTGGTTCAATATTAATTTGCATCTCGTTTTCCATATGTGTGTATTTATAATACACATTATCAGCCAGAAGAGCTGTCTTTTGTTATTTGTATAGGTTTCTTGAAAAAGACCATACATTACAGCTTTTACATTGGAATGCGGGTTGAAACCTATAGCAGCCATTCTACTCCTTATGTCTGAGGAGCGGTAGCAGTGGAGCAACAGATGTTCTTGAGTTTCGTCTTCATCACAATTAGGGATAGGACATTTTTTTGTTTTAACGGCTCCACTTGACTACCGCTCTCACAGGGAGTCTCCATACTGATATTAACCAGACTTTGTCTCTTATGGGTTCTGACAGTACCTTGTCAAAGATGTTTATTTTTATTTTGGGTTTATCATCCTCACTTGTGTCTCTATATTCTACACATCCACCATTAATATAGTTATTTATTGTTTTATATATTTCTTTGGTGGCTGAGCCAGTCCATGCAATTTTCAGTTGTTTATATTTTGTAACATAATCACCAAAAATAATCTTGAAGTATGGGGCTTTGGACCTGGCTCTTCCATATTGTTTGCTCCAATGGCCTCGGTTTTAAAAGGCATCTCTGTTCAGTGCATGGGACACATTTTTTATGAATGGAATGATGAGACTTGTTTTAAGATCTGGAGCCCCCAAGCCTCCATTTTCTTTACTTTTCCACATTAAATTTCTTTTTGTGACTTCTCGGTTAGTGCCCCAGATAAGCTTTACACACTGTTTGTTTAAATTCAAGAGAGATTTGGGTGGTGGTGGGAAGATGGTAGACAGAAATAACATCTTTGACAGAATATGCGTTTTAACAATATTGACCCGAGCCTTATAGGTAGTATTTTTATTCTCCCATTTTATTACTTCATTTTTTATTTCATTTTCCTTCTTAGACCAATTTAGAAGACAACTATCTTTCTCTATTATTACATCCAGGACGTCATTAAGTCTATTCATGATTACTTTTGCATAGATTTTATAATCTGCGTTCATTAAAGTTAGTTGTCTATAATTATCCAAATCATCCTTTTCACCCTTCTTGTATAACAAACACATGACTCCATGGTAAAAGGAGTCCCCCATTTTCCCATTTTTTAAGCCGGCATTAAAGACAGAAGTTAAGAGGTCATAGAGGTCATCACAGCCCAGTTTATAGAATTCAGCCGGAATGCCATCGGGACCGGGAGATTTACTTAAACTCACCCAACAGGTTAGTGAAGATGTCCGGGTCATGTGGAGTGATTATATCTAAAAAAGAGGAGATAACAGAATCTTCCTCCACAACCTGTTCATCGGCACTGGGGACATCCTGGAGCCTGAGGGGGAGGACGACAACGGAGATGGGGATGAGGTTGCCCAAGAGTGCCAGCAGCAGTCGGGGGACACTCTTAGGGAAAGGCTCGCAGCTGCAATGTCTGCTGCTCCTGCTCCTGAGCTCAGGATTCCTGTTCTTCAGGAACATGACTTTTGTTGATTTTGTTGATAGTCTTGTACATAGCATAACAAATAAATGTAAATAGTTATACATAACAAACCAATGTAAATAGTTATAAATTACAACAAATAAATTTCTCTAGCCAAATCAATGCTTGTTATTGTACATATTATTGGGGCAACCGTGGCTCAGGTGGTTAAGCGGGTCGGCCAATGATCCAAGGGTTTGCGGTTCGATCCCCGCCCCGCCACCTGTGTCATGGTTGTTGTGTCCTTGGGCAAGACACTTCACCCACCTTGCCTCGTGTGAATGTGTATGACTGCTGTATGTTTGAGGTGGTGGTCGGAGGGGCCGTAGGCGCTGAATGGCAGCCACGCTTCCGTCAGTCTGCCCCAGGGCAGCTGTGGCTACTATGGTAGTTTACCACCACCAGTATGACTGTGTGTGAATGAATGGAACCTGGAACCCTGTAAAGCGTCTTTGAGTGCCTTGAAAAGCGCTATATAAATCCAATCCATTATTATTACATATTTGGCATGTTGGCAACTAATAAATGTCAATAATCCTTCATTTTGCATTTTCATTAATGTTTTGTTATCAAGTTAAAATAAGTTTTAGTTATGTATTGCACCACAGGTGCATACTATCAAAACAGTTAAGACTGACGTTTTATGAACATATCAGCATATTTCCAATAAAAAATGGTAGGTTCATCAACACGGTTAGGCATTGGTTCGTTGTAAAGACATCCTCACGGGAGAAATTTTAAGGATAATAAAACATAAAAAAGACGATTGGCTGAATAAAAACATGCCAACATGTATCCTAGAGATATTAAAACACTAGACCTACATAAATCCAGCTTTACTAATATCTCAATTTCATGTAGTTAATATTATACATGCACACAGACTTAAACCTTACTACCTTGTGGAATTCTTCCAGCAGGTGCATCTTCATGCCATTAGGTAGCACTGTTACCTCATTTAGCAGAATTTTATTTGAACTAGCTTAAAACTACATCTATGAGCCATATACACATAAATAATTTAATTATATTATGTTTCAATATCATGTTATAACTGCCTCCCTTTACTCTTTATAATCCTTCATAATGATCTGCAACAAAAGAGGAAACGGTTCAAATTTACTTTTTATTTATTATTTTTTGTAATAGCCTCTAAGAGGGCAAGCAGCCTTTCCTCCCTGGCCATATTGTCCCTGTCCCTCTCTGCTCTCTCTCTTCTTTCCTCCCTTTGCCTCGCATCCATCCAGTCTCGCCACTCTCTCTCTCTCCTTCTGTCTTCCTCTCTCTTTTCTCTCTCCTTCCTCTCTTCTCTCTCTAGTTCCTCTCTCTCTTTCTTCTCCTCTCTCTCGTCCGCTCTTCTTTCCTTTTCCTCTTCTTTCTCTTCCATCTTCCTAACATAGGAGAGCCACTCCGGCTCCCTCTTTCTCTTGGAGCACGGAGTGGACTCACCCTCTGCCTCCTGAGGAGAGGCCACTGCAGCAGAGTGTGTTGCCATGGCTGAGGAGATAGGGTTTGGTGGAGTGATAGCTGGGCGGTGAACTTTTAGGTTTGGTTTAGTGGTGAAAGCTGCCCCACATTGGTCACAACTGTATGGTTTCTCTCCAGTATGAATGCGGTGGTGCAATTTTGTTGTTGGTCAAGTTGCATTAAAGTTTATTTAATGGTCTGTTATCTCTGAATTGTGTGTTTTTTTCAATGATAAAAAAATAACCTAAAATAATAAAGGGGAGAACTGGGTAATGTGAGACACTTTTTACATTGGCTTCCCTCTAAGGGAGCTAAAATGATTTATCAGTCAAATTTACACATTTCCCATTAATTCAGGATGTTTCCTAGAAGATGGCATTAGCAGAATTTATTCATGACAAAGGGCAGTGAAAATATGATTGTTTAAAAAAAAAGTTGTCTTGTGTCTCAGTTTACCCCAGCTGTGGGGTAAACTGAGACAGACCAGAGAAATCAAGGGGGTAAACTGATCCACTTACCACCATAACAACAAATGTTGTAACAGTTACAATCCTGACAGCTAGCTTGAAAACCAAATATTCCAAAACTAATGTCGGACGAGTAACAGAATCATGGGGTTTGGTCAATTAAGAAAAAAAAATTCTAAACAATTGAAAGTAACTCTGATCAAATACACCATATCATTCATATTCAATAATTAACATTCAAACGACATATAGAACCAGTTAGATTAAAACACAGTCTGGGGGTGAGAACACAGGACCCTTAGAGCCAGCTGGGGGTCGGAGCAAAGAACAATCAGAACCAGCTAGAACAGCCTGGGACTCAGAACACAGGACTAGACCCAGCTGTCATTTTCCATCTTTTGAGTCTTTGATTAATATTTTTCTGCATTTGTTTTATTGGGATCATTCATTGAATAAAGACATATTACTTGGAGTATATGTTAAAGGTCACTCTCCTGTCCCCCACATACATACGTGCCAAACCATGCCCTTGCTGACACCCCTTCAACCATCAACCCCCACCTCCAGCCCACATTGTCTTTTGTCTTATTTAAACTAGTCTCCTTGCTACCTCAAATATAATGGATTCATTAAAAGAGGGCACATACACTGTCTCACTTTACCCTACAGCATTTGTCTCACTTTACCCCACTGCCACAATTTGAGAAAAAACTACCTCTTTCAGCAAATCAGGCTAATCTTCAGTTATCATCATCACATGGTTTCATATGTTGGTAGTTCATCAACATGTATGATAGAAGCTTTTCTACCTGAAGCAATTTGCTTTGGCACAACAATCGATTAAGTTGACAGCAAGAAAATTTACTTTTTCATGCAAAAAATAAATTTTTGTGAAAAAAACATGTTTACAACATCACTAAGAGGTCCTCTCTTTCATGGCCAAGGGGAAATGAGAGGGGCTTGAAAACATATATCTCACATGACCAAAAATGTGTTCCATTGCCTAGATACAGGGGGTGTCACACAGTCCCCCGTTCTCCCCTATTTTGGTATTCTTAAAATTATTTTATATTGTTTTTTTCATATTTCGTGCTTGACTATAATAATTAAACCTGCTATTTCCAAGATTTCCTTTTGTGGACTGTGTTTTGTGTGCTTTTAATTTCCAAAAGATAATAAAGTTACAGAACAATACTCAGAACTAATGAGCTTGATGCACAAGTTATTTGCTCATTGTTTTGAATGGTGTGCTAAGGCTTTTCTTTTTAAACTGTGATTTGCCTTGCTGTTTTAAATGTGTTATATAGAGGACATTTCCTTGAAAAGCATTTCCATGTCTGTAGATGCAGTGACCAGATATAACTTACAATTTAGGCTGATTGTCTCCAAACTGTTTGAAAGTCAAGTTGTGTCTACGATATGTTTGATGATAACGATAGATTGGAATCCTCTTATGTAAGAACCCTCTGTCTGTCCACAAATAAAACAACCTTTTATTCACAGACACTAGAGTAGACAGAAATGATATACAACTCTGCATCTATATTTTCATTCCATATAAAATGTTTAACTAACAGAGTAAATGGGATAAAGATAGCCTACATTACTTATATAATCCTACTATGTGAAAGACTCAATGGAATATTCTCATAGGTCAAAAGTATTTAAATAACACAGGTTGGATTTAAAAAAAAAAAAAAAAAAAAATCAATTTAATTTAAAAGATTAGCAAGGACCCTATCAGCTAGAAATCCAGAACCGTCCCAGCAGAGACCTCACAAAAGATAAAGATACATTCCGTATAGGACACGTGGGATTTTGTTTAAAATCCTAAATCAATTATTTTCATACGTTACAGTCTGTGTGTTTGAGCAACAGTAGGCTATCAGTTTAAGGCGGAAAGTAAATCTCCAGCTCTCATACTGTCGGAACTTATCAGTGTAACATCCAGCGGAAGTAAACAACACAGGCGCTCGTAGCGTTAGCAAAGGAGCTACAGTAGTTTATTGATTGAGCTCGAGGACGATATTGTAGTGGCGGCTCACAGTTTAATCTGTTACTAAGGGAACATGTCTTCAGCTGAGAGTTTTAGAGAGTTTGTCAACGAGCGACTCACTTCTGCTGCTGAGGAAATATTCGGAGTTTTTGAAAAAAACTATTGTCAAGTTCCAGGAAGAGATAGATCGTCAGCGCAGACTGCTGGATATCGCTTGGAAACCTGAAATAAAGTTACACCGGATAGGTGAGGAACACTATTTAGAGTTATTTAGTTAATAAATGCATATTACTTTGGGTTTAACCTTCCTCTTGGGTTAGGGTCGCCACCAACCTGTTTTGGATTTCAAATGCATAAAAGAACCACATACAGTTCCTTGCAAAAGTATTCATACCCCTTGAACTTTTCCACATTTTGTCACGTAACAACCACACACGTACATTTATTTTATTGGGATTTTATGTGATACACCAACACACAGTGGCGCATAATTGTGAAGTGGAATGAAAATTATACCTTGTTTTAATTTTTTCTAATAAATAAAAGCCTGAAAAGTGTGGCGTGCAAAAGTATTCAGCCCCCCAGAGTCAATACTTTGTAGAACCACCTATTGCTGCAAATACAGCTGCAATTATATGGGTGTATGTCTCTACCAGCTTGTCACATCTAGATATTGACATGTTTGCCTATTCTTCTTTGCAAAATAGCTTGAGCTTCAGATTCAGCATCAGATTGGATGGAGAGCGTCTGTGATCATTTAATTTAGTTAAGAAATGTGTTCTCATACCCCTCAAGTAACACAACAACCAAATATTTATTCATATGATTCTCTTGAGGTTAATTTAAAAAATGTTTTTATTGAAATTGAGGGGCATACTGACACAAAAAAAGGCCCAGCGACATACACCGAAAATATTAAAAAACAATCATTTCAAGGTAACCAAGAGATGAGAAACAAATTGGATGACAGATAATTGTTAGTGGGTTTTTTACAGCTGATTTCAGACACGGGTCAAAACCGACCCGTTAACACAAGAGATGGTAACAGAAAGTTAACACATGAGGAAGGTTAAATATATCATCCCAAATGATTAAATACATATTGCTACTGTCTTCTTCTCATGATACCATCACAGTAGTATCATATCCCTTTGTCCTCTGTCCCTCCAGAGCTCCCACAGCAACATGTCTGTACGGAGGAGGAGGAGGTTCTCGCTGACCAGCAGCTCTGTGTTCAGGAGAGGAACTCCAGTCTGGACCAAGAGGAGCCAGAGCCTCCACAGATTAAAGAGGAGCAGGAGGAACTCTGCAGCAGTCAGGAGGGAGAGCAGCTTGGACTGAAGCAGGAGACTGATGCCTTTATGTTGACTCCTACTAATGAGGAAAGTGACCACAGTGAAGATCAGACTATGTACCTGAATGCTGGAAACACTCTACGTGAACCAGAGAAACAGGCTGTAGTCAAAATGCCAGTTATAAGCTCTGTGGTATCAGAAGCAAACAGGGACCAGCAGCTCCTCCCCAACAACTCTCATTTAGCTGAGAGCCAAGATCACAAAGGAGGCAAAGATGGAGACTCAGGTTTGACTAGACACACACAGCCTGAACGGAAGAAGAGACGACGCAAAAAGGAAAGTCAAAGTAACAATGCTCACACAGGGGAAAAGTCTTTCAAATGTGACACTTGTGGAAAAGTTTTTCTGTTTAAGTCAACATTCAAAAAACACATGATCATCCATACAGGTGAGAAGCCGTTCCTTTGCAAGACATGTGGTAAAACATTCAGTTACCAGCGATCATTGAAAGTCCACATGACAACACATACAGGTGAGAAGCCGTTCCTTTGCAAGACCTGCGGGAAAACATTTAGTCAACAGGGTACATTGAACAGGCACATGATCATCCATACAGGTGAGAAGCCTTTCCTTTGTAAGACATGCGGTAAAACATTTAGTCAACAGTCTACATTGAAATCACACATGATCACTCACACAGGTGAGAAGCCGTTCCTTTGTAAGACCTGCGGTAAAACATTTAGTCAACAGTCTTCATTGAACATGCACATGATCATCCATACAGGTGTGAAGCCGTATACTTGCACACCATGCGGGAAAGCTTTTTGGCACACTGGTCACCTGAAAATCCACATGAGAAGAGCCCACACAGGTGAGAAGCCGTACGTTTGCAATATCTGTGGGAAAAGATTTGCTGATTCGTCTAATTTGTCACGTCACAAGAGATGTCATACTGTCAAGTAGCCTTGTATTCACTAAAGTTGTGGGGGTCGTTTCAGTTCTAGTGGTTCATGGTGAGAACACAGAAGAACAGATAGGGGTGAGGATACACATAATTGCAGCTCTTGGGGGAAAAGCTTGACTCAAATCTCAAACTTGAAAAAATCATTGAATATTATTATATACAATAGAAACCATAGAGTTATACCTCCACTCCAGAGTTGTTTATTTACTGAAGATACATATTTGCCATTGCTACATTCCTGTAAGTGAATTGTAAAATGTTTTCTGTAAAGATGATGTCATTAATTTAATTTTAAGTTTCCCAACATATTTCTGTTACAAACATGTATTTTACTTGATTGATTGGTCATGAATATAGTGTTGGATATTCAAGTTGGTCAAGTTGCATTAAAGTTTATTTAATGGTCTGTTAGTCTCTGAATGGTGTGTTTTTTTCAATGATAAAAAATAACCTAAAATAATATAGGAGAGAACTGGGTAATGTGAGACACTTTTTACATTGGCTTCCCTCTAAGGGAGCTAAAATGATTTATCAGTCAAATTTACACATTTCCCATTAATTCAGGATGTTTCATAGAAGATGGCATTAGCAGAATTTATTCATGACAAAGGGCAGTGAAAATATGATTGTTTTAAAAAAAGTTGTCTTGTGTCTCAGTTTACCCCACAGCTGGGGTAAACTGAGACACAAGACAACTTTTCAGAGAAATCATGGGGGTAAACTGATCCACTTACCTTTTCCACCATAACAACAAATGTTGTAACAGTTACAATCCTGACAGCTAGCTTGAAAACCAAATATTCCAAAACTAATGTCGGACGAGTAACAGAATCATGGGGTTTGGTCAATTAAGAAAAAAAAATTCTAAACAATTGAAAGTAACTCTGATCAAATACACCATATCATTCACATTCAATAATTAACATTCAAACGACATATAGAACCAGTTAGATTAAAACACAGTCTGGGGGTGAGAACACAGGACCCTTAGAGCCAGCTAGTGTCTGGGGGTCGGAGCAAAGAACAATCAGAACCAGCTAGAAAAGCCTGGGACTCAGAACACAGGACTAGACCCAGCTGTCATTTTCCATCTTTTGAGTCTTTGATTAATATTTTTCTGCATTTGTTTTATTGGGATCATTCATTGAATAAAGACATATTACTTGGAGTATATTGGTGTTAAAGGTCACTCTCCTGTCCCCCACATACATACGTGCCAAACCATGCCCTTGCTGACACCCCTTCAACCATCAACCCCCACCTCCAGCCCACATTGTCTTTTGTCTTATTTAAACTAGTCTCCTTGCTACCTCAAATATAATGGATTCATTAAAAGAGGGCACATACACTGTCTCACTTTACCCTACAGCATTTGTCTCACTTTACCCCACTGCCACAATTTGAGAAAAAACTACCTCTTTCAGCAAATCAGGCTAATCTTCAGTTATCATCATCACATGGTTTCATATGTTGGTAGTTCATCAACATGTATGATAGAAGCTTTTCTACCTGAATCAATTTGCTTTGGTACAACAATCGATTAAGTTGACAGCAAGAAAATTTACTTTTACATGCAAAAAAGAAATTTTTGTGAAAAAAACATGTTTACAACATCACTAAGAGGTCCTCTCTTTCATGGCCAAGGGGAAATGAGAGGGGCTTGAAAACATATATCTCACATGACCAAAAATGTGTTCCATTGCCTAGATACAGGGGGTGTCACACAGTCCCCCGTTCTCCCCTATTTTGGTATTCTTAAAATGATTTTATATTGGTTTTTTTCATATTTCGTGCTTGACTATAATAATTAAACCTGCTATTTCCAAGATTTCCTTTTGTGGACTGTGTTTTGTGTGCTTTCAATTTCCACCAGATAATCAAGTTACAGAACAATACTCAGAACTAATGAGCTGGATGCACAAGTTATTTGCTCATTGTTTTGAATGGTGTGCTAAGGCTTTTCTTTTTACACTGTGATTTGCCTTGCTGTTTTAAATGTGCTATATAGAGGACATTTCCTTGAAAAGCATTTCCATGTCTGTGTATACAGTGACCAGATAGAACCAGTCATTTAGGCTGATTGTCTCCAAACTGTTTGAAAGTCAAGTTGTGTTTACGATATGTTTGATGATAATGATAGATTGGAATCATCTTAGACAAAGACTGATCCATGTATAATTATCATGTAAGAACCCTCTGTCTGTCCACAAATAAAACAACCTTTTATTCAGACACTAGAGTAGACAGAAATGATATACAACTGTGCATCTATATTTTCATTCAATACAACATGTTTAAATAACAGAGTAAACCTGATAAAGATAGCCTACATTACTTATATAATCCTACTATGTGAAAGACTCAATGGAATATTCTCATAGGTGAAAAGTATTTAAATAAAACACATTGGATTTAAAAAAAAAATATTCAATTTAAAAGAGTAGCAAGGACACTCTCAGCTAGAAATCCAGTGGTCCCAGCAGAGACCTCACAAAAGATAAAGATACATTCCTTATAGGACACGTGGGATTTTCTTTTAAAATTCTAGGTGAATTATTTGCAAACGTCACAGTCTGAGAGTATGTTTGAGCAACAGTAGGCTATCAGTTGAAGGCGGAAAGTAAATCTCCAGCTCTCATACTGTCGGAACTTATCAGTGTAACATCCAGCGGAAGTAAACAACACAGGCGCTCGTAGCGTTAGCAAAGGAGCTACAGTAGTTTATTGATTGAGCTCGAGGACGATATTGTAGTGGCGGCTCACAGTTTAATCTGTTACTAAGGGAACATGTCTTCAGCTGAGAGTTTTAGAGAGTTTGTCAACGAGCGACTCACTTCTGCTGCTGAAGAAATATTCGGAGTTTTTGAAAAAACTATTGTCAAGTTCCAGGAGGAGATAGATCGTCAGCGCAGACTGCTGGTTCTCTATCGTGTCAAGACTATCTCTCCACCCTACATATTCCATATGTACGGGGACTGACCCCCACGGGGGCAGTTGACGTGGATACTCTTTAAGACACACCACTTGTGGCGGCCACGCATGATTGGCCAGCCTGGCTATATAAGCCACGCGCATGCGTGGCCTCTTCGATTCCTTGATTTCCACGGACAAGCAGTAGACGTGTGAGGAAAGAAGCAAAGCAAAACAAAGCAAAGCAAAGCAAAGCAAAACAAAGCAAAGCAAAGCAAAGCAAAGAAGGAAAAGATTGAGTTGTGTGGGTTTAGCAAGTGTGGTGACATTAGCGTTGTCCGCTTACCTAGTGAGTAGGAGAGCAGGTCTACGGGCCCCTCTCTGGATCGCTGTATTGTCTTTACTGCACAGGCTGTTGGAAGCGTGGCTTGATCGGCTTGCCGATCTGTAGCCATTGTCTCCCGTGAAATCCGACCCAGTCGGAGGAAGCGGCGGAGTGCTTCACAGCTGATCGCTGAACCACCGAGAGAAAAGAGTGGCCATAGTGTGGCTGTGTGTATTAACGGACGCCGTTTAACGCCACAGCCATAGTCCCTCGTGAAACCCGACCTAGTCGGAGGAAGCGAACGGGCGTACTTTGAGCCGCAGGTAAATTAAGAAGAGCAGGCTGTTGGAAGCGTGGCTTGATCGGCTTGCCGATCTGTGGCCACTGTCTCCCGTGAAATCCGACCCAGGCGGAGGAAGCGGCGGAGTGCTTCACAGCTGATCGCTGAACCAGCGAGAGGAAAGAGTGGCCAGAGTGTGGCTGGGTGTATTAACGGGTGCCGTTTAACGCTACAGCCATAGTCCCTCGTGAAGCCCGACCTTGTCGGAGGAAGCGAACGGGCGTACTTTAAGCCGCGGGTAAATTCCAGGAAACAAAAAGTAAATTGTTTCAGAGGGCACGTCCCCGCAGACAGCGGGAGTTTCGGTGTCAGCGGGGTGATTAGTGCCACGTGCATAAGCTACATCTCCCAAAGTTCACAAAGCATTCAAAATGTTGGGTCCAGAGGAAATGTCTAGCCCAAGAGGCCACGCCTGCTCGGGCTGCGGGGTAAAAATGCCAATGGAGGACGGTCACGATCAATGTGTGCATTGTCTAGGGCGGGGCCATGCGCGCATGGCCAGCCAAGACCCCGCCTCCAGCATGAATTGTTTTTCCTGCCAGCTAGGGTGAGGGAGGCTAGGGCGTTAGCATTTTCTCTCAAAAATCCGGCCACACTCATTGGGCAGCCGCAGTGGGCGAAGCAGCCAAGGGTAGTGGTTTGGAATGATCACATGGGGGAGGAGCCTCACTCATTAATTCATACCCCAGGTGTGGCTGCTGGAGGGTTCAAGCCCCTCCTCTACAGCAGCAATGATGGTCCCATCCACAACCCTGCCCCCCACCTCTGCACTGGCAGAGCAGGGGGGGGGTTGGGGCAGGGGTACCCTGCGTCGGATGAAGAGGAAATTGACATCCTGGGGATGGACTCGGAGGGGGAAGACCTCCCCCTCGGCCAGATGGGTGTGGAGGCACAGCAAGAGGTAGAGGAGGAGCAGGAGCGCTCGACTCCTTTCTATCAGCAAGCTATCACCGGCTGCTCAGGCATTGGATGTCGAATTGCCAGCGGAGCAGGGCCGGACGGCCTCCCATTTTGATGATGAAGAGACGGGGCAGACTTGTTTTTTTCCGTACCGCTGCTTCCCGATCTAGAGGAGGACTGGTGCTGAAGCAATTTGAGAAACCAGCTGAAGCCCATCGCTGGTCGGGTCTATGCAGACGGCTAGCGGGAGAGGATAGGCTGTGGACCACCACCTCCCATGGATCAAACCTTGGGGGCCTTGGGGTCCCCCACCAGGTCGGTTCTGGGGAAGCCGGGCTGCCCAAGCAGAAACACTAAAACGAGGGATGCCATACTCACCAGAGTGCACGGAGCTATGGCAACCCAGGGACAGCTGGTCAATACAGGGGCCATGTTAGCCTTGTGTCAGCGCCAGTTGTCCAAACGTTTGGAGCAGGAAGGCTCCGCTCTAGCTGCTGAGATACAGCAGGTGTCCTCGCTCCTAGCTAAGCTAATGAAGGAGCAAGCAGTGGCAACAGGCAGGGCTATGGCCTCTCTCGGGATGGTGAGGCGCCACCTCTGGCTGAGTCAGTCACGCCTACAAGGGGAGGACCAGGCCGGTCTGCTCAGGCTGCCTGTGGTGCCACCTGCCTTGTTTGGCCGAATGCAGGTAAAATGCTCCAGCAGGGCCAAGAGGCTCGCCGTTGTGCTCGGGAGGCGACGGTAATGCTCCGGCAGGGCCGTGAACAGCATGCCCCAACAACTCCACGGGCCGGGCCACCCCTGCGGTCTGGGGCTCCAGATGACCTAAGGGTCCACTTGGAGGCCAGTCGGCGGGGTAGGGCTAGACGGGGTCAGCCACGGTCCTGGCAGCCCCCCCCCCCCCCCCCCCCCCCCTTGCCGCCCTTCGGGACGGCTGCGGTCCTGGGAGACCATTGGGGGGGGATCCCTGGGTGGTCTCCACCGTGACTCAGGGTTATCGGTGGCACCCACCCCCGCTGATGAGGTCAGCCACTTTTACAGTGGTGGAAGACCCACAGCGCAGGGAGATTTTAACCGCTGAGATCCGCACTCTCCTCGCCAAGAAGGCCATCAGAGAGGTGGAGCAAAACATTCGGCAGGCTGGGTTCTACTCACAGTACTTCCTCATCCCGAAGAAAGATGGGAGACTCAGACCAATTTTGGACTTAAGGGGCTCAACAAGTGTTTGAGGCCCCTACAATGCAGGATGCTGACTGTGCCGAGGGTTCGACAGGCTATCCTCCAAGGCGACGGGTTCGCCACAGTCGACCTGGATGATGCTTATTTCCAGATCCAGATATGAGAGGGAGACGTTTTCTCGGGTTTGCCTTCAACGGCCAAATCTTCGAATTCTGCGTCCTCCCATTCGGGATATCACTGACCCCTCGCACGTTCAAGGTGCATGGAGGCAGTCCTGGGTCCTTTGCGGCAGGAAGGTCTTCGCATCCTGAATTACCTGGACGATTGGCTGGGCTGTGCTCGCTCAGAGGAACAGTGTCGCATCAATGTGACCCGGCTTCTGCAGCACCTGGAGCACCTGGGCCTGCGCCTCAACAAGAGGAAGAGCAGGCTGCAGCCTTCACAATCGACAGAGTTCCTGGGCATGGGTTTGGATGCCAAATCAGGAACTCTTTTTGACGTCGGCGGGACAGGCCGCCCTCAGGGCTTGCTTGTCCCAGTTTCGTTTGGGGGCCAGAGTGACCTGGAGATTCTGCCTCCGACTCTTGGGGTTAATGGCAGCCACGGTGCACAGCGTGCCCCTGGCCCTTCTGAACATGCACCCGGTGCAGCGTTGCCTCCTGAGCCTGGGACTTTGTCCACAGAGAGATCTGCATGCCAGGTGTCACGCATACTGCGCATAGCTCTCCACAGGCGGGAGGAACCAGCCTATTTGGCACAGTGGCCAATGGCACGGACACTGGTTGACACGGCACAGCAATCAGTCGGAATTGCAGGCTATCCATTTAGCTCTTTTGCACTTCCTGCCAGAGCTGGGAAACCGCCATGTACTGGTAAGGACAGACAGTACAGCGGCAGCGGCATACATAAGCAGGCAGGGGGGCCTGGGTTCCCTGCGCCTTTGCAGATTGGCTCAGATAATAGAGGAAGAGCACGGTCCCCGCTTTTTCTCGCAAGAGTGAAAAGGGACGATCCTCCCTTGGGCACGGATGCCATGGCACACCAGTGGCCACTGGGCCTCCTGTATGCCTTCCCTCCCTTCACCCTCCTTCATCCACTCCTACAGAGAGTTCAGGTGGAAGAGGTGAGCCTCATCCTGGTGGCCCCCAAAGAGGCTGGCCCCAGATGATCTGGTTCTCAGCGATTGGGAAAAAGAAGAAGAGAGGCACGGATGCCATGGCACACCAGTGGCCACAGGGCCTCCTGTATGCCTTCCCTCCCTTCACCCTCCTTCATCCACTTCTACAGAGAGTTCAGGTGGAAGAGGTGAGCCTCATCCTGGTGGCCCCCAAGAAGGCTGGCCCCAGATGATCTGGTTCTCAGCGAATGCACCCCTCCTTCAGGACACCCGTGGGAGTGCCCCAGTCGGTGGTTAGCGCTCTGCAAGGAGCCCGGGCTCCATCAACGAGGGCGGCATACGCTTATCGTTGGGGAGTGTTTCAATCATGGTGCAATTCGAGACAGGTGGATCCCCTCGCCTGCACGGCCCATAACATTTTCCAGTTCCTCCAGGAAATGTTGGAGGTGGGCAAATCTCCCTCGACATTGAGGGGAATAGGGGCAGCCATAAGGCAGCCCGTGTTGGACCTCGGGAGCTGGCAGAAGGCTGTTGCTACCTTATTGCTCAGTTTCTTAGAGGTGCTCGTAGGGTTACTCCACATCGCAGAAGGCCAGCTGTCCCCCCATGGGTTTTGGAGGTGGTGCTGTTGGCCTTGCAGAATGAGCCATTCGAGCCCCTGGATACAGCTAGGCTACAATGGTTTTCTCTCAAGACAGCGTTTTTGAGCTCGCAATTGTGTCTGAGAATGGGAGAGCGGCATGCTCTTTCAGTGCATGAGGGCTGCAGCCGCTCTTGCCAGGTGGTACTGGGGGGGTGTTGCGCCCGAACCCTACATTCCACCCTAAAGTCTGGTCTGAGTCCCACACCGGTCGATCTATTGAGCTGCACCCCTTCCACCCTCCAGGGAGGTGAAGCAGGGTGGAGTAGGCGGTCACTACTGTGCCCAGACAGGGCCCTAACAGTGTATCTGCATCGGACACGTGGCCGTAGGGCAACGGACCAGCTCTTTGTCTGTTACAAGCCTAACCGTCCTGGACAGCCAGTCTCCAAGGCCAGGCTTTCCCACTGGGAAGGATGTTATCCAGCAGGCATATGAGAGGGCAGGCAAGCCAACCCTAGTAGGGGTGCGGGCGCACTCCACACGGGCATGGCTATGTCAGGGGCCCTATGGCGAGGTGCCCCTCTATCGGAGATTTGTACGGCGGCCTCTAGGTCGATCCCGTCCATTTTTATCCGGTTCTACTGCATGAATGTGGCAGCCAGCACCCCATTCTTGGAGCGAGTGCTGGGCTCAATGCAGCAGGACGGTGCGCGTTTGGGCTAGGCCATCTACCCATTCAGGGCTGGCCTTGGCATCTTGCAGGGCCAGCTTAGCCTTGATAGCGTCTGGCGCCTGGCGATAAGTGTGTACATAATGTATAATTGTAAATAGTTCCTTTATACTGGGCACATGGGTGAACACTCTGGTGGTGGTGACGTTTCATTCAAACTCAACTGCCTTTTTTTATTTAGGCTCCCGCAGGAGCAGCTACGTCTGCTTGGTTTCCTCGCGGTGTGTCTTACAGAAGTCCCCGTACATATGGAATATGTAGGGTGGAGAGATAGTCTTGACACGATAGAGAACGGTTGGTTACGTTGTAACCTAGGTTCTCTGAGTGGAGAGACTATCTCTCCAGCCAAGATGCCGCTCAGAAACGCGTTCCAATCAAGGTTAACCGAAGAGGCCACGCATGCGCGTGGCTTATATAGCCAGGCTGGCCAATCATGCGTGGCCGCCACAAGTGGTGTGTCTTAAAGAGTATCCACGTCAACTGCCCCCGTGGGGGTCAGTCCCCGTACATATGGAATATGTAGGGTGGAGAGATAGTCTCTCCACTCAGAGAACCTAGGTTACAACGTAACCAACCGATATCGCTTGGAAACCTGAAATAAAGTTACACCGGATAGGTGAGGAAAACTGAGTTATTTAGTTAATAAATGCATATTACTTTGGGTTTAACCTTCCTCTTGGGTTAGGGTCGCCACCAACCTGTTTTGGATTTCAAATGCATAAAAGAACCACATACAGTTCCTTGCAAAAGTATTCATACCCCTTGAACTTTTCCACATTTTGTCACGTAACAACCACACACGTACATTTATTTTATTGGGATTTTATGTGATACACCAACACACAGTGGCGCATAATTGTGAAGTGGAATGAAAATGATACCTTGTTTTAATTTTTTCTAATAAATAAAAGCCTGAAAAGTGTGGCGTGCAAAAGTATTCAGCCCCCCAGAGTCAATACTTTGTAGAACCACCTATTGCTGCAAATACAGCTGCAATTATATGGGTGTATGTCTCTACCAGCTTGTCACATCTAGATATTGACATGTTTGCCTATTCTTCTTTGCAAAATAGCTTGAGCTTCAGATTCAGCATCAGATTGGAGGGAGAGCGTCTGTGAACAGCAATTTTCAAGTCTTGGCAGATATTCTTTATTGGATTAAGGTCTGGATATTAACCGGGCCTTTCTAACACATGACTATGCTTTGATCTAAAGGTAGTTGTCCTTCTGGAAGGTGAACCTCCGCCCCAGTCCCAAGAAAACAAATTTAGTTAAGAAATGTGTTCTCATACCCCTCAGGTAACACAACAACCAAATATTTATTTATATGATTCTCTTGAGGTTAATTATTTTTTTAATTATTGAAATTGAGGGGCATACTGACACAAAAAAAAGGCCCAGCGACATACACCGAAAATATAAAAAAACAATAATTTCAATGTAACCAAGAGATGAGAAACAAATTGGATGACAGATAATTGTTAGTGGGTTTTTTACAGCTGATTTCAGACACGGGTCAAAACCGACCCGTTAACACAAAAGATGGTAACAGGAAGTTAACACAGGAGGAAGGTTAAATATATCATCCCAATTGATTAAATACACATTGCTACTGTCTTCCTCTCATGACACCATCACAGTAGTATCATATTCCTTTGTCCTCTGTCCCTCCAGAGCTCCCACAGCAACATGTCTGTACGGAGGAGGAGGAGGTTCTCGCTGACCAGCAGCTCTGTGTTCAGGAGAGGAACTCCAGTCTGGACCAAGAGGAGCCAGAGCCTCCACAGATTAAAGAGGAACAGGAGGAACTCTGCAGCAGTCAGGAGGGAGAGCAGCTTGGACTGAAGCAGGAGACTGATGCCTTTATGTTGACTCCTACTAATGAGGAAAGTGACCACAGTGAAGATCAGACTATGTACCTGAATGCTGGAAACACTCTACGTGAACCAGAGAAACAGGCTGTAGTCAAAATGCCAGTTATAAGCTCTGTGGTATCAGAAGCAAACAGGGACCAGCAGCTCCTCCCCAACAACTCTCATTTAGCTGAGAGCCAAGATCACAAAGGAGGCAAAGATGGAGACTCAGGTTTGACTAGACACACACAGCCTGAACGGAAGAAGAGACGACGCAAAAAGGAAAGTCAAAGTAACAATGCTCACACAGGGGAAAAGTCTTTCAAATGTGACACTTGTGGAAAAGTTTTTCTGTTTAAGTCAACATTCAAAAAACACATGATCACCCATACAGGTGAGAAGCCGTTCCTTTGCAAGACATGTGGTAAAACATTCAGTTACCAGCGATCATTGAAAGTCCACATGACAACACATACAGGTGAGAAGCCGTTCCTTTGCAAGACCTGCGGGAAAACATTTAGTCAACAGGGTACATTGAACAGGCACATGACCATCCATACAGGTGAGAAGCCTTTCCTTTGTAAGACATGCGGTAAAACATTTAGTCAACAGTCTACATTGAAATCACACATGATCACTCACACAGGTGAGAAGCCGTTCCTTTGTAAGACCTGCGGTAAAACATTTAGTCAACAGTCTTCATTGAACATGCACATGATCATCCATACAGGTGTGAAGCCGTATACTTGCACAACATGCGGGAAAGCTTTTTGGCACACTGGTCACTTGAAAATCCACATGAGAAGAGCCCACACAGGTGAGAAGCCGTACGTCTGCAATATCTGTGGGAAAAGATTTGCTGATTCGTCTAATTTGTCACGTCACAAGAGATGTCATACTGTCAAGTAGCCTTGTATTCACTAAAGTTGTGGGGGTCGTTTCAGTTCTAGTGGTTCATGGTGAGAACACAGAAGAACAGATAGGGGTGAGGATACACATAATTGCAGCTCTTGGGGGAAAAGCTTGACTCAAATCTCAAACTTGAAAAAATCATTAAATATTATTATATACAATAGAAACCATAGAGTTATACCTCCACTCCAGAGTTGTTTATTTACTGAAGATACATATTTGCCATTGCTACATTCCTGTAAGTGAATTGTAAAATGTTTTCTGTAAAGATGATGTCATTAATTTAATTTTAAGTTTCCCAACATTTTTCTGTTAAAAACATGTATTTTACTTGATTGATTGGTCATGAATATAGTGTTGGATATTCAAGTTGGTCAAGTTGCATTAAAGTTTATTTAATGGTCTGTTAGTCTCTGAATGGTGTGTTTTTTTCAATGATAAAAAAATAACCTAAAATAATATAGGGGAGAACTGGGTAATGTGAGACACTTTTTACATTGGCTTCCCTCTAAGGGAGCTAAAATGATTTATCAGTCAAATTTACACATTTCCCATTAATTCAGGATGTTTCCTAGAAGATGGCATTAGCAGAATTTATTCATGACAAAGGGCAGTGAAAATATGATTGTTTAAAAAAAAGTTGTCTTGTGTCTCAGTTTACCCCAGCTGTGGGGTAAACTGAGACAGACCAGAGAAATCAAGGGGGTAAACTGATCCACTTACCTTTTCCACCATAACAACAAATGTTGTAACAGTTACAGTAATCCTGACAGCTAGCTTGAAAACCAAATATTCCAAAACTAATGTCGGACGAGTAACAGAATCATGGGGTTTGGTCAATTAAGAAAAAAAAATTCTAATCAATTGAAAGTAACTCTGATCAAATACACCATATCATTCATATTCAATAATTAACATTCAAACGACATATAGAACCAGTTAGATTAAAACACAGTCTGGGGGTGAGAACACAGGACCCTTAGAGCTAGCTAGTGTCTGGGGGTCGGAGCAAAGAACAATCAGAACCAGCTAGAAAAGCCTGGGACTCAGAACACAGGACTAGACCCAGCTGTCATTTTCCATCTTTTGAGTCTTTGATTAATATTTTTCTGCATTTGTTTTATTGGGATCATTCATTGAATAAAGACATATTACTTGGAGTATATTGGTGTTAAAGGTCACTCTCCTGTCCCCCACATACATACGTGCCAAACCATGCCCTTGCTGACACCCCTTCAACCATCAACCCCCACCTCCAGCCCACATTGTCTTTTGTCTTATTTAAACTAGTCTCCTTGCTACCTCAAATATAATGGATTCATTAAAAGAGGGCACATACACTGTCTCACTTTACCCTACAGCATTTGTCTCACTTTACCCCACTGCCACAATTTGAGAAAAAACTACCTCTTTCAGCAAATCAGGCTAATCTTCAGTTATCATCATCACATGGTTTCATATGTTGGTAGTTCATCAACATGTATGATAGAAGCTTTTCTACCTGAAGCAATTTGCTTTGGCACAACAATCGATTAAGTTGACAGCAAGAAAATTTACTTTTTCATGCAAAAAAGACATTTTTGTGAAAAAAACATGTTTACAACATCACTAAGAGGTCCTCTCTTTCATGGCCAAGGGGAAATGAGAGGGGCTTGAAAACATATCTCACATGACCAAAAATGTGTTCCATTGCCTAGATACAGGGGGTGTCACACAGTCCCCCGTTCTCCCCTATTTTGGTATTCTTAAAATTATTTTATATTGTTTTTTTCATATTTCGTGCTTGACTATAATAATTAAACCTGCTATTTCCAAGATTTCCTTTTGTGGACTGTGTTTTGTGTGCTTTTAATTTCCAAAAGATAATAAAGTTACAGAACAATACTCAGAACTAATGAGCTTGATGCACAAGTTATTTGCTCATTGTTTTGAATGGTGTGCTAAGGCTTTTCTTTTTACACTGTGATTTGCCTTGCTGTTTTAAATGTGTTATATAGAGGACATTTCCTTGAAAAGCATTTCCATGTCTGTATATGCAGTGACCAGATATAACTTACAATTTAGGCTGATTGTCTCCAAAACTGTTTGAAAGTCAAGTTGTGTCTACGATATGTTTGATGATAATGATAGATTGGAATCATCTTAGACAAAGACTGATCCATGTATAACTATCATGTAAGAACCCCTTTGTCTGTCCACAAATAAAACAACCTTTTATTCACAGACACTAGAGTAGACAGAAATGATATACAACTCTGCATCTATATTTTCATTCCATATAAAATGTTTAACTAACAGAGTAAATGTGATAAAGATAGCCTACATTACTTATATAATCCTACCATGTAAAATACTCAATGGAATATTCTCATAGGTCAAAAGTATTTAAATAAAACACATTGGATTAAAAAAAATTAAATAAATTATTTTCAATTTAAAAGAGTAGCAAGGACACTATCAGCTAGAAATCCAGTGGTCCCAGCAGAGTCCTCACAAAAGATAAAGATACATTCCTTATACGACACGTGGGATTTTCTTTTAAAATTCTAAGTGAATTATTTTCATACGTCACAGTTTAAGAGTATGTTTGAGCAACAGTAGGCTATCAGTTGAAGGCGGAAAGTAAATCTCCAGCTCTCATACTGTCGGAACTTATCAGTGTAACATCCAGCGGAAGTAAACAACACAGGCGCTCGTAGCGTTAGCAAAGGAGCTACAGTAGCTTATTGATTGAGCTCGAGGACGATATTGTAGTGGCGGCTCACAGTTTAATCTGTTACTAAGGGAACATGTCTTCAGCTGAGAGTTTTAGAGAGTTTGTCAACGAGCGACTCACTTCTGCTGCTGAGGAAATATTCAGAGTTTTTGAAAACACTATTGTCAAGTTCCAGGAGGAGATAGATCGTCAGCGCAGACTGCTGGATATCGCTTGGAAACCTGAAATAAAGTTACACCGGATAGGTGAGGAACACTGAGTTATTTTGATAATAATAAATGCATACTTTGGCTTAACCTTCCTCTTGTGTTAGGGTCGCCACAAACCCGTTTTGGATTTCAAATGCATAAAAGAACCAAATACAGTTCCTTGCAAAAGTATTCATACCCCTTGAACTTTTCCACATTTTTTCACGTAACAACCACACACGTACATTTATTTTATTGGAATTTTGTGTTATAGACCAACACAAAGTGACGCATAATAGTGAAGTGGAATGAAAATTATACCTTGTTTTATATAATTTTAATAAATAAAAACCTGAAAAGTGTGGCGTGCAAAAGTATTCAGCCCCCAGAGTCAATACTTTGTAGAACCACCTATTGCTGCAAATACAGCTGCAATTCTATTGGTGTATGTCTCTACCAGCTTGGCACATCTAGATATTGACATGTTTGCCTATTCTTCTTTGCAAAATAGCTTGAGCTTCAGATTCAGCATCAGATTGGATGGAGAGCGTCTGTGATCATTTAATTTAGTTAAGAAATGTGTTCTCATACCCCTCAGGTAACACAACAACCAAATATTTATTCATATGATTCTCTTGAGGTTAATTTAAAAAATGTTTTTATTGAAATTGAGGGGCATACTGACACAAAAAAAAGGCCCAGCGACATACACCGAAAATATTAAAAAACAATCATTTCAAGGTAACCAAGAGATGAGAAACAAATTGGATGACAGATAATTGTTAGTGGGTTTTTTACGGCTGATTTCAGACACGGGTCAAAACCGACCCGTTAACACAAGAGATGGTAACAGAAAGTTAACACAGGAGGAAGGTTAAATATATCATCCCAAATGATTAAATACATATTGCTACTGTCTTCCTCTCATGATACCATCACAGTACTATCATGTCCCTTTGTCCTCTGTCCCTCCAGAGCTCCCACAGCAACATGTCTGTACGGAGGAGGAGGAGGTTCTCGCTGACCAGCAGCTCTGTGTTCAGGAGAGGAACTCCAGTCTGGACCAAGAGGAGCCAGAGCCTCCACAGATTAAAGAGGAACAGGAGGAACTCTGCAGCAGTCAGGAGGGAGAGCAGCTTGGACTGAAGCAGGAGACTGATGCCTTTATGTTGACTCCTACTA
Source organism: Ammodytes dubius (assembly GCA_026122265.1). Classification (NCBI taxonomy): domain Eukaryota; kingdom Metazoa; phylum Chordata; class Actinopteri; order Uranoscopiformes; family Ammodytidae; genus Ammodytes; species Ammodytes dubius. Next base: position 28,560,859 of record CM047507.1, on the reverse strand, counting down.
ATGAGGAAAGTGACCACAGTGAAGATCAGACTATGTACCTGGATGCTGGAAACACTCTACGTGAACCAGAGAAACAGGCTGTAGTCAAAATGCCAGTTATAAGCTCTGTGGTATCAGAAGCAAACAGGGACCAGCAGCTCCTCCCCAACAACTCTCATTTAGAATTCAAGAAACACATGACCATCCACACAGGTGTGAAGCTGTATACTTGCACAACATGTGGGCAAGGATTCAGACACCACAGTGCATTGAAAGTCCACATGACAACACACACAGGTGTGAAGTCGTACCTTTGCAAGACCTGCGGGAAAACGTTTAGTTACCAGTATTCATTGAACAAGCACATGACCATCCACACAGGTGTGAAGCCGTTTACTTGCACAACATGTGGGCAAGGTTTCAGACTCCGCTCTTTATTGAAAGCCCACATGACAACACACACAGGTGTGAAGCCGTATACTTGCACAACATGCGGTAAAGCTTTTCGGCACACTGGTCACTTGAAAGTCCACATAAGAGTCCACACAGGTGAGAAGCCGTACGTCTGCAATATCTGTGGGAAAAGATTTGTTGATTTGTCTAATTGCTCACGTCACAAGAGATGTCATACTGTCAAGTAGCCTTGTATTCACTAAAGTTGTGGGGGTCCTTTCAGTTCTAGTGGTTCATGGTGAGAACACAGAAGAACAGATAGGGGTGAGGATACACATAATTGCAGCTCTTGAGGGAAAAGCTTGACTCAAATCTCAAACTTGAAAAAACATTTTAGGACTATTATATACAATTGAAAGTGAAACCATAGAATTATACCTCCAATCCAGACTTGTTTATTTGCTGAAGATACATATTTGCCATTGCTACATCCCTGTAAGTGAATTGTAAAATGTTTTCAGTAAAGATGATGTCATTGATTTAATGTGAAGTTTCCCAACATATTTCTGTTAGAGACATGTATTTTAGCTTGATTGATTGGTCATGAATATAGTGTTGGATATTCAAGCTGGTCAAGTTGCATTAAAGTTTATGTAATGCTCTGTTAGTCTCTGAGTGGTGTTTGTTTCAATGACCAAAAATAATATATTTTGGTATTCTTCAAATTATTTTATATTGTTTTTTTTATATTTTGTACTTGACTATAATAAGTAAACCTGCTATTTCCAAGAATTCCTTTTGTGGACTGTGTTTTGTGTGCTTTCAATTTCCACCAGATAATCAAGTTACAGAACACTACTCAGAACTAATGAGCTGGATGCACAAGTTATTTGCTCATTGTTTTGAATGGTGTGCTAAGACTTTTCATTTTACACTATGATTTGCCATGGTGTTTTAAATGTGCTATATGGAGGACATTTCCTTGAAAAGCATTTCCATGTCTGTGTATACAGTGACCAAATAGAACCAGTCATTCAGGCTGATTGTCTCCAAACTGTTTGAAAGTCAAGTTGCGCCTACGATATGTTTGATGATAATGATAGATTGGAATCATCTTAGACAAAGACTGATCCATGTATAACTATCATGTAAGAACCCTTTGTCTGTCCACAAATAAAACAACCTTTTATTCAGACACTAGAGTAGACAGAAATGATATACAACTGTGCATCTATATTACTTATATAATCCTACCATGTAAAAGACTCGTGAATATTCTCACGGGTGAAAAGTATTTCATAAATCACAGTACGTTTCAGCAACAATAAGCTATCAGTCGAGTGCGGAAAGTATATATCTAGCTCTCATACTGTCGGAACTTAGTAGTGTGGTGAAAGCTTTGAAACTGCACTTCTACCAACATATGGGAGAGAATATCATTAATCAGTTGAATGGCTAAATATATGTTGGGCTAAGGACATGTTCGCAGCTACACTGGAACACAGCATATCTTCAGCGGTGATGGATACATAAAAAAACCGTGGATTTCACTTTCTTGATGAGAGGGAGCCAAAACAAAGAGGGCCCACAACTTTTTGTGTTCGGAAATATGCCTATTTAAATATGTTACCGTATATTCCAATGTGTGTATATCATTATCCCTGATTATTTGCACCTACCTCCCATATTAATATGCATATTGTAAAAGTCTGATTAAACATGTCATTTAAATGTAAACGTGAATAGTACAGATATTGCATACAGGCATAAGGTCGGGCAGCTTGGCGCGCAGAGGTCCGCCCGGTTGTAGGCGCTGCTCCAAGCGAAGCTGCAAAACACGGATCGATTGTTTATTTTGTGTTTGTTTACATTTTTCCAAAGCAAATATAAATGGCTTCGACTTTGTTATCGCCAATGGTGGATTATTACAACGACGAGGAAGAACTTGACAGCGTGGACGACGACGACGATCGAAGTTTCAGGGGGAGAGACTCAGAAGAAGGTAACATAACAAAAAAACAATTGACCCAAAAATCTCAGGCTCGGTCTAATTGTTGGAAAATTGACGGAAAGGCGCGATAATCGCACACATCTAGCTAGATTATTTAAATGCATCGTTTAAAGTGGCGTGCCGACTACACTCCAGTGAGGATAATTTTCTCGTGTATCAGATATTTTATTTTTTATTTTTAGCACTTCCGTAGCTAAAATGTAACTGCCTGTACCAAACGCACGGAAAAGCATCAGCCACACGTAGTTAGCTTAGCAACAAGTTAGCCGCTGGACTACCGACAGGGAAATGCATACTTTATAAGCAGCAGGTGATGTGGTAAAAACCCACAAAAAACGCTAAACACTTTCTGAAAGTTTCTAGTGTGGGGAGGAAATTAACCAACAGTATCACCAACGATTTAACGCGACTTTGTTTACATGCTAACTAGCTCCCGTTTCAAGTATAACGGTAACGCTTGAACAACAGCTTTATTGCCCACGTTGGCTCGATAGTATTGGGCTAAACTTGTTTAGTTAAGTGAAGCTACCTTAAGGCATGTTTCAGCCCGACTGGCACTACAACACATTTTAATAAATTATACGTCAAATGGGGCACATAGCGTCAATTAGCCAGCTAGCTTACTACGTAGCGTTAGCCCGGATCATTGACAGGTCTGCAGCATAGATAGTATAATAAATGGATAGAGCAGCATGGCCGACCTCAGTTCACCCGAGGAGTATCCCTTCTCTCTTGGCGTGTGCGCGCCGCCATTTTGCCTAAGTTTGACTCCGCCTCACTTCCTCGTACCAAAAAAGGGCATGTAGTGACGTTGGGGGGAGGGAGATACTCCCATGTAGCTGAACTACCGTGACGTACACCGAGTTAGCAACATTAGCACGAGCCAGGAGCTAAGCTAACAGCACTCGCTCTACTAGTTAGCCTACCGGTAGACGAGCTCAGCCTCAGTCACGTAATTCCCTGCCTACAGTTTGGTCCAACAACTCCAATAGAGCTGAACATATTCTCAATATCACCTCCGAGCTCATTAAAAAGCTCATAGCTGAAACAAATGTCTTCTAGTGTTGACTAAGGGCTGAACAAGCTGATCTCAATGTATTTGTAATAATATTGATTTTATTTTGGTCTTCAGACTGAAAATGTTATTAACAGTAGGCCTAATACATGACAAGGGAGGACACATTCAATCTATAAATAGATGAGAACACTAATTTAATAGCCTATGATTTTGAATATACATATATTATATAAAATATTTAGAGCAGGTTTGGTGCAACAGTTGAATTAAATGATTAAATACACTTTCTATCGCTTCTATACAGCCACTGTTGAAAGCATCCTCACCTCATCCATCAGTCTGATTTGGCAGCCTTGACTCACTCTCCCGGAAGAAATTACAGTGCATCAACAGAGCATCCAAAATTATTGGCACCCCCCTCCCTTGAATTACTATCCTGCAAACTGACACTACACAGAGCCCAAGATCATCTCTGATCCCACTCACCCTGCACACTATGCCTTCCAGCTACTTCTGTGAGGTGTTACAGGACAATTGCCTCCAAAACAACCCGGTTCAAAAACAGTTTTATTCCCACTACAATTAACATTCTAAAATCTGAACGCTGAGAATTAATCACGGCCCTTTTGTATTATGTAATGTGCCTGTCTGTATCTATGTCTAATGTTCAATGTTAAGTTGGAACCTGTACCAAGGAGCTGTACTGAAAACAAATTCCACTGGCTGTGGTCATTAAAAGTATCATCATCATCATATCAGAGAATTGACTCTTTTACAAGTCACCAATTAAAATATCACTTGAGTAAAAGTAGAACATTATGTTATATTAAAAGTACTTATGAAAATGATTTTGCTTGTATAAGGAAGACTCAAAGATGACCCAGGTAAAGATTAAACAGTGAAGAAGGAAATATTCACATCCTTTACTGAAGTAAAAGTACAAAAACCAAACTGTTAAATTACTCTGTTACAAGTAAAAGTTTTGCATTGAAATTTTAACAGGAGAAGCTATATGAAACATTCTTGGCATATTTTCATTAAAAATTACACTAAAATAGTCAAAAGATAATACATTTGGGTCTGTTAAGTTATCAATTAATAATATTATGTTTTTTTTATATAATCAGGGCTATGTAATGTTGTAAAACACTTTACTTAAGTTAGGAACATATCCCACAAAAAAAAAAACTTTAAAGATTTTCTACAGAGCAGGAATACTTCTACAAGGACGGACAGTGCAGAACAAGATATATCACAAAATATCACAATCAATGACAATTATCACAAGCAGATAAGATGAGGATAGTCAGAATGTAGGTTGACTTCAGCAGCTTGCTGCCAGATGAAGGGCCACACCGTTGCTCTTTCACCGTGGAGATCAGGGAGAACAGAGGCACACATTCATCCCTCCATGTTAACCTGGAAGAGGACAGAGAGACAACCACTGAGTCAAACAATACAGAAAGAGTCAGATGAAAGTAATTCACTAGGCAATCAATAATTTTTCCAAAAATAACGTTTGGAGTAAAGGAAGAAACAGCAAAAATTGTATATTTATTTTTGAGTTAATGCAGATGTAAATATGCATATATATTTACATCTGCATTAACTCACACAGTATGATAACCGTCATAATATCCACGGATAACACAGCTGCAGAAACACAGCCACAATTGTATATTTAATTTGAGTTTATACGACTGTTATAAAAAAAAATAACCATTGTTTTATCCGCGGAACGGAGCCGGTTTTACGAATGCACATAGCCCCTTCATCTATAAACATTATTGAGCACAAACTTGTGAGCATATATTTTGTCACAAAAGTGTTCCTACGCCATAGGTTTAACACATAGATAGTAAAAGGTTTAACTGGACCGATCAGCCCAACTTTTGTTTCTGAACCGATACCATTACGTGCCCAGGTCTGACCATAGACTGTCGTTAGCAGCATGGAGCCTTCAACAAACCTCGGGCAGAGACACACCGGCTCCACAAGCATGCAGCCAACATGATTTATGATATGATTTAAACCGATATTCCACACGTATTCAACACAGTACCATGCCCATAAACTGTAAAACAGCGACCCTCACGGTCCAAACACCGCCCGAACCCTCCCGGTGCTCAAGTCATGGTAGTGGCTACTGGCTATTTATTTAGCTGGCATAACAGAGCTAACACTGTCACTGTGACACTCGCGAAACTAACATCTTTTAATTTGTTCTATAGGCTACAGTGTACGGTTGTAACATAACAATAATAATTGTAAATACAGTGTTACTCACCGAAAAAACTGGCAACCACAGTCCTTAATCCATCGTTGGTACAGTTTACCAAAGAACAAGACGGCTTGGCCCCAAGCAGCACACGAATGGAGGAATGCACGCACTGCTGTCTACTGAGTTAGCATGCTAACCCTTACAACTAGCCTTCGAGGTTGAGTGAGGGACAGAGGCTAGCTGTCAATCAAGAGGCCGCGCCCCTAAAATTCATATATTTTAACCTCCAATAGAATAATAACTAGCCTGCTAGAAAGAAATTCACCCCCCTCAGAGTTGTCATGGAGATATGAACTAAACATACAGACTAGAATGGTTTTTCAATCCAGGCCTGAAATAGGTTTAATAATGCTGTGAAAACGGCATGTTTAACATTGGAGTCAATGAGAGATGGCTCTCTTCTGCATACAGCTCCCAGTGGCACTTCCGGGTTACTACAGTTGTGGTCACTTCCTTATTGGATGCTGGTAAAAATCGCTGAGGTTGGGGCTTGGTCTGCAGTCAGGCAGGCTGTGTCCACTGCGCTGCACCTTTTCACACTATCCACTGAGACAGGACGAAAGAAAGCAAAAGACAAGAGGCAACCAAGGCGATGACAGCACTACAAGGTCAGCTAAGTTTACCCCCACGACGTTGACTTCAATACGCGAACAGCTGACTTTAGTTTGTTAGCTCGTCCCCGGGGGTTGTGTTGTGTTTAAACTGCGTACGCTCTACAATCGGGGTTTCTCTTTTCTTTTTTAAAACTGTGCTAACTTAAGCTAGCGCAGTAATGCTAACCGAAAATGAAAGCTGCTGTGTCAGCTTTAACACACCGAGTTAACAAGGCCTTACCATAACTCTCTTGTGCTCAGTGTTCGTTCGGCCGGTGGGTTCTCCCACACAAGTTTTTGCCACATCGCAAGAACATGCCAGCTTTGCCTTTGGAGAGTTTGTCTTCGGACTGACAGCACGACCAAGTTAGCAGTGGGACCTTTGCTGATTAATCCCAACCATGCGGCAAATGCTTGACACTCAAAGTAATCGAGCTATATTGCTATCGATCGTTATATTAATGACATTGGATTACATTCCCAAAACCTTAGCTTTGTCGAGCTGAACTTTATCCCCCTAGCAAAAGTCGATACAGTATTATACAGTGAACAATTCGTGCGTATGATATTTCATGGCAAATTTGTATTTTTTCCCCCAGGTTTCATAATCTAACACATTTGAGGGCATTACCAAACAGAGAGTTCACCATTACCTTACCAGTGCCACGCACGTCTTTTGATCTGCGCAGATCTGTCTGTCTCTCTGTCAATGGAACTATGCAACTACTCTTGTTACACTGCTACTTTTATGTTTATTGTTGCTGTTATGTATAGGTCTCTTTGATATTATATTTGTACTCTTATTTTTACCTTGTTATAAGTATATTATAATTTGCTGAAATGATGACATGTTGTGGGGTTTTAAGGACAGTGAGTTATGAATGTTTTTTTTATACATGTTTTTTTCTCTCCTATCATGCCCATTTGCAGACACAGAAGATGCCAGCGAAACGGACCTCGCCAAGCACGACGAGGACGACTATGTTGAAATCAAAGAGCAGTAAGTCTTGTACCAACTGCCGATCAGCTGTTTTTTTTTTATACCTTTTTTAATAAAAGCCATCTGAAGGTGAATGTTTGCACTGAATGTGATATTAGCGCTTGTTTTATTTCATTGCAGAATGTACCAAGACAAACTGGCCTCTCTCAAAAGACAGTTGACGCAGTTACAAGAAGGTAACCGCTTCTTTTTTTTTTGTGACTAGAAAGTGTGTCAGGAATTTTCCAAATGTGAATGACTGACTGCTCTTCATCTTGTTGGATGGGATTTGTTTCAGCGTGGGTGGGATTCATATTCATTGGAGTTTTTTGTTGGAGGACACAGCCATGTTTTTTTGACTGGCCTCGGCTTACTCATTATGTTGGTTCGGGATTACATCATCTTGCTTTGGAGGCAGTTTAAAAGTCTTGCCACTGTTGCAGTCATGAGTTATCACCACTTGCTCAGCTGGTTTCTCTTTGTAGCCAAAAGTCCACCACTATAAACGGCTCATTATAAGGTTCGTCTGTTATATACTGATACAAGCTGTTTCCGACTGTTGCAAGGTACTGTAGCACCATCAGCTGTCATTTGAACTTTAATTGCTCTGACTTATGTTGACTTTAGAAACTGTCCAGTGACATTTTGTGGGCTCTTTGTAAATTAAAATTTCAGCTGCAATGTCGGTGTTCTATAGTCTAAACTGTGGGTGGGTGATATGTGTAGGACAGGTATAGGATAACAAGATGTTGCTAAATTCTCAATGACTATTGATGACAGCATTTAATAATAAAGTTTCTATTGGAATATCTTCATAATGTGAACTATGCTTTCTCTTTGCAGGTACACTGCAGGAGTATCAGAAGAGGATGAAGAAGCTGGACCAGCAGTATAAAGAAAGACTCCGAAACGCAGGCAAGATGAGATGATGATTGTTCTAACCCAGATACATTTTTCAATGAACAATTATTTAATTCAATCTCTAGCATGCTTGGAATTTTGGTTTTATTGTTTGATCAGTTAGACCGCTGGTTTCCCACATGATGCCTTCTTCATTAGTATTTTCACATGTTGTTGTTGACCGTCGTCCTGACCCACAGTCTTTCCTTTGCTGTGCTTTCTGTTTAAGTAATTACTGAACATGATGCAGCCATTATTTTGGTTGAAATAAAACTTTATTTTAACTGTCAATGGACCCAGCAGAAAGTTTTTTTTGTTTTTGTTTACAACAATGTCACAAGTGGACAATTGAACTATCAATTGTGAACTTAATTGTTGTACATTTTGGATGCACACAAAGGGTGATTTAAAACTTGTGTATACCCAGTTAAAGACCTCCATAATGTAGATAACTTACAGGAACGTAAACCTGAATTGTTATGAAAAGGACTGAGCTGTCTTCCTATCCCCTTCTCCCAACCCGTCGGTCCATCTTCCACCAGTTGACTGTTTGAATTAAAACTGTTTATTTTTCTCTTGACTCGTGGCTTTTGTGCCATCAGCTCTGGCTCACAGGCTCTGGTAATTAACTGACAATAGCCCCAGTGGAGGACAGTAGTTGCATTCATGAATGAGTCATTGACAATTGAACATAACACTGTCAAAAAGCATTCTTAATTACCGGGGGGAATTTTTCCGCCCTTGTTTTTTTTTTAGTTTATATACACTCGCTAAAGATATTAGTATCGTTGAAAACAGTTAGATCTACTAGTTCATGTATAAAGACATTGAACTGACCAGTCGTGTTTTTCTCCCCCTTTACAGATCTGTTTCTCCAGCTTGAGGTGAGTGTAAGTTATCTACTGATGTAGTTTATACTGAATATACTTACTATTTTACTACATTTTTTTATATTACAAGGATAACATCCACTCCTTTTTTCCCCCCCAATTTTCCATCTCTCAACCTTCCGCAGACAGAGCAGGTGGAGAGGAACTACATCAAGGAGAAGAAGGCGGCGGTGAAAGAGTTTGACGATAAAAAGGTTGAACTGAAGGAAAACCTAATCGCAGAGCTGGAGGAAAAGAAAAAGATGATCGAGAACGAAAAATTAACAATGGAGCTGACAGGCGGTAAGGGAGCCGGAACTGGGCTATTAATCAGGGACTTGCCTCGGAGATGACAGAGAAATTGTGTTTAAAAAAAAAAAAAAAAAAAAAAAAAAAAAAAAAAGTATGTTGGTGGTAGTAAAAGTTTCTAATATAAAGTTGTGTGATTTAAAGTAGGACTGTCGGATACAATCAATTTTTTAAGTTTTTGCTAAATTTTCTTTTTTTCAATTGTCTGTGTGGGAAGTTGTTTTTGATGTTGAGATTTTTTGTAAAAATTTGAACACTTTTGTTTGTTGGATCTGAGTTTGGTTATGTTTTTCATGCATAGACTCGATGGAGGTAAAACCTATCATGACGCGGAAGCTGAGGAGACGGCCCAACGATCCAGTCCCTATACCAGACAAACGGAGAAAACCTGCACCAGATATCCTTCACATAACCTTGCAATGTCTGATTGGCTACACTTAGCTGTCTCTTTAGCCAAATATGTGAGAGGTTAAATATTCAGAAATATATATATGTACTTTGTCCAGATAGGTCTTCAGTCAGAGTTCGCCTGTGAAACTTGCCGAATTCCTCGGCTGAGCTGTGTTTTAAAAAGAAATGCTTTCCTTAACTCTTCAAACCTCAGCTAAATTACTTGTTAACAGACGATCAGATAATGGAAGATTTAAGAACACTTAATAAGGTAAGTGTTTCTGAATTCCTCCATGTTACAACATTTCCATTTCAAAGCTGACTTTTTCGAAATATTTAACCTGAAAAAAGTGTTCCTCATTTTTACAGCTTAAATCACCCAAACGACCAGGTATGTCAATGCTTTCTTTTTTGAAGTAAAATTTCACTTCACATGCACAATGAGTTGCCATCATGTTATATGCTTTATTTTGCTGAACTAGATAAGAAAATAGACAGCGCTCATTCCTGTTGGCTAACAATGAAAACTACAGACAGCTTAGTTTTTAGCCTAAACGACTGGAAACTGCGGGGGAGAAAAGGCTAGCCTGGTTTGGTCGGAATGTATCTAAATCTGGACTGTTTATTATAATTTGCGGTAACCTCCTGAGTTTTTGTCTTGAGGAAGTCTCCCAGTCAAAAAATAGTCTGACACTGTATAACCTGCACATACCACTACAACATCATTTTCACTTCAGCTTTTTGCATGTATTAAATATACAGTATCGTGTTATTTAGTGAGCTTGTGGGCAGTTTCCAGTCTATACGTTGAGATAAGCTTACAGGGTGCTGCATGTTGTAACTTCATAGGCCACACCATCTCCATCCCCAAAATTTTCCAAAACCACGTATTGAAACCTGACACTAATTAAGGTTTACTCATCAGGTGTTCCTCTCTCTTCAGTGTCTCCCACGACTCCGGAGCACGTCCCCACGGCTCCCATGGAGAACCCCTCCCAGCGGTACGAGGCCCGCATCGAGGAGGGCAAACTTTACTACGACAAGAGATGGTGCGTTTGGAGGTCCATCCTAGAAAAACTATGACATTTCAGTGTTTCTCTCTCTTGACTCTGTGTCACCACTAGAGGGCCACATTGCCATAGGTTTTGATGGCTCTGGTGTTAAGTTGGCCCTTCAAAAAAAAAACGTTTCATAACCACTTTTTAATGGCAGCCTCTTTTTGTCTAGAATATGGAAAAGAGATATTTCATAGGAACCACTGAAAACCCAATGACTACTAGACCAGAGAGCTATGCGTCAGATGTGTGTCAGAGGTAGAGAGAGAAGAGAACAGGTAAAATAAGAGAATTCTGTCTGATTTAGACAAAAGGAAAGTTGAGAGGAGCCAGCTGTGAGGTGTGTGCGCTTTTGTTTTCAATGCAAAGGCTTCAGTTATTCATTGTGAAAGAAGACTCCACCACCGGAATCTTGTCTTCTCAAAGAGCTGCAGGGAAACGCATGCGTCATTATTCTACAGCAAGGCCTTTAATGATCAAATGCTTTCAGTCGTCAGCGTCTTCCCCCGGGTTTGTTCTGTCCTCTGACAGTTTTGAAACCGACTATTTGTTCTGACTTTCCAGTCCAATTATGTATTTAGTGTCATCTGTAGGGGGGGGGGGTGTTATTATGTTTAATTAAGGAGTCTCCTGTCTGTACCCTACCTATACCCTGTACCTCACCTTGAACTCTTTTACATTCTCACAGGTACCACAAGAGTCAGGCCATCTACCTGGAGTCAAAGGACAACACAAAGATTAGCTGTGTCATCAGTTCAGTGGGGACCAATGAGGTGAGCGTTAGTTCCCATTCGGCACCTGTCACATGTACGATTACTGCTTTAAGGATGAGGCTAGTGATATTCCAAAAAAAAAATAAAAATCTTGTCAACAAATCCCATGGAAAGAACAATTAATTGAACCTACTCAAAAATTGTAGCCCTCTGTGCCATTCATATAGCTCTGTTATTGTCCCAAAACGTTTTAAACAAATCATTGAGGCTCACTGTTGCACTGGATTAAATAATGTTTTTTTGTTTTATGGCTAAATAATCAAAACCATAAACTTGTTTTGTCTCCTTCCCATCTGGCCCATGATAGATACTGTTGGTTTATATTGTTGTGTCTTATCAGTAACAGCTTCTTTGGAATGTATCACTTACGAGTCACTGTCTCCATTCTTTGTTCTCCAGATTTGGGTGAGGAAGACGAGTGACAGTACAAAGATGAGGATCTACCTGGGCCAGCTGCAGAGGGGAGCGTTTGTCATCCGCCGACGGTCGGCAGCGTGAAACATTACCCCAACCTCCCCTCCCCAACTCAACCCCTGATCTGTTCATTTATCCATCCATCCATTCCATCCTTCTGTTTATCTACTTGGTGCATCTACATTGACTTTGATATGGCCTCTTCAGCATATACATTGCCTGTCACTACACACACACACACACACAGATTTGTCGTTTTATGTGATCTTTTTTCCTTATGTGAACGATCTGGATGAGTTTGACTGTATTAGCTGGCTGTTTGTACTGTGTTACATTTTATTAAAATGTTTTCTGCTTTTTAATAATTTGATGAGAAAGATATTTTTTTTATTAGTATTCTGAAAAAAAAATAATAATATATATTTATATATATTATATTATATTTATATATATAAATATATATATAAACAAGTTTTTGGGATATCATACAAGTAGTCACTATGAGCTTTGCCAATTGTGCACTAATCGATACTGAAGTCATGCTAATAATTTTGTGAAGCTCTATGTTGCTAATGCTTATGTTCACCATCTTAGTTTAGCATGATGTAAGTATGCTAACACTTCATAATTAGCACTAAACACAAAGTGCAACTGGGTATGATAGGAAGCGTCATGAGTATTTAGTTGTAAATCAAGGTATTGAAATATACTTATAGATCCATATTTCACTGGTTAAGTGAAAACATTGACTTTTGAGTGACACTAGAGCAACAGTAATTTGATCTCTCCTCCCCAATCCTGGAGGGACCAGGAATGGACAGATTTTAAAGATGCTCATTAAAACATGTTTGATATTATCTTAAATGAGCATTAATGTTAATAGCAGGGTAAAGACAGGCATTTGAATTGATGTGCATTACTCTATTCTAGTGCTTGGTGTCCATTGGGGTATATTTTTTGGACATCACATTGATTTGCCAGCGTCTCAGACAGTAACCTCACAGTTGCACCCCTCTGACTCAGATGCTCTCAACCATCCAATGTGTAAATAAATAGCTGAATTATTTGGCATTCGAATCACGAGATGTCTGTTGCAAGGAAGGGCAATTACTGTTTTACCATGCAGTACAGAATGCAAGGCTCAGCTCAAAAGGCTTGTTGTCCGTGAGCCGTCAGGTGTGATTGCTCAATCTCTTTCAAAGGCACAAAATGAGCAGCTAGTTAATGTGATGCCTGTCTGCTCCCTTTATTGTTAATCCAATGCCTGTCTTTAGGTTAAGACCAGTATAACACACACTGAGGCCCTTTATGTGAGATGTTGTGGCATCAGTGTTATGCGCAATCCATGTGTTTCATCACAGTCGGGCCATTATAATTCATTTGCAATCAGGGGTGGGGACAGTGGGGTGGACATCAGTGGCTGCGAGCTGGCCCTCCTCCTTAAATATGACAAATGTGAAAAGAAAATACAAAAAGACGCAAAATTAACACAAACATCAAAGATAAGATAAGATACAACTTTATTAATCCCCTGTAGGAGAAATGTGTTTGTTGCGACACTAACGCGTGTAGTGTGTTCGCACTTTAAGGGTCCACGAAGAGACAAGAAGACAATTAAAGGAAGAAAAACGACAATTAACAGACACAGAATCAACATTTTTAAAGTCAATGTGTGGGTGTCTTGCACCTTTAAAGAAGGGATTAAGAGCCTTCTACATGTCCAGGGGCCCATTTTCTCATTATGGCTGTATGCTATTAGGAGATAGGAATAGCTGCTATTTATCGATGTGCACATACAATGGATATATGCTATGTCATTTTTTTACAATGCAGTTTCTTATTTTGGAGAACAAGATTATAAATGTAAGTCTTCGCAAATGTTTTTCCAACATGTCACCATTAAATAGGCCTATGGGAAATTGAAGTTGTGCACCTGCACATAGGGACCTGTACTGTACATAATGATTACACATATTTAAGAGGTGTGTCCACGACCTATTTCACGGGCTTGTAATTCCCAGCAGCCCTCACCCTCCCTTCTCCAATGCATTCATCGCTGTATGGGACTGTGTCAGTCTTAAACGGTCTCTGTAGGTGGCTGTGTGCACTGTCTTTAATCAATATGCTGAGTAAGCCAGGGGAACGAGGAGGGGCACTTGAGCATGTGGACAGTTCTCTGGTGTGATGAATCCATTTTTCCTCATGCACCATGTCTATTCAACAGAGTGTGTAAAACACCTGCTGACACCCACCATGTGCAAAACAAAAGGCGGTTCCTCAGCCTCCCCTGACCAGCAGTGGTTCCAGCGCTCTGGCCTTGCTCTGGGTTTGTTGGGAAGTCTCCATGGAGCTGTTATTCTCTTAGGTTGTTATTGCTTGTGTGCATAAATAGTCACCAGGGGCATCAATAAAAAAAAATCCCCCTCGCAATCCCCCACCAGCACAGAATTCCCTCTTTCATCCTCTTCCCTCCCTAAATTGAGCATTCGATCCACTGCATGTTAGCACTTGGATGTGTGGCTACAGGCTGGAGAGCTGCACCAGCACTGCTGCTATCGTGTGGTTGAGAAGCGAGATTCGCCTTTGGTGGTCTGAAGCGAGGATGGCAGCTCCTTGACAACCCTGCTAGGCTCTGCTGTGTGTGTGTGTGTGTGTTTGATGTGTGTGTGTGTGTGTGTGTGTGTGTGTCTGTGTGTGTCTGTGTGTGTGTGAGGGGTGGGGGTGCCATCTCCTTGACAACCCTGCTAGGCTCTGTGTATGTGAGTGTGTGTGTCTGTGTGTGTCTGTGCGTGTGTGGGGGTGTGGTGGGTGCCATCTCCTTGATTACCCTGCTAGGCCTGTGTATGTTGTTTGTGTGCATTTAAGTGTGTGTGTGTGTGTGTGTGTGTGTGTGGTGTGTGTGTGTGTGTGTCTGTGATGTTGTGTGTGTGTTGTGTTGTGTTGTGTGTGTTGTGTGTGTGTGTGTGTGCGTGTGTGTGTTTGTGTGTGTCTGTTTGGCCTGCTCCTCCAGTTTATCACTTTCCAGCAGGACTGCACTGATAGAGGAGTTAAATATACAGTTGCTCATTTGACTCTTGATATTCGACCCCGGGGTTACAGAATCCAGTTGCATCCTCACCGGACCATTTGGCAATATTGATTATTTTAAACATTCATGTTGTTGAGCAGCTAGTGCTCATTAAAGAATCGGGTCTTCGTATCAGTTGTTTATACGCTAGGCACTTTGTTTCTGTTTAGCTGCTCCCTTGAAGACGGAACAAAAGTTTTATAAATCATCTGTTTCGGAGACCAGCGTGTGAGCTTCTGAATACGTTTTCCACACTGAAATATTATTTTCTTCGCGCCAAATAGGCTGCAGTAAACTCGGATACTCCTCCTTTGCTTCTACAGGTCCCAGTTCAAATGCTCCCATATGAAACTGGAGCAAACACTTAATGAGAGAAGCTTGACACCAGCTACCATCTTATGCTAGTGATGTGCACAGATTTGTGTTGTTTAATGCATGGATCTGGTCCAAGAACACCCTATTAAAAGACAGTTTGGAAGAAGAATGTAATCCCTACTTTGAAAAGCAAGGAAAAGTTCAGCTTATACAAAGTAAACTTCTGTGTGAGTGTTTCTTGCTGCCCTCTCTGCTAATTCAAAGGGAATCGACTAAAAAAGAGGAAGTTGTCTTTTAAACAGTGTCTGTGTTTAGCACTAGAGCTTGTCTTGCGGCCTCTCACACAAGTTTTAAGGGATGCAGTGTTATCACAGCTCACTTATATATCATCTTTATAACACACCCACACTGTCATTGTCACCTACATGTATGTTTGAACACTATGAGAGCAATGACTGAAATTAAAGTTGTTGTAACTTAGATATTTACAATTCTGAGGCATTTAAACACACAAAAAATAAATAAAATTATTAAACTAACAGCATGACCAGGTTGCCTTATGAACAATTTGATCACATTATATTTTAGTTCAATTTTTCCCTGCAAGTTTTTTGCTTCAAAGAGAAATAGGACATAACAGCTGATCCACTATCATACTCATACTATAGTCCACTACTTTAAGCACATTTAGCTATTGTGGTATTTCTTTTACTTGTGTAAACGATCGGAATACTTTAATGAATAAATCCACCGTTGCTATTTTCTCGCCCGTAGGAACAGCCCCGTGAGTGCTTCGTTCTCTTAATGAAAAAGCCACCATGATGTAGCCCTTGTGATTTGTTCTGCCATAAAACATCATAGAGCGCCTTAAAATGTAATAAAGCCGGGACTATAATATTCAGCCAACCACTATAACTGGAGGCAGTCCCGCACGCACTGTTCACTGTTCACTCCGTCCATATCCCATATATATATATGTACTATAGCCTTGGATGTGCATGGGACGAGACAGATGCCAAGGCCAGTGCGATTATGTCCTTGACACACAGAACTGGTGGTTTCTATGAGGGATGGACAAAGAATGGCGGAGATTTCAAAGCAAAGATCCCCAAGAGGGAGTTTTTCACTCACTGTCATTAATGACACTACCTGCTATGTGTGAACCACTCCCTCATGGGCAATATGTTTCCTATACCTCACGCCATGTCTAAACAATGAGAAAGTGAGAAAGATAGAAAAAGTAGCTCCCTGGATACAACTGGATTCGGGTATGGAAGCCAGACATGATTTAGTCTGTGGGAATTGTCAGTGTGTCTTTAAAGCAGTCAGCTGTCTGTCCTTGCTATAATTACCCAAAGAATGATTGAAAAGGAATATCACGTTGACATGAATCATGCAACAGGAGAGAAGATAACAAAGAGATCGGTGTCAAAAGGGACGAAAAAGCATCAAGATAATTCATACCCCATGACTTGAAAGTGCATGTGTGAAGTGATATATTCCGTTTGCATGAATACCAGCACTTATGTTGGTTTAGCACATTGTGCCATGCCATTTGAATTGCTATTCTGAAAGGGACACCTTGCCTGAGAACACAACAACAAGCTTTTACGACCATCCAACCGTTCTAAGATGACCTTGGCTTTTTGTGTTTCTTCGAGGTCACATAGATTCATTTCACTCATTAGAAACTATTGTATGAATCTGAATTCATTTTTAGACAACCCCCCCCCCCCCCCCCCCCCCGTCCTGACACCAATTGCCTTATTATATTTTTCTTATCGCACCACAACCTTTGAAAACAGCGAATGAATTCCACTGTGATTTTGCCGTTTCAGAGAGCTATACTAATTATCCTCTCTGCTCTGAGTAACAACCTTCACACTGACTTTGGCGCCCAGCTGGAAAAAGAGATCACTCTTCCGCCGATAAGATTCTTGCTCCGATAAGAAGGAAGATAATCTAGAAAAGGCATCTCGGTCCGTGCGCACAAAGGTCCCCCGAAGGAGCCAAAACGTTTGCTTCCTCTATAACCTCTCTACAGACGTCTCTCCACTTTCTGCATATTTTATTCATACAGGCCTTGAAGAGAAAAATGAGGAAAAGCTGGAAAGGGCTCTGGTGGATTGAAAGATGGACCATGCAGTCATCTGTTAATAGCTATTCAGAACAAGTTTCTGCATTCATGGGGGGTTCCGTGGAGGTGCTCCATCACAGCAGGAGAGGTCCTTACCTTGAAAAGACAGATTGCGTCTTGCCTTGTTAGAGCAGGCAGGCATATGGAAGATGCCACTTACATACAATTCATCTCTCTCTGTCGACCGGCGCTATACACTTATATATATTGGGTGGAGCGACCTTAAAGAACCTGTTATAAAAAAAAAGAATAAAAAGATCCTTCCTTCCTTTTCTGAGCTGAATCTGAATTTGATTAACACAACAACAAGAACACACAAAAGCTGATCAGTCAAGATTTAGCTTGATCCTGCATTTCCGACGAGGGAAGACCTGCATAGTGTGAAGATGCACTTTAAGGATGTTCCTAGATTACACTCTTCACACATTACAAACAAACCCACCCCAAAGTTCATTGGGTGCTAGCTCAGTCACAGTGTTGTTCTCACCGAATGAGAGGTGTGATTGCTCCACGGTTAAGATAAATAGCTTCAAATGTGCCAGATGTGAATCTACTGAGGGAACTCTATACTCCCAATGTTGTACAATGCAATGCAACCAGTCAGGGATATCGGAAAAAATACGCTTCATTATTGAATTCACAAATTAATTATAATCAATTGCAACCCCAGTGACTGAGGAGAACAGATTACAAATGAATAAGATGAATGCAATTTAATGAATAACATAATTGAGCTTTGCCTCAGCAGCATTGCTTTAAAAAAAAAGCGAGTGTGATTGTGTCGGACGGATATTTGTTGAAGGCTAAGGCAGAGGGTTGTTGTCATCTCTCTTTAATTTTCCTTTACATATTGACAATATGTTCTGCCTAGGCTCTGTAAACTGGTCATGTAATCGAAGGGTATGTCAACCTAGGGGGCCCACCATAGCTAGCAACATTCCTGTTTACAGAGCCTAGGCTGTGTATCAACACTTGATTCTTTTTCAGCGCGGCCGGACAGGTTGCTGATCGGGAGGAGATATTCACTGTTTTTTACAAAAAGTGAAAGCATTTCTCCAGCATTGCTGATTCCACCTTTAACATTTTGACAGCAAAAAACTTTCAAATGCGACATATGGTACATTTAAAGGTGTGATGTAATATTGCAAAAATCTATTTAGTGGAGCTCTTCTGTTCCAATCAATGGCAGCCTCTCACTTCTATCCCAACCTTACAATCTGTGCATGGCTCACACAGACCCTGTTCTAATGACCACATTGTAAGAAGTGACGGGTCACAAGTTCATCGTATTCTGCACTGTTCCCCAAATGCTGCCTGGCCCACTTACATGAACATCTTGCTCGCTTTCTGTGCTATTAGTGTCGATTGAGACATTTTCTCCTCTTCATCGCGGAGGGCGAAAAAAGGGAGGAAAAATGGACATGATTAAAGCCCATTGATTGTGAGATGTCTTCACGAGGCATTGAGGAGAAGCTCTTGAGTGCTTGCCGACGCCTCATTTGGAGCGGAGAGGAGGGGATAATGGATTCTCTCTGGCCATTCTTGCCTTCTTTATGGTTCGTGACAGAGTCGGGGTGTCAGTGGTTGATGGCACCGTCGTCGGTCAGTTGTGACTCTTTGGGAGCCTTTCTCAGTGCGCCACATTCAGTAACAAAGAGAACTCACTCCAGCCTCCAGAAAGTCAAGCTAATAAAAGGATCAAATGTGCTAGACCATGATATGATCCCTCCGCGTCCATTAGCTTTATTAGAACTGAGTGCAAAATTACTTCCAATTAGAGTTTCCTAGACAACGTACTGGCTATGCATAGTAATAATATATCTTTGTCTCTCAACCACCCCCCCCGCCCCCTCACCCCCGCGTTTTTCACAACCCACTGTTTTTGCACTTGTCAAGAAATTGTTTTGCCTCTCCTCTGGCCTTTCGAGGTAATTTTGTGTGCTGCTATGTCTGGGCTATTGAGAAAGGCAATTTAGTTTATTTTTTTCTTCCTTCTTCAGTTTTCTTGCATTTGCAGAGCAGAGAAACAGAAAAACGCACGACACCAATTTGTGTGCGTGTGTGTAGTTGTGATGTATTTGTGGATCCTTTCTTGTTTTGCACTTTGCCTCTGTTAGGGAGGAAGAACGTTATTTTGACATCGTGCACCAAAAGGATTATTACTGATTGTAAAGTGAGTTTGGGGATGGGGAAAAAGCAGCAAGATGTCTCTCCCCCGAACCAAGCACCTTGCAGTCAGCACGCTGTGCCAGAGATGCCATGTCCCATGGAACACAACATCTGTTTCCATTAGGTCCTATTATAGCACCACCACAGCCTCAGAATACATCAGCCCAGTTCAGGCGTTATGGGCGTCGCATGCTGATGACTTCACTTCCCATCTGCCGCGGTTTGAGTAATGGCAAAGGAAAAATGTCCAATTCATTGGAGAGTGAAATGCAATCACATAACCACTCTCACAGTGGAAGCACATCAGGCTGCAGTGCTTAATCTAAGATTTTTCTGTGGATTGCAAGCTACAGGGACACACCAGCAGCCTCAAGTTCCCTGTTGGAGGAGTTTACAGTTGCCTAGATAAGCTTTTTTACGCGACACATAAGTGTGGTTAGGAGCTGAGGGCGGAGAGTTGCTAAAGAAAATAAAACCTTGGAACAAGCAACAACATCATGGGATATGAAAAGAAGTGGTATAGCGTATTTTCTGTGAATTTAAAGACTGCAGGTCTGTCAAGGTTCAAATTTCTGCAGAGATGGTGTGAATTGGATTGTGAGTCCGGAGCATGATGTCCAAATGAAACCAAATATCAATAGTGTAAAAATAGATTAAACAATGTTTCTGACACATTTCAATCGTAAGCTCACAAGCTTACCATCTACATCTGCCATAGGCTATTTTTAAAGCCAAGTGCATATCATTAAGGGACACATCTGCATAGAAGTCATGATATGTCAAAATGAAAACCATTTAGTACATTGTGTGGGAGAAGGTCATAAATATACCAGTGTTAAGGGAAACGTTTAGCAGCTTTGCCAGATCTTTACTGGATAAACAATGGACATGTGTCCTAAAAGCCTTTTCTATTGTATTGTCAATAGTGGAAACATACACAAGCTGAGCGGCTGTAAAGTAAGCTACAGTAGTATTTTCTTCAAACTCGTCAAGCTACCGTTAGCTTGATTAGCTACAGTACCTACAGCTTATACAATGTGCTTGCGACAATTATAATTCCAGCTTCCAAAATTAACACGTCTACAAATGGGATTACATATCATTAATGCATAGGTGACTCACTCTTACTCTAACAGCAGATATTCTGTCTGTGTTTGCAAAGGTATATTTCTAATTTCCGAATGGATATTTTTTTTTATTATCTGCTGGATCCCTCCAATCATTATCATGCTGAAAAACTGTAGCTATAACCTTTGAACATGATGATGATATTATTTTGTAGGACAAAATGAACATTGCCCAGTTGTCTTTTATAATATCTATGAAACCACATTACAGCCATGCAAAGGACAAAAATATCAACAGTAGACCTCACAGACAGCTGCAGGCTTGAGAGTGTAAACCGCTGTGGCATTACGAGCCCTGGCCAGAGGCTCTCTGTGGAGGTCTGATTGACCGAGCCAATGTTTAATGATTCTGCTGTGTAATGACGGTTGGCATGAAATTATGCTATTTATATGCAGCAGAGGCACTGAAAATACCAGGCACATTTTATCTCCCCAATATTTGGTCTGCTGCGTCATATAGGAGGACACAACAAAGACCCATCTGTAGAGAGAAACAGCTACTAGAAATAACGACTGAATTTCAAGGGTTGTTTTGTAGGATGATGGTAAGGTAAGGTAATTTAATGACACATATTGCATTAAGACATGTCCAATGAAATTACCTCATTTGAATTCACCTCGGTCAGCAGTTGAAGCTGAAATCCGTACATTTGGAGCATAGAGCCACATCAAATGAAATCAAATTATTTTTATTTGTATAGCCCAATATCACAAAGACATTTGCCTTCACATTCCATACAATATGACAGTATAAAGTAAAATAAGAATAGGGAAATAGTGTGTGATGCAGGTGGACTTCAGATGCTGCCAGAGGGGCATCATTGTCTCACATTAGCCCCTTTTACACAGCCAGTGAAAGCCGGGAATATGCCGGAATTTCGGCCCTCCGCCCTGCTGTATAAATGCGACCGTTGCAGAACGGGGGAAGAAAGGTGCGAGAGATTGTTCCGGGAATTGTACTACCTTGGGGGTAGTAAGATTGCCGACACAATCAGTGCCGCCTCTCTGTATAAAAATGCGGCCATTAACACTGTCTGAAGAGAAGTGTCTAACTGAATGAAACTTCAGATTCAGCAACTTTCTTCCTTTTAAACAATGTGTAGACTGGCTGGAAGAAGGCATTGCTCAGCACCATTAGGCTTCGAGAGGGCGAGTGAGACTAGCTATGAATGCACAAAGCGAGTATGTTAAGAGAGCAGGGAGACGGAATCCTCAAAATATTAACAGTCTTATTGCTTGTTCTTGTTATGTATGGGGAGTGAAAAATACCACGCAAAAAGCAGAAAGTTAGCATACTATACTCTCCGTAAATGAACAACAAAAAGTATGTGTGTGTCTACCCCAAACTGTCTGAGCTTCCCCATGTATAATATACAAGTGTAATCGTTGTGCTTCTCTCCTGTGAATGAGACCCATGACAGCTTAACATCGATTACTGTCCATTGGTATTTATATGCCTGTTCAACGTCAATGCATTCGCCCATAATAGCTGCTTGCTGGTGTGTCCTTCTACTCACTCTGATGTAAAATATTTGTTTTATTGCTTTTTGGCTGAAGAGAACTGACCTGACACCAACTTAAAAAAAAATCCCCATCTCCACACGCACATACTTTGTTTCATCTTAAGCGATCAGACCTACAATCGCTGTATCATCAGCATCTTTAACATAGAAACCATCGGATGAGTCGGCTTTACATTTTGTTTGTATAAAGAGGAATTACAACCGGAGAGATTTGAATTCCTTGTGGGGCCCGAGCATATACTGGTGATCTGATGATTCTGTTATTCACCTGGAGCTGTAACAGTCTCTCCCATGAAGATGTGTGGTCCCATTGTATTAAATGCAGGCGGAAAGTCCATAAACATAACACGTTATTCTGGCTTTGGTTGATCAAGATTGCTATAAAACACATTTAACTGTGTGCAACACATATGAAGGACCATCTACTGTGCTACTCCCCCTTCTACTGCATATGCAAATGGAAGTGCATGGGTCAAGTTTGTTTTGCACCTCAATGAAAACACAATTGAGCACCATTCTCTCAAGACTCTTCATAACAATAGACAGTTAAAGGCTACTGCACGGACAGGCACAGGCACTATAAGTAAAGATTTCCAGGCTTTTGAAACTTGTGTGTTTTGGAACAATTGACCATGAACAAAACTGAGCTCTAAACTCCATCAGTACCATTCCAGTTAATCTACCAGGACCAGACGCCTTTCTTGTGGTAATCCTTTTTTGACAAACTCCCTCAACTGTTAAAATAAAGTCCAGGCCATTTGAATACAGCAATGTCTACATTTGTATTCATTAGGAGTGTACAGGAAGCGAAGTGAAACTACCATTAAAACCTCTCGTGTTGGTGTCCTCAAAAATAAAGTCCTTGCTTTGAAACCTTTTTCTCAAGCATTGTAGACATAAAAGGTTACAGTGAAAAAGGGTTAATTGTGCGTGGGAGTAGATCAAGCCCTGATTTTCTTTTAAAAGATTCTCAACATTTACTTGCTTTTACCAAGTAGCAGTCAGTGCACGCAGCCAGACGACACAGAGCTTTTAATTAAAAAGACAGTTTCCTGGTAATGAACTGTTTGGTGTCAAGACAGATGGCACTCGAGGATTCATGTAAGTGTTCTTGTCAAAAACATATGGTATAACTGTAAAAGTAAAACATTCTCACAAATAATAAACTCAGAATCTGCACATGATATGTTGGACTAATTGGGACATTAATAAGAACTGTATGTGATATGTGTCAATCGCGTACCACTTTACGTTACCAGGACACCGCACATTCAGAGTAAATTCAATTGTCAAAACTTTGCTGATTCTTAAGCGTTCCATACATTAACATTTTATTTGGTCAAATCTATCACCAAACACCTGTACAATTTCAATGTTCCCATGATGAGCCTCACCTGTACTTTGTGTTTTAGTCTTGGTTTAAATGGAACCTTCCTTCACCAGCCAATAGTTCTTGTTTGGGAAGTAAATGCCTGATTTTTAGACTAATGAACTTAGTTCCTAAAGAATTTTCAATAGAAAGTTTTCACTGGTAGAATAATGAGTAAAGTAATGCCGATTGCCAAACTGCAAACCCACTAACTTTGAGTCAGATGATGCTGAGAGGAGGCAGAGCAGAATATATATATCAATTCAAAGGTTGAAAAGCCGCCTGATAGGAGAAAGTTCATCATTGATGGAAGAATGGCCGCTATAAAACCCAGTCTAGTTGTAATGCATTAACTGTCGCTCGGCTAAAAATGATTATATTGTAAAAAAAAATGGAGGTTATTTTTCAATATGAATTTTTTTCCAGCACATTCATGAAAACTGCATGAAAAACGACCGGCAAACCCTTTCCACACGAGGCATTGATATTCAGCCTGATAATTAGGTTCATAGACCCAGGCCGTAAAGTCTTCACAGGCAGTAAAAATGAAAATGATGCAACAGTAAAAATGCCATCCCTCCCTATGAATGATACAAGCTATTGTTTCAGGTCCGTTAACAACAACATACATCATCTCTCTCCGATTGGAGCCATGGTGTGACAGTGGAGGCCTTCAAAAGGTTTCACATATTGGCCTTTCATTAAATTCCGTGGGCTGATCACAGTAAAATATTGAAATGCTGGGTCACAGTTCATAGATAAACCATCTGAAAACTGCAACAAAATTGCAAGGAAAAAAAGTTGAACCAGAAAAATTTCACTTTATTCTACATTCATGAGGAAACTCAGAAAAAGGAAGACTTTGTATGCCAGGTAACTTTTTATATTCTGAAGGTCACACGCCCTCAGACACATTTCTAAAAGCAGAAAAACTGCGAAAAAAAGTACAGACAGGGAAGTCAATTTGAGCGGCCATCGGATTCCATGAAATGTATAGGGTTAGATGTTATATGACAGCATGGTTTAACTCCAAACAGAAAAAAAGACACAGTGAACACACATACACACACACACACACACACCACACACACACACACACACACACACACACACACACACACACACACACACACAACACACACACACACACACACACACACACACACACACACACACACACACACACACACACACACACACACACACCACACACACACACACACACACACACACACACACACACACACACACACAATCTCTTTCCTTTTACTTTAAAGACCTTTGAGTAACTTTTGTATTTTGTTCCCACTTCCCACATAAGTCCCATGTGAGTATAGGCTACACTAACGGATCTTTGTCTTGGCTTTAGCAAGACTGATAGCATCTCAGAGACTCGCCAAAGGTCTCCCTAATCACAGCTGCTGCGATATTGGACCATTTCTCACCTATCTGTGAAAAGAAAATCCTTTGTCAGCACAATCCCCCTCTGTGTTCCTTTTGTTCAGGTCTACAGGAGATTGAGATAGCTGCAAAGCTTGAGAAAAGCTTTTCTTTTTTCAAGAAGGACAGACATGTTCTGGAAAGCACAATAACTGTGTTGTATCACTATTGTCAGTTTTGTTGTGGGGAAGAAAAAATATTGTGTGTTACCCAAGGGAGCTATAAAGGTACTGGTAATAACAGTTTTACTTTAAGTTAGCTTCATTCAATAAACTCCACTAAGCTCCAATGTCCTTCTATTGTGTATAGTATGTGTTACTCACACCTCTCCATCCAGGATCTTAGCCTTCGTTTTGGATATACAGTATGGTTGAATTTTATATATATTTTTTAGCTCAAGACAGTGGCCTATTGGATACATGATTGAAGTAGCTAGTTAAAAAGAATATCAGTTCAAATCATTAATGGATACATGGTTACAGTAAAATATACAGGTACAAATAATGGATAAACAGTTGAAAGAGTTATCTAAAAGGTATTGGATAAATGGCTGAAATATAATAAACTCAAAGTGAGGAATAAAT
Organism: Ammodytes dubius; assembly: GCA_026122265.1. NCBI lineage: Eukaryota > Metazoa > Chordata > Actinopteri > Uranoscopiformes > Ammodytidae > Ammodytes > Ammodytes dubius. The sequence goes on along the minus strand of CM047507.1, from coordinate 28,535,164 downwards.
TATAATGGATGCACAGCTTTAGCAACTTGCCTCAGCATTGTAACTTCAACTGAATCCATCCACATTTGTGAACACGTTTGTAACACATGAAGGGTGTTAATGAAAGAGCTAGTTCATCTATAGCCTGCACAATATACTTTGTCAGTATGATGATCATATATTTAGAACACATTCATTAAAAATGATTTCTGGAAATATCTGCATGCATTATCCACGCTCAGACAGAGGCAATCCACAAGCCGATCATTAATCAAAGACGTTCGTTGCATATGGTAATTCTAGTGAAATAATGTGCTGTGTGTTACATGATTAAAGCAAATAACTTTACATGTTTGATAAGGACAATTAGTGCTCTGGGGCCACCTGCTGCGCTGCCCAGAGGGGATGAATACTTCAGGAATACATAACGAGGTAAATCACATCCACCATTTGCTATTCTCCGCAATTGCCGAAACTGATCTTTGTATTGTGGAAATCCGCAGATTGACAATATCTGGAAGAAATATGACCCTATTTTTAAAGTGTTCAATGCAATGAATGTTGGCATTATTTCTAGGAATATTTCATTGAATTGATGAACATGGTTGGGGACACTGTCTGGGACTACTTTTCTAGTACTCTTTGCATGTGTGTCAGGATTAATCATCCTACCTAAATGACGCTGCTTCTGTGCGCTTTTCCCATTTGCATCTACATGTCTGCCAATCATCTACTCTGGAGACCATATTTGAATAACATCTGTATACGTCTGGCTCTGTTTTGGACTGGTGTGCTAAGCCAATTATACAATAGATATTTTACTGTGTACAGCCTGAGGCTCTGGTAAGTTTCAAATGCTCTTTTATTGCAACATTTTACCTTTGTTTAACTGCTGTAGGATAACTCTGCCTGACTTGATTAAAGTGTTTAGCCAGGTCAAATCTGGGTCATCTTTAGGCCACCAGAATGAACCAGACTCAAGTTAGAATGATGCATAAAGACAATCTTATACTTTCTGGGTTCAGATCTCATTTTAACGCCCATGGAGTTGTAGACCTGATCAGGGCAGCTACCATGCTGTAAAATGTGTCTTCAACCGTAATTAATTTGTCTGTTCACCCATATACTTAGTCTCCTAACGTTATAATTTGGCTCATTTATGGACAGAGTAACTTTTTAGCACGGTAGATAATGGTGTGTTTTACATCTCCAACTGCCGTATGAGCGTAAGTATGAAATTAACAAAAAAAAAATGTTTTAACATGAGCGGTAATGGGTGAAGAAAAAAGAAAAGATGACCCCATATGCAAATTTAAATTGCTATGTAGCAGAAGTAGGCCAGAAAACGGCAATTAAATACTCAAGTACTCTTACCATACAATTGTCTTAAAGCACACACTTGAACAAATGCTCTTACACACTCCCCCACCTCTTCTGATAAAAGACACATCATCCGTGACAACATGTGACTTGACAAGTTTGTTCAATCTTCATTTAAGATTGTTCATACAGGAACTACTTTGAACAGAAAAAGGTCTTAAGAAGATTTTGGTTAAAATGGATGTTCAGTGAACTGCCAGGAGGAAAGGTCTCGCTTGTATTTCCACCCTTAAAACAAGAGCTGTGCGTAGTTTGAGTTGTACATTAGGACCGGGAGGCAGAGAGGAGAGCTTCACCCCACTCCAAGCCGAAGCTTTCAAAGTAATTGCAGCACCTTGGACAGTGACAAGGGCCGCTCTCGGCAGACACTTGTGTAAATGCATTTTCTGCTTTGTGTTTTCACCCTGCTTTCATAAGTGCCTGGCCGCTTTCATGTCTCCAACTCCTCCACACAACAACAGCGCGTCAACTTCACAGCACCAGATGCTGCTGCAAAGCCTTGAAAACGTGTTTGAGGTGCAGATCAGTATGTACTTTTAATTTAAAAAGATCTCCGTGCACACAGATTCTTCGCCTTCAGTGGCCACTCTTTCTTTTCTTAATTTACCCTTGAGTGTTTATCATTTTAATTACTTATACCATGACAGTTTTGAAGATAAAGTTGTTTGCCCGCGGCTAAATGTAATTATCTCGAGGTTAAGGCTTCCCGTTCTGTTTTGTTGGTTTTATTAACGGGTTTGACTATTATAAATTAGTGCAACAGTCGCCTTATTAATAAACATATGTAGGACAATGATTCCCACACACGCAATTTGTATACATTTGAACCCACTTGTAATACAAAATGTATTAAACACATTACGGTAATGAAGATACAGTGCTCCGCCCGCCGTACATTGCAGATATGTTCCCCGCATAATAAATGAATCATCAGCCGTTGCTTTGGGCTAATTCCTCTGCCGTGCTCTCCATTATCCTCGGGGTTTCCATCAGAGGATTTGTATTCATAATGTGATTTGCAGTGAATTAACACGTGTTGTAGAGTTTATGATTGCCTTCTAGACTTAATGAGCACATGCCAACCCCTCGTGAAATGCAAAACACTTTTCTTGTTGCCTTAGTAAAAGTTACAAGAAATTAATGTAAAGTACTCTAATAGAACTTATACAATACAGTATTATCAGCTAAATGTTACAGAAAGATTTGGGTGTATTTGGGATATTTTACTAATGGTGTACTTTGTAAGCAGTATTCTACTGAATTGATGCAAAGCTAGGGTACTTTTATACTTTATAAAGAGTTGGGTGTATTCCAGTGGATTTCCCAAGCTAGGGGTCAGGCCCCCTATTAAGGGTCAAATAGATAAACCTATAGATGTGATTAATGTGTAAGGAGAAAGTTCTGCCACACAAATCTCCACTTGTTTTTCCGACTAAAATTACTGAGTTTTTTTTTTAACTTTTTACCCACGATTGTCAAAGATAAAATGACTGCAGCTATGATAAGTTTTGTAGGGCAGTAGAATCAAAACACCAATGTGTAATCTCATGGATCTATTTCTTAAACTGGACTTCCTGGATCGTATTTCATCTACCCACCGGGCCTTTCGAAGCAACAAGCCCTTAAAGCAGCCACCTTTAGTTGGTGTGTGTCACAGGAGTGTTGTAACATGTTTTTTTTTTATTGTTTCAATTAAAGGCACTGTGTGGCCTCCGCAGATAAATGTTTGTGTACACCGAAGGGATCCTGGTTGTTTTATGACTTGTTCTACCAGCACATGCACAAAGGATATGCTGCACACCATGAGATCAGAGGGAACGCAATCCACCATTTTCCTTACTTCAGAGGTTAATGCAAATGGAAACATGATGCTATAACACACAAAGAATAGATATAATACAACTTCAATGGATGAAGCAAAACAGCTTATGCATATATGTGAAATTGTGGACCCCTTATGTATGAGACCTCACTCGATTTCACCCAGTTCCACATATCAGCTGTTGGTGGCAGTAATATTCCACATCATGTATAGGTAAAGAGGAGAGGAAGAAGAGAATACACACAGCACACACACACACACACACACACACACACACACACACACACACACACACACACACACACACACACACACACACACACACACACACACACACACACACACACACACACACACACACACACACACACAGAAAATAATTGCAGTAAATATATGAAAAAGCAACTTTACTGAGACAGATTTCCTTAAAGAGGAAACTAAGCTTACATTAGCAACAGAATATATTTTTGTGCAATCCATGACTCAGAAATATTACACGAGAAAAAATATAAGAAATGCAAATGTTTTACACTCAGCTTAGCTTTGTGTGACCATTGTGAGGACTATTTCCAAAATTTCACTTCAACGATACTAATGCTGCTTCTGATGCCTGTCAATATAACACTGCCTGGCTTACAGAGGGTTTTTGTGGGGAACTTGGACAGGATTTAGTCCGTTAAATCCACCTGAAGTCATTACGGAGCGCGTGTGAAAGGTTCATTGATTTGATCGCGCGTCTGACACTGGCCGACACCCAAGCCCTGTGATCACTGACTGTGATCAGCAGGGCACATCATTTATCTCGTGGCAGACTTGCTTGCACTGCACTGCATGTCTCTCTCTCCCTCCCGTCCTCCTAAACAAACTGCTCTGCCCCTTCACAGCTGTTTTACAATGCAAAGGCCAGACAAAGGGGAACTTTCCTCCATAAATTATGAAGCTGAACTCTCGTCTCATAATTAGGACTAGGAGGTGACAGTGTGTGTATTATTATGTGAAGGAACTCATGAAATGATCCTACTGACAAGTGTTGTGTGTGTATCAAAAGGATGTTATATAACTTTACATTCCATATTACTTAGCTGATGTTTTTATCCAACTTCCAATAAATGCATTCAACCATGAGGTTACAAACCCAGAACATCAAGAATATTGTAAGTACCTTCATTTTAAATCAGACAAACTATAAAGGGCTACCAATAAGTGCTCTTTATACAAAAATGCCTCTTTCTTTTTACATGTTCCCTAAACATAGACACTAGTAGTTAATCTTGGTTCAATTCCATTTACAATACATAACCTCCTTTTGCTGTCAATATTATCTGGAGCACCAAAAGTGTCAGTACGCAGCTGAAAGTAGTCCACAACAAGTGTTCCTCCTTGTTTAGGTGGGGGAAAGATATAGGGTCTGGCCGACGACTTCCCAACTCTATGGGCGGCACTTCACTACATTTCAAATACCACTGCGCGCAATTGGATAGCAATACAACCAATCAGAGCAATGAACAAGGGACATATTAATTTCTAAGAAAATCTATTCCTTTTCCAGGAAAACAATCTTCTGGAAATGTAGCCAGCCATATGTGACATTGTGATGTGCTGTCCGGAATGACGATGTGCAAATAATTTTCCTTCCCTGTCTCTGCATGCAGTAATAGTCTTTATTTTGGAGATATGAAAATGGTCACACACAGTCCACATGTTATCACTCAAAGATGGCGCCATTTTAAGAAGAACCATCTAGAAGAATAGTATAAAAGTAATGTTCTGAATGGTGCCTATGTTTTCTCATAGGTCTTTCACTTCAGTATTTTTCTCTTGTATGTTTTAGTTGCTATAGCTTTCACTTGCACCCACAGACACCACTTTGTTATCGAACCAACACTGATTTGATGGCCCGCACCGAAATTGAAAACCATGAAAATGGAACGGCGAAAACATGTAAGCTGAAGTGACAATTGCTTTTTTTTTGGATCGTTTTGTGAGATCGTTGCAGTTTCAATTGTGTTCGTGTACTGTCTCTACATTGTCTCTACATTATCTTTACCACTGATGCTCGACCATGTCACTTCCCACCAAAATGTGCGCTGGGTAAAAAAAATAACTGCTAACATTTATTTTAGTTATTTTAGTTATTTTCACCCTGCTTCAAACTTCTAAAAGAACCATTGGAGTGGCTTTTACTTAGCAGGTATCAAATGACTGCTGGCCTTGCAGGGACCTTTAAGTCCTCTGATGAAGTCTTAAGAAGTGACAGTGTGAAGCCGCAGAAAAGATATCCTGTTATAACAGCTAAGGTGCCTGGTTTGGAAGAAGGTTTTGAGCTTGTCTCTCTCAAACGGGTGGAAAGATCGAGATAGGATAAAAATCTCTCTCTCTCTCTCTCTCTCTCTCTCTCTTCTCTCTCTCTCTCTCTCTCTCTCTCTCTCTCTCTCTCTCTCTCTCTCTCTCTCTCTCACTGTGTCTGTCTGTTCTTGCTAAATAAGGAAACATCATCCATGCACAGACATAATCACTGTTTACCTTAAGGCGGAATACACATCTATGCAATGATTTTGGTTGCCATTTTGTAAAATTCTCCCCACTAACCACTTCTGAACTTTATCAGTAAATGGCATCCTCCCATTGCGTGTTGTTTACACACCTCCTGATGCGACTTCTGATCAGTCAGCTGATTGTTGAAAAATTGTTGATTAAGTATCAATTGTCTGGGATTTGATTTGTTTATCCTCATTGTGACATAAGAGAGAAGTTTTTTAATATGCTCCACATCTTCAAATGCCTCAATAGGATTATAATGAAGGCAAATAGCCTTGACAGCAATTACTTGTATAGCAGTAATACTTGTTTTTATTCTTTAATGTGATTTTTCTATTCTGTCATGTACTTAAATAGTCTGTGTTTAGGAAAGTTATGAGAATCTTAATTTCTCTCTTGATTTATGATAAAAACAATTATTTAGTCTATTTACAATGTAGACAAACCTGATGGGAATTAAATTAGTGTCATGTACGTTTTAGAGAATGGCTGTAATGACACTCTTCACAACAGTAAGCTAAGTAACTTAAGCACCCACAATTTTTTCATTCTTCGGTAAATGAATGTTGGGATACAAAAGCAAAATGTCTAATGCTGTATATACTGAGGGAATGTCTGTACATGGCAATTGTAATGTCTGTACAATTTTTTTCTGTTGCAGCCACATAGAAGGATGTGATTAGTGTTTCTATCTGGCCTGCGCTGTAGCATTACATGACACACGACCACATGCTGTTGTAATAGAACAGAATGTACCAGCTTTCTTCTCTCTCTCTGCATTTGATGAAGGGAAACAAAGTGGTGTCTAAAATACAATAAAAATTAACACGTATAGGTTTCTGTCACATCTCTAATGGCTGCATCGTGTCACAGACAGAGCAGTTGTGTGTGTGTGTGTGTGTGTGTGTGTGTGTGTGTGTGTGTGTGTGTGTGTGTGTGTGTGTGTGTGTGTGTGTGTTGTGTGTGTGTGTGTGTGTGTGTGTGTGTGTGTGTGTGTGTGTGTGTGCGTGGTGTGCGTGTGCGTGTGTAGGAGGACAGGGGGCTGGTAGCAGGTGAGGAGCAGCAGCGGGTGTAAATGGATGTCTGTTATGTGGTAAAGTGAGTTGCTGTGTAAGAGTCTAAACAGGCCACTTACTTGGTGTGAAAAAAAACCTTATTGCCAGCAATTGGGAGCAGGAGACTTGTTGTTTGTACCCTCTGAAGCTCTGCAGTGTTTTTTTTCACTCATGTCACTTTGCTTTTATGATTATTTTAAAGCTTGTGGGTTGCTGCAGGCGCTGCTGTTGCCGTCAAGCTGTGGAGCAGAACGTGTAAATATTGTATTTGATCTGATATGCTGTCATCTTGCCTTTGTGTCAGTGGGTGTGTCATGTGGTTTTCGGTCTGTAATTCACAGCTTGGTCACAAACATTTTTCATCAGTTTGACTTAACAAAATGTTTTGCTCTAAAAACTTGGCGAAACAGTGACAGGGCTGAGGCTAGTTGGTGAATCAGCTGAAGAAGCTAACAAAGCTATAGTCCCAATATTTAAGCAATATCACACGAGAGGGAGTGATGTTGGGCATAATATCAGCAGCGGCTGTGATATGGTCGTATAGGCACGAGGCTGCAGGCGTCATAATATCAAACTGGATTTGGTATTCAGAGCAACGGATGTGTTGAGTAACATAATCTTTTGCCAGAAAAATGTATGAAATGTATGAAACCTAATTTCTTTGTTTTGTTTGTCATTAAAAAGTATGGCAGTTGTCCCACAGGTACTTGGTATTCAATGAAACTGCATGTATCGAAAAATGAAATTCATTCTGTTTCTGAAAAACAATGAAGCTGTCAGAGAAGAGAGGCAGGTACAGAACCTCTACTTAACTCCCTGTTTATATTTTGGGCAAGAACAAGAAAAACATCATTTATGTGTCGGATTTTCTTTGTAGCGCCGCTCCAGTTTCACTCAGAGCAGTCTGAACCTGTCTTCACTGTGAGCTATTTGTCCAAGAAGGACCAAGAAAACGTTTCCGCTCTTGTATATTGTCATGACTTTCTTCCATTTATTTTCTGAAATTTGTGGCAGAGGAAGACACTTTAATGTTTTTTTTCTTTTTTAAGAAACTTGCTCATTAAAAAACAGTGCCTGTAAAGACCTAGCTTTTTCTCTTTTTTTCTCTTCTTTTGCCTATCTAAAACGCAGCACACTTTGGCTCTTTTTGGCTCGGATTCCTTTTGAATATTTTCCCCCAAAGTGAGTTCTTATGAAAGCCATAAGCAATCATATTCACTTTTAAGATTGTACTTTTTTACAGTTAATTCTTCTCTTAAGGGGGGTAAAACACATAAACTCCAGCTAATCAGTTGAATGCCCTTACTGTATAGTTTAAATGCCCTGTGATATCTTTATGCAGGGGGTTTTGCTGATTGAGGCCATTACTCTTAAATTCACCCACAAGAAACAGAAAAAAAGGGTTCTCCTTTTGTACTTTGTGATGGTCTCATTTGCACACAAAAGCCCTTTCAAATTCCACAAATGAAAAAAATAGTCCTCGAAAAGGTAGAAATGTGAGCTGTGTGTTTGAGCTGTCATGTCAGCATCAGGCTTCTGACTGTGAGTGAGGATGGGTTGTCTTAATAATGTATTATATATGGCAACGCCTGATTATAAAAGACCATTATTTGTTGAAGGAAAGCTCTGTCTCCCTGTCTACAGAAAAACAATCCCCTTTGTGGTTGTCAAACACATACTGTATGCCACCTTAAGTCATGTAAACAAAACCCTTTTAGTTATAGGCACAAGAAAAGAGAACATGTCTGCACATTGTAATCATAACCAGTGTGCAGCAGCAAGTTTTGCACGGATATGATAAATTGACAGAATGAATACAAGATGAATTGCCACACCATGACATTTCTAATAGAAGAACAAATCAGGGAAGAAGGTGATTTTTAGATGTGTGTCTAATACAATAAAGTCACATTTACGCTCATAGCATCTTGAGTCATCGCGCAGAAATAGGTGAAACAACACAATCACATTAGCGACAACAAGGGAATGACAGGCGGCTGCACTGCAAATGGAAAACAAAGGATGAGTTCCATCTCTCTGATTTAGGTGGAGCAAAAGAAAAGAGAAGAAAGCTATGTAGAGTTGTTCCTTCGTCTGCATGACTCATTCATCAAGGCGGTAACACGTGCGCTGGAGCGTGTATATTGGTAGAGGATCCTGAGCCAGATAAGAACAGGAACATGTCCAAGAGGATTTCTTTGAGCAGTATTGACATTTTGACATGAACATTAATTGAATTTTTTTTATTGACATAAACATTAATTTCATTTTTTTTTATAATTTTTTTTTTTTAAAGTCAGAGTTGCCGGGACAATGATGGATTAAAGAGGGACAATAATGCTGTGTAGGCTACTCCTAATTCAGTAACATTATAACACTGAATATTAAAAGTACCATTTGGAGTTATTGACCACTAATCGAGTGATGGAATTGTTTCCATAAAAGGATTTCCATTTTGGTTTTTATCCAGTGTTCTATGTGAATAGTTCCTCCTACTTTCGAGCATGTGTGTCTGTTTTTTTAATTCATTTTTTTGCTTTTTGTTTTTTAATTATTCATCTACTACTATTTAAACTTGTTTTTTATTGCTTGCATGTTCGAAATAAAGACAATCAATCAATAAATCAATGCATCTAAGCAGTCTTATCAGCTACCAGCACAGAGGTTTATAATATCACAAGGAGGGATTTTACGACCCTGGAACAGTCATCACACTGTCAATACTTTGTAATTAAAAAACGATCGCAAGTTTAGCAGTAGAAATACAGCGTTGCTACTCAGTCATTTACCAGGAAAGTGTGCTTGCACATAAATAATGGCCACTGCAGAACCTTGTCCAATGTTGTTGGGCTACATAGCAGCAAAAGTTCTTCTTGTATGAACAAATAGTGGCCATGTAAATTATGGCTTTTGCCTTTCAAAAGACAGAGGGCGAGTGATGTTCTCATAGTGCAGCAAAACCTCTTAACCTCTCTACAGTCAATGTTGTCTTGACCACGAATGTTACCAAGCCAACCTTAACCATGGTAGAAGACAATTACATAGAACAATTATATGATACAGTTTTTAGAAGTAACGGATGAACAATACCATTCTGACGATAGTAACATCTGATCGGAGGAATTACAGTCATATCGGTCATTTTAGAAGCATGAGACCAAAGCTACATATTGACATTTAGTTTGGAGGGCTAATGGACCGTGATACGATGTAAACAATGATGGTTTCGGAACATTGAGAAGGTTGTTCTTTGTATAGACGTAATACCTACTGTATGTTTGCTTACAAGAGAACTCCACAGGTTGCATTTGAACTGGATTCATAACTGATTTTGGCGCTTTTCCACCGGAAATGTAGCTCGACTCGACTCAACTCGACTCAGTTTAACTTGGTTTGGTAGCAGCACGGGTCGTTTTCCACCGAAAATAGTACCTCCTGAACGTGGGCGGGGTTGTCGTAAGGGGCTGAAAGCCAACTCCGGAGTCAAGTAGCAAAGCAGAAATTACGAGCAGTTGTTGCACTATTAACTGAACCAACCGCCAAAAACACGGATGAAAACTGTTTAAGAAATACCCCCCTTGTATCTGTTTGCTAAAAGAAGTAGAAGAATATTGCCACGGGCCGTTAAAAGGGAGGGTTTGTGTCCTGATGTGTGACTGCCACACAGTCAGCTGTAGGGATGCGTCACGTACATCCCTATGCACGTAAACACAGGCATGATAAAGTTGACTGTTAAGTGCTTGTTTCAGGATACGTGTTTTCAAATGCAAGCCGTGTCTCAGCCTGAATATTTTATTGAGGTAATCAGTGCAGTCCGAGGCTTGCGCTTGTAATGTAATCGCTCGCTATCATGTCTGTCCCAGCTTGCTGCTATAGGCTATTTAGCCTAGCTGCTATGTCTCCTCTCGTATGTTCAAAGTAACTTCCCCAACAACAGCCAACACAACTGTGAGCTTAGCGAATATATGGAGAGAAAAAAATCGGGTCTGTGATGCAAATCAAATGAAAGAGAGCCAAAGAAGGCTGCACGCGGCGAGACAAAATAGTCCCGGAGAGTTGTTGAGAATCATGGGGAGAATAATCAACAGAATGAAGCCGGCAGACGGTAGTCTCTGGCCAATCAGCGGCCGGCCGTCTGCCGACGTCACCTTTTAGCTCGACTCAGCTCGCTTGGTCCCTAGAGCGAGGTGATACTAAAAAAGCAGCCGCTAGCAGGTACCAGGTACCATGAAATTGCGGTGGAAACGCCAAAAATGCGAGTTGAGTCGAGTCGAGTCGAGCTGATACCATGCGGTGGAAAAGCGCCATTTGATTGTTTGTTCTCTATAAAAGGTGCCTGATTGCAAGGTGAAACTCAAGAAGCCTGGAGCATGGAACATGTTGTTGACTATTCATACAAGCCTCCCGGTGTGTGGTGATTTGTGGTATGATTCTGCTTCCGTCAGCACCCACCAGGGACGTCTTGCACAAAGCTGTACTTATTATTTATTTCATGTCATTAATTCAACAATTTAAACGTTTTTTTTTCAATGTATATTTTGTAGTGTTCTTTCATCCTACTTAAACCCCACTACAGTGACTATAATGCCACTCCACTACACCACCAAGTAAACACATTTCTTCAGTCACAGTTAAGAGTCTCGGATGCAAAGCAGAGGGTTTGAAAGTGGAGCGCGAAAAAGGATTCCCCGCAAACATCCTTCACAAACAAACTTCTCTCCCCCCTCCAGCCTTTTCTTCTCGCTCCCCCCTGCTGGGAGCCTTGGTAGGATGAAGACATTGCCCGAGCCCGGCTGTGGACCTCTGATAGACGCTCGGCTAATTCCTCATTCCAGCTCAGACTGTGTGACAAACACAGCCACGGACGGCCGGGGAGAAAAACAAGAATTTGACAAAACTCAGTTGGAGGAGTTTGAGTCCCATACACTTCTACTTTGGTTAAGGACCCGTGGATGGCATAAGCTGTTATGGGTACTTGCAGTTGTGGCTTAAGTAATGTTTTTTTTTTAAAGAATTCTGGTAGTTCTTGGTGCCCCTTTTAAAAAAAAATATCCTGCAGCTGAATCGCACAGTTCCTCAGGAGAAAGACTTTATTCAGAATAGTCAAGCAGTTATTTTGGGTTTGAATGAGGTCAAGTGAAAAAAGATTTAACTTCTCCTTACAGTATGACGTCAACAATTAAAGCAATTCTGGAGAACACTTTTGTCAAAATCACTTTGTGTGAATTGAACTGAACATTTCCTCACGATCCGCTACCTGTCCATACTACATGTGTGTGCCTGCTGAAAAAAAAAACTGGTGTTATTACACAACGTTTCAGCTCAAACACACAGGTGGGTGCGTTACTCCTTGATGAAAAGAGAGGAGGTGAGTGGTGTTAGTGAACATACCAAGGGAAAGGTCAACATGTTCATCTGAATTGAAGGGTCATACAAGAAAACAGAATACAGAGTGAAATTCTTCTTTTGTGTGCGTGTTTTATAACCTTGGTTGTTGTTGCATTCAAACATTTTCCGAAGAGAGGTTTGACATCATCCACTGGAATGTGTTTTTTATCACCAATGAAACCTGCAAACCAAAGCAGGGGGGCTGAGTGAAGGTTAGACTGACTGCGCAATGCAGTACAGAGTGGAGAACACGTTTGAAGTCAACTTCTTTGGGATTGACAGTTTTCCTCTTGAAATCACCGAGTTAATTTCCTTCCTGTGAGGGACAAGGGAAAATCTGAACAGTATAGTTTCTCTTTATATATATACTGTATATTATATAATATAATGTTTCTTTAACGAACACAGCACGAGTATGATTAGGTTTTTTTTTTCTATATACCTTAGAAATGTGGGATCGCAGAAGGTCGCAAACCACAGTGTGACTCTGTATTTTAGTTTGCGTTGCTTGTTTTTCTTCGCTGTTCTTCTATTGGTCACATTATATAAACAGTTTGATAAAAAAAAGCTTTGTGACGTCCCGATGTCCTAAGGAGCAGAGCTAATTGAACACACCTGTGTGTGATTGACTGACTGAGCTCAATCCATCGGCGGCATACATGCCTGTGTTTGCTCATATATATGCAACCTTGGAGAAACGCAGAATATAAAGCCTGTTGTCACCAATCATCTTTCAATGAAGTGAGACAGTGAAATGCTTTCAGCCATGTTTCACATTTGTTCCCTTCATCCGGCTGAATGAATAAACATTAAAAAGTGACAGACATTTCGATCTTTTAGTGGCGGGAGAAAAAAAAATGTCCACTCTTCTACCATGTACTTTTCCTGTCAAGCCTTTCTGGGTGTCTGCTGCAAAAAGGGAATCTGCTGGAAATAATATGTGCAAGTTTGAAAAGTTGATAATGGCAATCTGAAAGGATGTCAAAGCATCAAAAGGGGTCGGGGAGCGTGTGCAGCCTTGATGGGCTAAATGCCACACATCCAGTGGTTTCATGACTAATAGTGCGACACGGAAGGCTTTTAAGATCCCTCTCGTACGACCATTTGTCAAAAACAGTTCACATGAACAACCACAGAACGTGTGCTGTTTGGTTGAACCAACACAGATCCGTACATTTTCTGATATATAAAAGCAATTATAAAAAAAAACGTTCTCATTAAAAACTCCAAATGCTAATAGACTATATACTGCCTGTTTTTTTTATCATTGCCAAAAAATTAAAATTGCATGTTTTTTTGAAGATAATTTGTTCGTAACCCATTCAACATTTATGGTGATTTAAGGCCAAGTAGCACAGCTCAGATAATTTGTTGGCTATTTGTTGAATTACTCAGAATTAATCTGTTTTTCATATGAATTAGACACTATGAATTTAAAGCAGGTCCCTTTTAACGCCTACATGACACTTAAAACATACAGGACAGAATTATTTTATGACAGAAAAATGATGAAAGCCCCTTTAAACTCAATAGTAATGTCACACAAACACACACACACACACACACACACACACACACACACAACACACACACACACACACACACACACACACACACACACACACACACACACACACACACACACACACACACACACACACACACACACACACACACACACACACACACACACACACACACACACACAGACTTTCAGGAGTAAATACACTAGGCTAAGTCTGAATATTTCGGTTTACAAAAACACCAATGTTACCTATGCAAAATACAGCAGATGAGGAGAACTGCGTATTAAAACTGCATTTTGTCTTTTGCACCTGCGGATAGATAGAGCGCCAACACAGCGAGCAGTCACCGAGCAGTGGCTGTCACAAAGAGCAGCCATACATTTTAAACTATTTGTCACACCACTTCAAAGCTCACACCCTCAGAACTTTCTCAAAAAAAATTGTTTTCCCCCCATGTGTCGTGGACGTGGTTATGACACACAACGTGATCAAGCCAAGGGGTTTGGATCTTGGTTACCAATCACCCTCTCTACTCATTTATTCAGCGATTCCTCATCAGTTGATTGTTGAGCGGCATTCAGAAAGTAGAACAAAAGCATTGTGTAGGTTGAATATGAGAGGCAGGGATACTCCTCTAAGCCTTGTCTGTGAGAGCTAAGCCAAGGGTTTCACTTCTTGTGAACATCATCTCATTGTAAATCACTGCATCACTCACTTTGATTTTCAATTCCGGATTTACATTTTCCCCTGCCTTTGGTTTCTCTTGATTTCAAACAAGTCCTCTAAAAGGAGATAATCCCATCACTCAATCTAAAGTTACCAAACACTCCCACCATGTATTCTTATTCATGGTGAGCTCCTGTAAAGCAATGGGGGAATAGGGTTCATCCGCCAAGCATGTTTTACACATCGGTGTCTTAACATCTTCTTGGCGATACATCCAGAGCTTATGAGAGACACCCTGTGGAGGCTTCAACTGAATCAGGAATACGAAAAACACACATCTGTGGAGAAGACAGTAACCCTTAATCAAGCGTAAAAATGTGTCATAGCAAAGCATTTTTCCCTCTTTTCAGAACGGCTGCCATTTCTCAAGACGATCCGTCCCCTCTTTGCCCTCAGTTCCGACTGACAGTGCACATCCTCTAAAAACCGCTGTGAGTGGGGCTTTGAGGGCCACAAAACTGGATGAATCCAGTCTCTGTAGTGGCTGTTGCTCCGGGCCAGCGGTGGAGGGATTTTCTTGGGGGGGGGGAGGGGGTGCCGGGGGGTGTCAGTGTTTTCGCGACTCGGCCACAATGCATTATGGGGGTGCTGGTGAGTCAAGGCCCTGTGTGCAAGCAGCGATAGAGACGGTGAACAGCTTTCTTAATGTCAGCTGTGAATCCCAGGCAGACATGTAGGGCCTAATCGAGTATGGCACTTCACAAAAGCACCAAAGGGAACAAGGACTATACCAGCTCATCTTTTTTCATCATTATATGCATTTGTCAGGCACTGAAGAAAAAAAAAAGTGTGCCCACAACCAGGATTAACAGCCTTGAGCATGCTCTTTGTGTTTGTCATTTTTGTTTAATGTAATTGTGACATATTGTCTAATGTTTTTTTTTCTTCTTTCTTCAAGGACAGAACAACCAAAGACACAATGCCTTACTGGGCCAAGAAGGACCCTTTCAATGTGGTTTGAAGCTTGCAGGCGTATAACCTTTTGCCCTAGTGAGTGTGAGAGTGAAAACCTATCCAAGCATGAAGAGGCTGTCTTGTCCACTCACATTCTGACACATTGCTGATTCATAAACAGCCACGTTCTTTCTCATTTTTTATCTTCAGGTTTGAATGCTTGACCTGCCAACAAGCAGTCGAAAGACAGAACGCGTTTTCTACAATGTCATGACAAGGGAGGAGAAGGACGGAGAGAGATAATACAAAAAAAGTGAAAGTAGAATTTTTTGTTTCGGTGCTGGTCAGGTCTATCCCTTCTTGGAGTTATATAACGGCTGAGAATACCTTATGGTTTGGCTTATTGTCCATTTCAGAGGAAAAAATATTTACACAGAGAAACAGCAAATTGGATTCTGAAGGAGTGAAAGCGTCGTCTATTTCTGATAGAGACAATAAAAGTATGCCACATTTGAAATGTACAATGCAGTTTTAAACCAAAGCTCCCTAAGAGTTACAAGAGAGTGCAACAAATTCAGACAAATTCTCTAGGATGGTTTTGATAAATTCTGCCTTTGTAACAGCTAGCAGTCAGTCGTCGTCCACTTTGGTCTGCAATGTCCTAAAAACTATTGGCATTATTAAACTTTTTAGACATTAATGACATCCTATGACTTAACTTGTTGTTCCCTGTGAGGTGAAACTTTTGGAAGGATTGCCATGACATGTACACACACTATGTTTCCTTTAGGATGGTTGCTAACCACAGACTTTTCTTATCCAGTTCCATCCCGGAAAACGAATGATGCTACTAATCACATTCCATTCATTTCATTCTTGGCTTTTTGTGCTATTTAGAAAATGCTAAAATGTAAGCACGCTAAAGTAGGATTGTGAAAATGATACACATCTTAACTGCTGTCATCGTGTGTATATTAGCACATTGACGTCAGCCATAATCACCACTTTCGAGCATAAGTGCTTTTCTGTCACTCAATCTTGACGATCAATTTCAATGTACATGTTCATAATCCCTCGCGTCTTTTATCGGGGATGGTAAACATTCTCATTTGCATGTCATTACTTCCAATCACAAGATATTTTCACAGGATTATTTCACAGTAGGGCTCAGATCAGTCACAAGGAAAAAGAACCGCGGTATAAGACTGGATCGACTGTTGGCTTCTGACTGAAGATTAAAATGAATGACATGTCGTGGAGATCTAAAAAAAATAAGTTTTTGCCAACTGTATCAACATGGACCATTAGTTCTAGCTCTTTCGGTGAAAAAAAGTACAGTTAAATGGGAGATACTCCCATAGACATGTTATGATTCAACCAATTCAAAACCTCCCAATGGCACTAAACCACAGACTAAAGGACAACTATTGACATGTGAGAAAATGGATCCAGATGAAGAACTGTGACAGTAATCTGCTGTAAATGTTTTTTCCTAACCCTTTCTCAAGCCTTAAAACATGATTGACGTGGACGGTCACAAAAGTCTCAATCACTAGCTGGACCACGTAGCTTTTATGAACTGTTTTACACATGCAAATGTCACATTTCAAGCCAATCTGTTTTCAAATTTTGTTTTTTCAAATTTGAACGATGAAAAAATTGCCAACCATTTTGTTGTCATGACTTCAGGAGCCTCTGCAGCACACAATCAAACCGTTTGGGGGACAATTGTTCCTTTAGCATGTTGGGAGTATAGCATTCGGTCAATGTGAAATAGATTTTGTGATTATTGTGTGGTGTGTGTGTGTGTGTGTGTGTGTGTGTGTGTGTGTGTTGTGTGTGTGTGTGTTTGTGTTGGGTTTGTTGTGTTGTGTGCGTGTGGGTGTGGGTGTGTGTGTGTGTGTGTGGTTGTGCGTGTGTGTGTGTGTGTCTGTCCTCAATTGCCTGCAGCTTTTTTGTCACACATCCATCCTTGTTCATTGCCAATCAGCATTTCAAATTAAATTTTGTTCCATGTCCCCACTACTCCTACGTGTGAGCGTTGGAACATTCTAATCAGGTTCTGTCGCCACTGCAGTTTCAGCACGGTGATTAAATTCCCCCTTATACTTCAAAAGATGACCCATCAGCCAGCGTCTCTTCTGTCACTCATCCAAAGTGTTTTTCTACCCCGCGGGGAGTTACAGTAGAATGGGATGGATTTGGGAAAAAGATGAGACGTCTTCGGAATAGATTCAGTCATTTGTGAAGTGTGCCTCTTCAGCAGGTAATTTTCCTCTTGGACAGCAGATATCAATGAGGGAAGGTTCTCTGGTAAATTAAGCCGGCTGAGGCAGTGCATAGGAACTTGGTAGAAAGAAGTTTGAAAAAAAGTATTTTTTATTTTTCAACTGTTTACTGTGTGTATAAAATACAGTCATATAATGGGAGCATTTGACATTCAATGTAGTGTTGAGATAAGTAGTGGCAGACATGAACAAGTGTTTCTTCTAATACAACAGCAAACCAAGTATTCTGCAACAAACGTTCACTAAAAGATGTAATTGTGACTAAATTATACACTGTAGACAGCAAGCAGGCTGCAAAATATGTTTTTAAAATGTTTGAGTAATTTTACCCAGGAAAACCCTGACATGGAGCTTAAACTGAGGCGTGATATTAAACACAAAAACTGCTGAAACAGAATCATAAAATAGTAATACAATACAATCTGGTAAAGCGGCAATGCCTATTATTCACATGGTGGGAAAAACATTCATTTAGACTAGTTTGATGGCTTGATTCTTAATTTCAAGCATATCCTCTCTTTCTTGTTTTAATACACCTTGTTTTATTATGGCACTGTATGACCATCCTTACAATATGGACTTGCAGTGCAGTATCAGGGAAGAAAATATATTTCCATTAGCCATTTTGTCTTTAACTGCTGCTTTACTGATCTGAGGAAGAAGTTCTACAAGTCTGATTAATCCACTTGTTGATGACATCACAGATATTGCTCTCCCTTTCATTCTGTATCAGTATGTTTCCTCTGCTGCCTTGCTACTGCACACAGTCAGGGCCACAGTGACTCATAGCAGCATCATTATACTATTCAAGTCCTACTACTAGTATGTAGCAGCTAAGGCTGTATATAGTATAAGACACTATGTACAGTATGTTACAAACTACCCAACCATACAACTGTTTTCTCATTAAAATATACTTTAGTACAGTTTCGTATAGTGCTTCTACTTTACACAAGGATCTAATCAACTGTTTCAAACATTTGTATATGCGCCTCACTCTCTGGAGTGATTCTATCTGGGAGCTCTCAGTGTAAGCGACATTGTTTTCTTACACATTCATAAATTACCTCAAGCATAACACCACTTTTATGTCTGCAGTACAACCCAGTCTCCTTTGCATTATGTATATACAGTATGCTGTTCATTTTCACTTATATGGTGCGGTTCGGTTGGCACGGTACGGTTCTGTTCAGCACGGTAACACTGAACCGAATTAGCTTGGTTCTCGCTTGCAATAGCAGTCTTACCAAATAGTGAATGTTGTGCCGTGAATGACTGACTTGTTGGCATCCGATGCTGCCAATGATTCCTGCCTGGATATCCTGACCAGTCAAACATATGTGTGAGCAACACACCTTTTCTTCAACATATTATCCTGACAAACCATGAAATGTCTGGTCGCACATCAATCTTTCTTTTTTCTCCGTAATGCAGAAATAGAGGTTGTGGCTTTTGACATAATATGCAGCCTGTCTTGCGCCTGTAAGATGGAAGTCTAGCCCGATTTCAAGGTAGACTGCCCGGCTAAATTTAGGAGCTGTAATTCATTCATCACCCAGTTAGTGAATGCACCAGAGATGCCCATTCTTCTTCCTAGCTGTTAAATCTGTCCTTCAGGGCTCTCTGCCCGTGACTTTGAAACAGTCTGCTGAACAAGGTTTTCTCTCATCAAATCCCTGCCTTCATGGGCCTCTATTATATTCCACACAGTTTTGTCATCACTTAGATCTGTCCCTGATAAAAAAGCTTCCAAAAAATACACACTATCTGTCTTTTAATTTCCTGTTTTCCTTTTTCGTCACTAAGTATTAATGGTTTCCATTTTGTTGTTCAGGATTTGCAAGCAGCGAGCACTTTTCTGCAGCGTGTGCATGCATTATGATGCCAATTTGTGAGGACGGAACTCTGCATTCAGGGTCAATGCAGGGTATCGATCTGAGACGGGGTGGGGGAAAGTCAGCTTATTGCTGTTGTAAATCAACAGAGGGACTGAGGGAATCAAGGCTGAAGCTCCTGCTATTGACCCTGTAGTTAGTAAATCCGTCATACCGGCGAGAAGTGCACTAAATTACAAACAAAAGTATGCCATTAATGAAGCAAACATTAGACTGTCTGTTGAGGAATGTGGGCCGGTTCGGGTGAAGGGTGAATTGGATGGGTGTGTGGGGGGGGAGGAGATCATTACAGGTCGAACCATCTGTCATAAATTCTATTTCTCCATCCGTGGCTTTGTTCATTCATCAGTGCCAGCGCTAAAGAGGCGTGGTGGTGCACCCTTTGGACAACAAAGATATTATATTTTTTAATGGTTCACTCCGCTCACGGAATAATAAGAAGATGGAGAGAGTTTTTTTTTTTACCATAGTGTATCATGAGTGCAGACGCAGGACAATCCAAGGTTCTTTGAAATGTTTTAAACTTAGGCATTTGATGATGACTAACCCTCAAAGTGTTCCAAGAGCGCACTCTCCTTCAGTATAGTTAGTCAATTTAACCAAGGAATTTTTCTTTGAAGACTGTACAAAATTCTGAACTACTCACTGAAGTCTTTTAGAAAACACGTCCCAAATGATGTTTACTGTTTAAGTTGAATGGCTATGGCACTTACAAAGACTATAGTATAGAAGGGATTTGTCATGCATTCATGGGGGTGGCCATCTAGACATTCACACATTTGAACTGTGAATAAAATGAAATAGATTCAAGAAAATCACAGTTCACCAATCAATAACCCCATTGCCAGAACAGCAATTCATCTGTTGAATGGGGTCAACTAAAGCCAACTAAATGTAACTTTACAGTAGTTGACAGTGAAGCCACAGACACACACACACAAACACAACAAAACACACAAACACAAAACACACACCCACACACACAACACACACCAACACACCACACACACCACACACAACACACACACACACAGACAAAATCAAAACATATTGTCCATGATTTTAGATTTTCTATTCACTTTCTTGCAATTTATATCTATTAGAAATTTAAATTCTGATTAAAAAAAGTCTGCAAGAATGTTGAAGCCTAGAAATGAGAAGACTGCTTTCATCTAACTCTGTTTGAAATCAAGAACTTTAAAGATTGTAAGTGGTAGATCTTCCACCGTGCACTATGTAGCTTGCTAGATTGCAAAGCTTGAAATGCGTAGAAACAGAAGCTATTGGAGGGCCAAACAGTGTTGCATCTATTTCAACCATCTCGAAAAGTCACAAGAGCCCACTGAATAATTTGTTGAGAAACTCGCAGTTGGCAACACCAGGTCAGCTACACAAAATGTTTCCATTCTTGTCGGTTCTGATATTTTTTCCCCGTTGAGCATGAGTCTGTTGTCATTACCTATTTCCAAAAAGTAGAATTAAAAGGGGATATAAATACATGCAGGAGTTACTTTTTCCATTTCGAATAGCAACGATTCCTGATTAAGATTTATGATGGGATCTACAATCACAGGCCCCTTAATTGCACTGAAAATGAAAGCAATGTGGTGGGGCTGTGCTATGGTGCAGCGGCAATCAATTATTGGGTTTTTACCCTGAATAGCATTAATTGATGTGAAATTAGCATCCACGCCTTCAGCTCTGAGCCCATTATCCGGCGATTACGTTGCAGAAATAAAAAATGAGAGTCCATTCATTTGACCGATTTCACAGTCCAAAAAACACAGTCACAGATTTGGTTGGGAAAGAAATGATTAAGTTTGCTGCTGCTGAGTAATGATAAACTTCTCAAGTCGCCTTTTAATGAGACGGTTTGAGAAGTTAGTCAGCGGGTGACGATGGCGTAAAAAAACTCACGCTTTTGAAAAGAGATAGGATGGATGATGGATGGATGGATGGATGGATAGATAGATAGATAGATAGATAGATAGATAGATAGATAGATAGATAGATAGATAGATAGATAGATAGATAGATAGATAGATAGATAGATAGATAGTAGATAGATAGATAGATAGTAATAGTTTTATTGTCAAAACGATACAATACAAAGCACGATGAATAAAGAAAAACAAACATTTGTGATCACATTGAAGCCAAATCATCACATCAAGTTTCAACACCGACACAAACAAGGACAAAAACATCCACAGAGCTTGTTCCTACACTCACTCACTTCGCCCATGAGTCAAGCACCTCATGGCAAGGAGAAGCACCAGTGGCACTTCTCTCTCTCTCTCTCTCTCTCCTCTCTCTCTCCGTCCACTGGGCAGGACGGGGCCTAACTAGAGGGTCAGTGGCAGTGATGGAGGAGACGGGCAGGGACCACCCCCTCAAGGGACGCATTACTCAACGCGTTTAATCGTCCCAATGGTAATCATCTGTGGCAGGAACTGCAGGGAAGCAGTTAGGGCCTATTTGCAGCTCAGTCAAAAGCGCACACGCTCAAATGAATGATATTTTGTTCACAGTTTGAAGGAGATGGGGAGGAGGTGAAGGGCCAGGGAGATCATAACAACCCTTCTCGTCCTTGATGGTGGTGGTGACAACGTTGATGAGTTTGATGGTTACGATGGAATCATTATACGTCATTTGAATTATAAATCAAACTGACGGATGGGTCTGACCTTTGGTTTAAAGGGTATGTTACTCACTTTCTTCAATAGCTTTCTTTAACTTTGCACCAGTATACTTCATAATGTATATATTGTGTTGAATTCCCTGGCAACACCTTCCTAAATCAAATAAATATCAAATACTAAAGATTAGTTTTCCAGGTTACCTTTCAGACGGTATGATTATAGCAAAATAGCAATCATCAACAGCATAGGGAGGCTAAATGTTAGCAGAATAAATACTGATTTTCGATGAATATTGGTAATTGTGACTATCAGTGAAACACTTTGATCATTGACTTTGTGATTAAAAGTGTAAAATTTCAAAAATCAAAACTCAAAAATGGTCTGATATTAAACTCCTAAATTCACAGATTTTTAATTTTTCCAAAAGGTTAACCTCATCACACCACAGACGGTATGTACTATGATGGCAGCCTATTCATATTACAATATGCAATCGGATTCAGCAGCAAGGGAATAGTCAAGATGTTAGCCCAGAATCAAATAGCATCATAAGCTTTGATGAGATATTGGAGTGAATTGGGCCTAATCAGTGGAAACAACATCATTTGACTTTATTCACATGACATCAATTCTGTGTATTCACCCTCCTCCACTGGGCTTCAGTTTCAAACTCCTTACACAACACAACACTTTACTTATTGCAATAATCCATCAGTAGGAATTTACTTCTGTCCACTTCTGGGAAAAGTCTACTTCTAAGTCTTCTCTCCAAGCAATTACTCTAATAGAAGCGGCAATGAAATGTACTGCTGTCACTAATCCCTACCTGCTTCTTATCAAAGTGCTTGGCCAACTTTAACCGAATGGGATTTCTTAATGGCAGCAGGATTGAAAAAACATGGAGCTTCAAAGTACATTCACTCAAGAGCTGTCCTTAAATTTGACTGATTACCTTTCAGAGGTTCTTACTTTTTACACAAAAATATTTCAAAAATGAAGGTCAGGTTTCCCCAAAGGGT
Organism: Ammodytes dubius; assembly: GCA_026122265.1. NCBI lineage: Eukaryota > Metazoa > Chordata > Actinopteri > Uranoscopiformes > Ammodytidae > Ammodytes > Ammodytes dubius. The sequence goes on along the minus strand of CM047507.1, from coordinate 28,512,012 downwards.
CCCATGATAACTCTGAGGGTACTTAAAACATTTTTTAAAGTGATAACAAGTGGGCTCACAAGCATTTACTCAACATTTCATTTCCTAAGGGGATTGCCTAAGTTGAATAACTTTCAAGCAAAGTTTAATTAGTTTGCGCAAATGGTTTGAAAAAAAAATTTGACATATATTTATGCTGCGGCTTCTCTTAGCAGCACTTAGTTCATAATTCTTAGAGAATCTACTCTGTAAATGCTTTTATCATCTTTCATCTTCATACGCCGTGGGATGCTGAAGGCTGAGCTCTTTGGCTTAGCGTTTTGACTCAAAACAAGATGTCTTGACACCACACATTAGTGCACAGACACTCAGACACACAACACACACACACACACACCACACACACACACACACACACACACACACACACACACACACACACACACACACACACACACACAACACACACAACACCAACACACACACACACACACACACACACACTTAAATGCCCGCCTTGACTAGTCAAACAGTGAAGTGTGTGAGCTTTCACCGTGATAAGATGTCTGAAAGCCTCTCAAGCTATTCACTGAGTGAGCAATGGATGGTTTTCTAAATTGAAATATGGTGGCCATCAGATACTCTGGACCATTGGTTAAGACGAAGCACTCAGCTCTGGTTCTCTCCAGGAGTCTTATTGGTTTAAAGATATGAGGCTTATTACAGTGTCAACAGTGGAGTGTGTAAATATTGCTTTGGCTACAGCAACACATTGGATTTGAATTGAAGTAATAACTGCAGCTTCAAGTGCTGACTCTTAGCTTTACACTAAGTATGTTTGAGTTTATATTGGATGAACATTGAGCATGAACCTTAGCCCTTTTACAGTATATGTAGTCCTCCAGTTTTAGACTAAGTGTAAATAAAATAGGGTGTAAGCATTATACCATACAACATTGTAATTCTGAGCATGTTACCCTGCCGACATTATCATACATTAACTCAAAACTAATTGGCACAATTTGAGACATCAGTATCACTCCCATATATTTTACACATCTGAACCAATATTTAAGTAAGATAATAATCAGTACAACTTGATGTTATCAGAAAAACACAGTTTTAATAAACACAGTAGTATAATTAATCGTGTAGCAATCATTTTACTGGCTGACGCGGCTCAAAGACGGAAGCAGCGTATCGTTCATACTCCTGCTCTAGTTTGAGCAGGCGCTTCTCCTGTCTCCTCCGTCTGTGCTCCTGGAACTTCTCAATCCAGAATCCAACGCTCAGTCTGCTCAGTATCCACCGCATGCGTGTTTCGGGTATTTCTAAAACACAAAAGATCATACAAGTTCATTACAAAAAAAACAAGGTAAACGTAAGGGATAATATATGGCTCATATGGAGCAACGATACATGTCCTGTGGAATATCAATGATCTTAATCTAAAAAAAAGATTGATAACAACAATGTTATTAGTTGATGTCAACATATACATACTGTATATCATGGCAACAATTGACTAAATAATAATGTATTCATGGTGTAACACTTTAGATCTTAATTTCAGTGATAAATTAATAAAGGATAAAGGACGTGGCTACATACCGTCAGACTTGGGGCCTGACTTTGCTAGAAAGAGCCGATAGGTGGCGCTGTTCTGGTTGACCTTCTCTTGGGCAGGCTTATGCTGTCCTGTTGGTTTGTTTCCTCTCCAACCCAGTTGTTGTACAGAGTTTTCTTTCTACCCTCTGCCTTCATCAAGTCAAAGGCTGGGCGCTCGGTGCTGGCTTCTTCTTCTCTCTGCTTTTGCACACGGTCGAGCTCCTTGCGTCTTCTCTGTTGCTCTTTCTTCAGACTCAACATCCGCTGCCTGACCTGCTCCTCCTGCACCTTCATGGCCTCTAGCCAACAAAACTTCTCCATCTCCTCCTCCTTGTTTTTCACCGTGGCCTTCACTCCATTCACCCTCCTCTCCTCCTCCTGCCTCATCCACTCCTCCATGAATTCACCTCTCTTTCTCCTCAGAATTTCTGTCACTTTTTCGCTCTCCTCTCTCACCTTCTTGCGCTTCTCAACTCTCTCCAAAGCCTGCAGTGCTTTCAGCTCGACATACTTGTGACTCCTGACCTCTGTCTTCCTATGCGCTGGGCTCGGTTTCACAATGTCTGTCACAGGCTCCATGTCAGCAAAGAGGGAACGTGATGTGTTTGGTTAATCTTGGTTCGTAGTAATAATGCTCTTTCTCTATTCCTGTACGCGGTTAGTCTAATAGATGTCTACTCTTCAACAGGTGTGTGGTGAATGAGGCCCCAGAACAGAATTATACTTTACTTGTCAAGTCATGGAATTATAGATATGACATCACAATGAACATTCTACAGAGAGTTCTAACTGCCCAGTGTTCCAAAGTCCATATAAGGCAATACACAGATTATTTTTTAAATCAGGCCTGTAATAATAATTGATATAGGGGATACCCCCCCCCCCCCCCAAAAAAAAAGAGATAATCATCAAATCACCTGTTGCACAAAGTAATGTAATAATGTCCAAATGATGAAATAACTCCTGAAAATGTTAAAGCATGTGGTACTTAACTTGATCGAAAAATTTAATAATACACAATAATGTTATTACTGAACCGATATTGTAATAAAATGTCCTCACTGATAATGTATTGTATGAAATAACGATGGTAAAGTATGGAACACGTTTGTTTTTCTGAATGGATATAAGACCAACAGTTCTTGCCTACTGTATATAGGACAGACAGAATAATTGAATAGCATTTAAAAAATAGAACATTATAAAGTAATAATCAGCAATTCTATATAAATGTTACTTCAGTTAAACTTCCATATCAAGAAATTGAATTTCTTCATTTTTTAATGCAACCTTCATCAATCTCAATATATCATTTTAACTTCCACCAATAAATTATAAAAATGGTTGATATCTCACTTTTATTCTTTTTCTTTTTTTTATTCAAACACATTTCCCTTATCCTCAGCAGAAAGATAATTTCAACTCACACGTTGCATCTGATATCCTGAACTCTAAAAAAAACGTTGACTGTTGACTGCGGTGACGAATATCGCATGTCAAAATGTACAGGGAGCCGCCATATATTTTGCCTCACCCCGACTCAATCTTGTGATATTAAATCTGTCAGGCATAATTGGTTTCCGACTAAAATAAAACATAAAACTGCAGGGAAGACACTGTTCCCATGCTCACCACCATCTGTGCTCCGCGATGTGACACTGCGGCAAAGACTTAATGAATTACCAGGTCATTACATTGAATGTGTTTACGGGCGTATATATATAGCTCCTTCCACCACCTTAAACTCTCCATGGCTTGGGTGTCTTCTCTCGTTCCATCCCGCACCCTAATTCACCCGTGACACCCGTTGGCACCCTGCCTGCGCCTGTCCCCACAGATTATAGAAACCACTGGTCATCCAGTTTACGTGTTCTTCAGGTGCTATCAACCACAGGACAGCTGTTTTCACCCATTACAGCCACAAGTCTGGCACCAGCCCCCAAAGCACAGTTGAAGCCATGTTTCAACTCTGCCAATGAGATTAGAGGGAGGTATTGTTTTGAATATTGGGCCGAAGTCAACATAAGAAAAAAATAAACATACAGATATTTTGCAAAAGAATTTGAATCCTCTGGCGGAAAAATACTTTGACAATTTGGGGGTGATGTAGAAGGGGGTAATTATTCCATGAAGTGATCATAATAACACACACACACACATCATTGGCTGTATACAATTGAAATTCCAAACCTGTCACCTACAGAATATGCTTCCATCTGCCAAATACGCGCTGGAAGAAATGTAATTACTGGCTGAATTATGCCCAGGCCCGGCACTAGCAACTTGTTTCCGATCCAGGAAGTGTGACGTGACTGTACTACTACACAGAGGTCGGGCAAAGGTCAGGGTAGTACATTTAGCACTGAGGCTGTGGTATTTCATCCTGCATGTCATATATTGGTGGTTGTTTGCTGCTGGTCGAGGCTCAAGAATGATTGGGGTTTTGGTTTCACATTTGAAAAAAAATCCCACAGTCTGTCTTGTGCTTCAAGGCAGAGTAAACTTCTTCGATACCTAACCAAAAGGCTTACATTTCTCAGATTTTTGAGTTAGGGAAAGTGAATTGCTGTTAGTTTACTAAAAATAACCGTAAAACACCTAATTATGCCCCAGTTTCTACGAGTGGATATTATAAAAAAATGAATGCAATATGTTTACAGTGAATGCTGATTCGGTTAGCGTGAACATTTGGCGTCTGCAGTTCAACAAAAACATTTTCTCAGTATGCTAAAAAAAAAAAAAGATTAAGGCAACATTATTAACATTTTAAAAGCAAATTCAAATTGTATGTGAACATATTTTTTAGGCAACAAAGATGGAAATCCAGGACCTTTAAATGTGTATCAGCTGTGTTAAATTTGTCCTGTTTTTTTCAGACTTCCGATTGGAGTGTGAATAAACAATTCCATTTAAAAAAAAAAAACTTTTAGATGAATTACCTGATTATCTATGTCTGCAAAACTGTCTGGGCGGATTAGTTCTCCCAGCAGAATTCTTGTAACTGTAAAGATTTTCAAATAATGGTCAATTTCTTGACTTGACCGTCTTCAGCAAACAGATCTCACTTTTTCTTATCAGAGTCGGGTAGCAAAGCAAATCACTTGTTGTTTTCCAAATGCCATTTTCCTTCATCCCACATTCTCCCTCAACCTTGATCACAGACAACATGTTTTCCTGCTGAGGGGGAAGGATTGTACATGTCACAAAAGCTAGCTATGTCATAAACACCAGAGTGACAACAGCATTCACAAAACATAAGCTGCTAGTAGCCGGACATGTGTCGCGGTGGAGAAACAACACACTGCCTGATGCTTCTTGTTTTGTTTCAATATTTGATGGCTGACAGCGGGGGGAAATAGGCCCTACTTGGGAAAAAAATAGACGTAGAAGAAAGCCAAAAATTACCATGTGCTGGGGTTATTCTATGCAGATGAAAAAACTTAAGATATTTTAACCATTTCTTCAGTCTGTCTCCAGTTTGGCCTGTGTTGAGTTGAGATGAAGCTGGCACCAGTAAGGAGCGGATGCCTCTGATTATCTGCCATTGCCCGTCTGTGGCGCCACACAAACATATTTCCGTTTTCTCCCATGGGCGATCACAGGTCCAACTTTATCTTTTCATCAGTGAGTGGTGTGTGTGTGTGTGTGTGTGTGTGTGTGTGTGTGTGTGTGTGTGTGTGTGTGTGTGTGTGTGTGTAGCAGAGAGTGATAAACAAGCAGATAGGGTGAGACACTGCAGGCCAAACATTGCTTTTTCATGCACTTGCCAGATTTTTGGCTATTTTGCTTCAATAACATTTCTTCTTTCATATTAGTAAATCTAAAAAGGACCAAAATCTTCTTTTAGGTGTCTTTTTTTACAGGCCATAATAAATAAAATAAAAACATTACTCTGAATGGAAATTCTCGACTTTTAAAGCCCTTACATCAACTAAACTTTCCATAATCATTCTTAGCACTATTCTGAAGGTTAATACAGAGATTTGTTTATATGTTAATTGTCTGATTTAAGATACATTTTCTTCTTAGAAACATAACAAAAAAGGGTAACGCTTTATATTACGTAGACACTCATCAGCATTAATTGATGCTTAATTAATGCTCAGTTCATCCTGAGTTAATGTAGGACTCATGTAAGACTCATGGAGGACTCAGCCATGAATGAATGGTTACTCCATCAGTAACTAATCAGAAGTCAGTCTTAATTACAGACTGAGTCTTTAATGATCATTGCTTACCTAAGACATCTATTACAGATCAACTCAGACATGTTTCTTAAAATGTATTAATTAATTAATTACCATCACTGAAAACCGTGAATTTGAAGTCCCATACATTAATTAATAGTTATGTGTCCCTCTAAGTAAAGTCACAACATTATGATATATTTATAGATCATCACCTAACGATGAACTAAGACGGGTTAAGAGCATGATTTCACTTTAATGTGGTAGCATGGATAACCATTTTTTCTGGAACCAAAAGCTTTGCAGAAGCCTTCCAGGTGGACTTCTTAATAACCAAAAGTAATACATTTTGTAAAATTCATTATTGTTCTTCAAATTATTAAGTTGTTTAGATGAGGAAATGTTATGAAATAAGATTTGTTCAGCTGTGCACCAGCACAAGCACCTTCCAAGGCTCGGAAGTTGCCAGGTCTAATGGTAAGAAATAAGTAAAAATGTGTCAACTAAACTTTTACACTCAACACATACTTTGACCTTTTGAAATTTAGAAGACATATTAATGTTGGTTTCTTCAAATATTGTATTTCTGATTAATCAATTTCAGTTAGCCTTATACATAGGATATGCTTTATTTTTTAGGAATAAATAGGCTAATTAAATTACTGATATGCCTATTGATGTGACAAGTAGGCGGCTAATATAGTCTCATCAATCCATTCAATTCAACCTTTTCTCAGAACACACTCTCAAGATTTTTATTTCGTTAATGATATATTTGTTTTTGTAAATGCCCTCATCCAGTCATGTTTTTTCTCACTAAATACAGGACGTTACTAGACAGATCTGGCAACCCACATTGAAATAGTCTATTTTTTTACCAAGCTGAAAAAACAATTATGGGGGTTTAAGTATTCTCCACATTTTAAATAAGGTTAAAATGCACGGAACAGCAACACAGGGGAGGTGCAAGATCCTCCAGAGCTGCACGTGAAGTTGAGAGGAGCACCTCAATCCTCTCTTATAAAAACCAATGGGCCGTGAAGACGTCGAAGAAAACCACTGGACAGAAGCCACACTGCACACGGAGACGAACACCATGTTAACGGGCCGAAATGGACAGGCAGACAGACGACAAAAAGAGGTTAGCAAACTAATTGCAAACTATCAGCTCAATATTGTTCTTATGATTTTTATTGCATGAAGTAAAGTTAGCGGTGACATGTTAGAAAGCATTCTTAAAAAGGTAGGCTACGTCTACATTAAGCTAACGTCATGTTAGCTTAATGGTTTTGTTTGCCTGGAGTAACGTTAGCCGATTGGATAACAAGCTAGCATTTTACGTTATAGTCCATGGGCAAAGTCCCAAAATGTCTCTTATTGGTAGGCTAAAATCTGGGTGGACACATTCTTGTTGTGATTTTTTTTATATCCTATACATCCCAAGAAGAGGTTTTGATGTGATAAACCTTTTATATTGGTAGCTTTTGTTTTTAGTTGTTATCCCCTCTCAAAGTATAGGATAAGAGTAATGGAGAATATTACCCTATTCACTGCAGGTGAATAGGGTAATATTTTTTACTTATAGATATCATCATGAAACTTTGCCAGTTGATTACTAACATTAAAACAATTATTTTTTAAATTAAATTTTTTCAGAAATGTTTGAATAAATATGCAAATTTGGCAATATCGAACTAATTATGTGAGAATTGTTTTCTCTCTTCTTTATTTTTACAACGTATATGTGTTCAAAGTTTTTACAAAACAGAATATGGATAAAGTTTTTTTTTTTTTCATTTTATAAATAAAAAAATATTATCAAAAATAGTGTTGCCTTTTCAGCATGTTTTTAAGAAGAAATTGTATCACTGATCAGACAATTAACAACATATGAACAAACCCTTCTGTAATGACTTTCAGAATAGTGCTAGTAATTATTATGGAAAGTTAGATATAAGTGTTTGAAAAGTTAATTTGTGATAAATTTTTTATGATGTTTACACACACTTTTTGTTCCTGTCTTTCAGTAAAATCTCCTGAAGAGTTGATCGAGCGTTACTACAAGGTCCTTGGGCTTGTCAAGGGTGGCTCTGCCAAATGAGATGCCTACAGCAAGATGAAAGTTGACAGGAACACAATTGTGTATCAATCAGCAATTGCAGATTAGCAGCATTCAAGCTAGTAAATGAAGATTGCTTGATATTATTAAATATTTTTTGTGTATGTTCATTAAACAGAAATTGTTAACGTTTTAGGTAGAAACTACTTTGAATACAATAAAACTGTTAAAATCCCAAATGATGGTCTTCAATTAAATGAATATAGTAGCGTATGTTAAATCACGACGGGAATGCAGACCTGTATATTATAACAGTTTTGTACTGATATTTGTCACCACCGTCTCTGAAAGAGAAATCATGCTCTTAAACCGTCTGAGTTAATCATTAGGTAATGATTTGCAAAAATATTATAATGTTGTGGCTTTACTTACCGGGGCACATGACACTTAACTAACCATTAATTGACATGGTTTCCCATGCTACCAATGTTCTTAGCCCATCTTAGTTAATCATTAGGTAATGATTTGCAAAAATATCATGTTGTGGCTTTACTTACCGGGGCACATGACACTTAACTAACCATTAATTGACATGGTTTTCCATGCTAATATATTAAAGTGAAATAATGCTCTTAAACCGTCTTAGTTCATCGTTAGGTAATATATCATAATGTTGTGACTTTACTTAGCGGGACACATAACTATTAATTAATGTATGGGACTTCAAATTCACGGTTTTCAGTGATGGTAATTAATTAATTAATAGTATTAATACATTTTAAGAAACATGTCTGAGTTGATCTGTAATAGATGTCTTAGGTAAGCAATGATCATTAAAGACTCAGTCTGTAATTAAGACTGACTTCTGATTAGTTACTGATGGAGTAACCATTCATTCATGGCTGAGTCCTCCATGAGTCTTACATGAGTCCTACATTAACTCAGGATGAACTGAGCATTAATTAAGCATCAATTAATGCTGATGAGTGTCTACGTAATATAAAGCGTTACCCAAAAAAGAATTTTTAAGACATGCACACAGTGTTTTTTGATTCATATTTATTCATACATATCTGTAAACATTGTAATACAAAAAAAGTATTATTTTCCTGTAACCAATCAACTGGCAAAGTTTCATGATGTTATTTATTAGTCAAAAATGTTTTGCCAATTCACCTGCAGTGTCTCAAAAAGGGACAGATAGGAAAAAGGGATGCACGACAAAGAAAACAACGGAAATAATTCTATTTGAAGGGAGAGCTAAAAGGTGTCCAAACCACTTCTCTCTTGCACTTGCTCTCTTTTCCACTGCGACACAAAATTCAGTGTTGGATGTTGGATGACACCGCTAGGCCGGCCGGGCAGACACTGGTCCAGGAGATTAAAGCCGTGCAGCTATGGCTTTGAAGCTGGCTCTGCTGTGTGGCTGGTGAGTGGGGTGGAGCGCGATGTGAAAAGCTGCTCCATTGTAGTTCTGCCCAGTGCTCCAGCTCCCACTCCCTGGCTGCAGGAAACACAAAGCTCTTCCACGCTTTGGACACAGAACCAAGCAGCACTCATCTGCCTCACTCATGTTTGTAGTGAGAGCCTGGAACCACAAAGCAGGACAAATAAAAAGCATCTGTCATATCAAGTCCTATGGAAATAAATTATTATAACTGACCAAGTGATTTAAAAAAAAAAGCACATTTATAGCACCGTTAAGAAGAGAGGCATTTTTCAGATATGTTCAATTAAGGGATACACATGCTTTGAAAACAATTATTAAACATGTAAGGGTGAGGATAAATCAAATCTATTTAAGTACAGTAAATGCCAGTAGCTCGGGTGGTGGAAGAAGTATAGGCCATTATTGGTATGGTTAAATCAACTGTTATGGTGAGACCATAAAGTCAGAAATTGTTCTGATGAATTCAAACATAAGCAAAAATTTAAGTTCATTTTAAGAAAGAATTGTCTGAAGAATGAATGTAATTTAAATACATAGCATACAATATAGCATCAGCGAAGACGTGGGCATCTATTCCCAAAGGATAATATGCTGGTGGATGAGGATTGTTTATGTGATGGTCCAACATCAGACCTTTGTGATGTCAGCCTTCAAAGTTATTTTAATAAGACTTCTAATACCGCATTGTGATTGTGAAATATCAATAGCAATATTAAGTAATTTGGACTTAAAGGGACCCTGCAAACATTTAGTTGTATGTGTTTTGTTTGCACAAGGACCTACTGTACATTGATGTGGTAGTTGCGACACACATTCCTTCTGATGATTTCACACTGGGCCAAAGGTTACAATAATGCGCCAAGAAACAAGACCATGCGCCAGCAAAGGAAGGGTAGAAGAAGACTGCCAGCCCAGGAAGTAAACAAGGCTTTTAAGAAAGAAATATATCAAGTGTTTTATGAAAAAGGAAATGCATTCAGAACTCTTGTATTTAAGACCAAGGATATACATACAAAGTGTTCTGGAGATAAACACACAATGTTAACAGAAACGTTCTTCAAGAGAAAAACTTCATAGGTCATTGATTGTATCATTTTATTGTGTCTTAACTGCCACTTAAGAGCCATGAAGGCATTCATAAGAACAGACTCCACATCTGTAATGATTGTAAGAAGAGCTTGAGAAATCTTAGAAAAGCTTGACATCTATATAATTCCACTTTCAGAAAACTGACAGACTTTTTTGATGTCTCTCTTTACAAACCCTCTGGGGAAATATTTAATGAAATACTGAATGACAGCCCGAGGTTTATTTTTGACTTTGAAAGTTGAAATAGAAATAATTTCCTTTTTTAAATTTTAATATAGAAGTAAGGGATAGGTAAGACCTCTTGTATAAACTATCTATGGTTAAGACATACTTTTCCATGTTTAGGTACTCTATCACTTTGTTTACTAAGTTATTTATAATGAGAGCTTCTCTAGATGACTCAATGTTGTCAAGCATGTGACAACGATGAATACCACTTGTAAAATATCAGCGCCTGATAAATTCACACGCTGTCCTTGTCAGACTGCATGAATCACCGCCAAGTTATTTGCACTAGACTCATTAATTACTGATACTTTAAGGAGAAAGTCACACTGAAAGGTGTCATGAGCTAGTCACGCCTTGGTGACGAAATCTGCTATTTTCCAACCCTTTCTGTGAACAACGGAGATAAAGCGCTATATAAGTCCATTTACCATTTTACCATTTGATGTCAGAGAGATACAGATTTTTGGGGGGGGAAAGGGTTGGAAAATAGCAGATTTGTCACGCAGGCTGGCTGATTGCAGAATTCCCACATCAGGGAGCAAAGTTGGCTTTCAGCCCCTTGACGAAATCTGCTATTTTCCAACCCTTTCCCCCCCAAAAATCTGTATCTCTCTGACATCAAATGGTAAAATGGTAAATGGACTTATATAGCGCTTTATCTCCGTTGTTCACAGACCCAAAGCGCTTTACATTGTTTTGTACACATTCACCCAGTCACACACACATTCATACACCGATAGCAGCAGCTACCACGCAGGGTAGGCTTAGCACTAGGGTGCTAAGTTAACTAAGCTAACTATCGGGAGCAATTCGGGGTTCAGTATCTTGCCCAGGGACACTTCGACATGTGGGCGGAGAGACGGGGGATCGAACCTCCGACCCTGCACACCAGAGGCGAACTCCCTACCACTTCGCCACTGCCGCCCATCAACAAAGACAGGAGAGATGTGTAGACATGCGATGATCGTCATGAGCTGGATTTCATAGACAGTGTTCGCCATATATCTGACTGACACCAGGACGTCATCGTAGCAGTGCGCTATATTTTGGCAGGATTAATCACTCACCACGTTTAAACACAGAGCATTTTCTGATCAAGGTCCGTAAAATGAAATCCAAAGAAGCTCCCATCCAGAGGAAATCAACTCTTGAATTGTTTTGCCAATTGAAAATGACACCTCTTCTTTGAAGGAGGTTTAGTACCATGGTGTACACATGCTAGTCTTAAAACTGGCATGTGGGAATATTGAGTGTTATTAAGGTATATGGTTCATACATGCCTCAATAATGGCATTAAAATACTCCAGCTGTTTAAATGTGATTATGGCTTACTCCGACCATGACCTTAGTCTGATTAAGGTGAGCAGAATCTACCATTTACTTGGCCATGTCTTGGTCGGAATATGATCTTAAACGTGTTAATATCCGAGTTTTGCGTTGCATGTAAACGTGGTCAGTGTTCCTTGTATGACTGAATCACCAGTTTGTCATCGTAGCTGTTGTTGTCAGGATCAATCACTCTTCCGTTGTTCTCAGTGTGTGTACGTGCTCTGTCTGCCTCACTGTTGATGATCTTGAGAGGCATTGGAGTCTGGGAAAATTAAGGCCATCAACGCATATGTCACGCAGGCTGGCTGATTGCAGAATTCCCACATCAGGGAGCAAAGTCCATTATCGTTAGTTATCCGCAGATATATGCCGCTGAGAGTCAGGGATGATAGATAGAGTGAGGGGGGATTGGAGGGAGGAAGCAGACGATAGGGAGAGAGAGAGACAGGAAGAGTAGGAGATAAGCGAGGTGAGACACAAACGAATAAGACAGGAGAGCTCAATGGAGCCGAAAGGGATTAAAAAAAAGAAAATGCACACACGTAGACAGGGAGGGAGAAGGGACGATGAGGTGGGAAGAACAAGAGAGAGAGAGAGAGTTATGATTTGGCCATGCACCTGTCATACTCAAAGAGAAAAAGCACAAGACAAAATCAAATGTCATCATTTGGGAGAGAGTGCCGGGTTCCCTGAGTCATCGTCGCGGAAGGGGGCCCTCTCCGCCTGTCACCAGACATCCACTCAAACATTCATCAAAATTCATCGCGGCCTCTGCCCAAGGAGAGAGAGAGAGAGGTAGAGAGAGAGAGAAAGAGTAGAGGGAGTGAGAGAGAGAGAAAGAGAGAGAGAGAAAGAGTGTGTGTGGGGTGAGAGAGAGAGAGAGAGAGAGAAGAGGGTGTGAGAGAGAGAGAGAGAGAGATCTGAAGCACAAACACATGCAAGAGAAATGATAGCGGATTGGAATGTGCGAGCATCAATCACTCGGGCACAGGAAGAAGAAGAAGAAGAGGAAGCCGGTGTAATGCCTGTTCAGATATTCAGGAGATAAACAAAGAGCCTGGTGGCTGAAAGCTTTCTGAGTGAGTTGGATTACAGTAAAGGGGATAAAACTGCATAATAATGAAAGAGCTTTCATTCATGGGGCCCGCTTTGGGTTTTCAAATCCAATACTATGTAGACATAGATATGTTCTGATGGTCCTTTATAATCTATTTGTGTAACAGAGCATTTTCAGACATATTTCCATAGTTTTTAAGTATTATGTATATTTTTTTAAATCTAAAGACATGAAACTCTGGTATTTTTCAATACAAAATATCAAAGGGTTTTCCCCCCACCCGAAAATAACTTAATAGGAAATGTCTTTACTTTTTTTTCATATTGATTATCATTCAGAATACTAAACAGCGTGTACCACTACCAGTTATAGAGCTCGATTAAACTATTTACAAATTGAATTACTTACACAATACTGGTCAATCAATACTGGATTATACAGTGATCACATGCAAACCCAAAGCACTAGGGGCCATGACATGAATATTGTCGTAACGTCACCTGTTTTGCACTTCCTAAACATGTGTGTATTCATATCTATATATTCCTGCACTCCTTTGATAGTCACTTTCTCTCCACACAAAGAGTCTTTGGTTGGGTGGCAAACTTTTACTCATACTTCAAGGACACTTTAAAGAAATAATGGCAAATGTCTCTTTCAAATCTCTGTTTGACTTACATTGTTTTCATCCTGTTTCTTACCCCCTTCTGCCACCAGACTTTAAGAGTTTTTGTGTGATGCCTGGAATGAAAGATAAAGCACGGAAGGTTTGATGGCATGAGGCCAATCAAACGTCCCCCACTGTCTGCTTCACTTGATTCAACTTGGTTTCCATTGGTAACAAGGCACTGGGCTCTGATAGTGGCGTGTGCACTTTATTGATTTATTTAACAGAGGTATGGTATGGCGCCACACTTCTCATCAGAAAGAACTTAGTCTCAGTGGCATGTGATTTTTTTATTTTTTCTTAAAGAAAGGAGGAATTCAAGGTTTGCCTCAACACCTTTGAAACATTGTGAATCTTTATTGGCTTCATCTCTCTTGACACTCGACTGAATCTGCGTTTTTTGAAGCATTATGCAAACCCACCCCCTCAGTGACCTTCACTGCCTAATGTACTGTTGAGCAGCGCAGATGTTATGCACAGTGTGAATGGGTGTAGGTGAGGAGAGGAAATAAAATGTTTCTAAAAAAAAAGTAAGCGGTTGGATCTTTTTAGCTGTAGCTTCCTGTCAGTGACTGCAGTCAGTGCCCTTCCCTCGTCCATAGGTCAACACCGTCATACAGTATACAGTCACAATTAACGAGTAGCCTTGCGGTTCACAAAAAAAACCTTGAAGGAAGAAAAATCACTACCATGTAGTATATCACGTAAACACTTTTGCTCTTGTGTATTCGGTTTTCGGAAAGGGAACAAAAATAAATGCACAACCCCCCAGAATTTGAATGCTGTGTAACAATCTCACTATAGCCCATGCTCAATCTTTCATATAGGGAGAAATCCAATGCTTGACAGACAAGCTGTGCCTCTTACGGATGCTGTTTAAGGAAGGAATTAAGGGAAAAGGATTTTACCTCTACATTTTATTTTAAGTTAAAAAAAAAACCTACACCTCCATGCTGCTCTTCCACAGCTGGAAATACTGCGGAGAATGCTCCTGCTCCTGCATCACTGTCGGTTTGACATTTCCCATAAGTGTTGGTTTTTGAGGTGCTTACCTTTTCTACGGGTCTAGGCTGAGGGGTTTTCTGACTTCCTACAGTGCATTAGAATAATTTTCCGGCCACTTGTCTCTCACAAATGTCTTCAGTGGATTTATGACGTTCTGTAAAATCAAGCACATACTTCTGAAATCAGCTATTTTGTAATCCTGCGCATTGAGAATCAAATATCTCTTGACCTTACTTTGGTGAGATCTAACAGTGCAGCTGAAAGTGAAGGCTGAAGGCAGGTACAGGAGTTATGTTCTCATTAAGGCCTCCTTGACACCACAGTGACAGGGTGCTTGAAAATACCGCTGGTCAACTTCCAGTTGATCTTTCAGTTACCCGTGTGCTTCCAACAAGGGTGCCACGTAAAAGGTCATTTCACACAGCCAGAGGACAAGCAGGAGCAGCAGGCGGACTTCACAGATCCTGTTATATAACATCCATCGAGGAAATGCAGCAAAACTCTGAGACCTTGTCCCCCATTGTTCAGCCTGGGCTACTGTTACGTAGATGTTAAACAGTTTTTCACAAGCCTCTTAGATAAAGCGTCACACAGGACATGTACAGAATGTCCTTCGAAGTTCGTCATTCTTTATTTGCAAGTATTATTCTCATATGTCTTTGTAAAAATATATAAATATAACTGCATTGTATAAAATAAATCTCACATAGAAAAATGTATTATTGTTCCCCATTCATGCAGGCATCACACCTGATCTCAAACCATTGTATTCATTATATTGATCATTTTTAAAGTGTGGTGGAAATTCATTCTCAAACGCTTCACTTTGTGATTACCCATTCAAAACTTTTAGAATAATTATTGCATTTTTAAACCCATGTATTCACAACTTCAATTTATTGTCTAAAACTTTTTTATAATGAATTGGACTGATACTGAGCTTCTAACACTGACTAGGCTCTTTTTGGCAAATTCAACATTTTACTTTTTTCCCTTGCTTTATATTTTAGGCTTGGTAAGTTTGTTGTGGGGATAGTCACATGCTTGCTGCTTGAATCAGTTGTGAAACTACAGTATGTACTGTACAAAATGTATCCTCAATGTCTCTCTCTCTCTCTCTTCTCTCTCCTCTCTCTCTCTCTCTCTCTCTCTCTCTCTCTCTCTCTCTCTCTCTCTCTCTCTCTCTCTCTCTCTCTCTCTCACCACAGATGGGAGCTGTCAGTCAAACGAGCTGGAGGGTGAAACAGATCAAGAAGTCTGGGCCAGAGGTGACGAAGCCGACAGACACATGTCAAGCTTTTCCAATCTGAAATGCTTACACCGCTGCACACACTTTGACTGTACATTGAATACACTTATACACTAACCAGGCAACACACACACACGCACACACACACACACACACACACACACACACACACACACACACACACACACACACACACACACACACACACACACACACACACACACACACAACACACAAATGTTGCTGATTGTGTGCTTAAAAAGCTTGAGTTTCACCAACTCTAAACATAATTTTTGCCTCTTCTTCAAAATGTAGATGTTTAAAACCTATATAATATTAATATCACACTCATTTTTTACTATAGTGCCACAAATCAGTTGAACCAGAATTGACATTATACATGTACTTCATATACATGTAAGACATTTTGTTTATTTACTGGTGATTTGACTATGTGTACTGAGCTCTCTAGGCCACCGTACATTTTTGATATCACTGGCGGCTTTGGATGATCATGGTCATGAGTCAAGTCAAGTCAAGTCCAAATTGCTATTTGCAATGTCCTGTGTTGTGCTATCTTTACTGACCTCTTCATTACATATTCAGTTGTTGGTGAACTTTTATGCAGCTGCGGGTGATAGGGGAGAACGGGGTAATTTGTCACATGGGTTGGATGTCACATTCGTTATATCTCGCCACCAGAGCGCGCTAGCTCTGAAATGTTGATATAAAAAAGGTCCAGAATTGGGATCAGAGGTCACATACATAGACTTCCTTGGAGGAAGACAGCTGCATTTCAGGTGAGAGGATGTTTTGTGTTTTTCATGTCAAATTCAAAATATTTTGCTTCTCAGTATTTTTCTTCTAGGCTTTTACACAATGGGTTTATAACAAAACACTTGTTACCCTCAGAAAGTGTGAAGGGTAAGCTATAGTTTAGATTGTTGTTAGCAAGCTAATTAGTTGTCAGATGGTTGTTGGCCTTGATGCTAGCAAGAAATTCAGGTTGGGGTTGGTCGTCAAATTTTTTGGGGGTTGGTTGTCACATGTTATCTCAAGGCTGCAGCCAGAAAAGGAACCCAATAACGAAAGAAATTGTCAAGCTGTATCCTCACTGACACCCCAGAGAAGGAAAGAATAGAGCAGGAAAAGGCAGCTAGCAAGCAAAAGAAAAAAGGGCAACAAAATCAAAACAACCCAGTGCATCCCAAACTAGACCAGCTGCCAAGGCTACAGTAAGTTATGTAGGCCTATTTGTCAACTTGACAATGCAATTAAACTTTCAAATTTGGTTCTGCCTCATTGCCTTCTTTTTAAGATTTTTCCCATTAAGATAACATTGTGACAAACAACCCCATAGTGTGTGACAACCGACCCCTTGATGGGGTTGGTTGTCACAATGTGTCAGAGTGTCTTTGATGGTAAATTACTTCTTCATTACAATAAGTTGGAAAAAAAGGGAGACACACATTTCAAGCCAACACCTTAAGCTTCAATTTAATGTAGGAATGGCTATTGACAAATGTTTGGGTGATGAGCAATTCTCACTAGAGTAAAAAGTGTGCCTACTTACCCCGTTCTCCCTACAACAATTTTTCCTAGCACATTATTTCATACATCAGCTTCTCCACGGAAATACCTTGGAAGCTGAGTTTGTGTGTTGATACTGTATGGATTGTGTGTGTGTGTGTGTGTGTGCGTGTGTGTGTGTGTGTGTGTGTGTGTGTGTGTGTGTGTGTGTGTGTGTGTGTGTGTGTGTGTGTGTGTGTGTGTGTGTGTGTGTGTGTGTGTGTGTGTGTGTGTGTGTGTGTGTGTGTGTGTGTGTGTGTGTGTGTGTGTGTGTGTGTGTGTGTGTGTGTGCATGCAATCATCCAGTGCACTTGCTCCGGGGAACAGTGAGGGCTAGAGGGGTGGGGCCCTGGACAGCCCTTGATAAGAATGCCCAGTGATGAAAAACCGCATGGCACTTGTAGATAAAATAAAAGGACAAAGAAAGGGGGAAAAGAAAGAGAGTCAAGGATATAAAAAAACAACAACACTGATTTTGTAACCAGGGCGACTCTGTCTCTGCAAAATCAAGGTTATAGTGCATGAGAGCAGACACGTTTCCAGACACTGTAACAGGATTAGTTTCACCATTGAGTCTGATGCAGCTCAGAGTGTTGTAGTGTGTGTGTGTGTGTGTGTGTGTGTGTGTGTGTGTGTGTGTGTGTGTGTGTGTGTGTGTGTGTGTGTGTGTGTGTGTGTGTGTGTGTGTGTGTGTGTGTGTGTGTGTGTGTGTGTGTGTGTGTGTGTGTGATGATGCAGCCAACCCCTAACACAAACACACTCAGCGGATGAAACAGCAGGCAGCTCTGCTCCCCTCACTTCACACAAAATACTTTATTCAGTTACTGTAAGAATTTATTTCCGCCATTTATATTTGACGCCGCTATAGTTTATGCTTTTACAAGTCATTTTCACAAAGTGTGAAAATATAAAACATTATTTGAGGAAATGCCACATTACCCATTACTTGCCATGTGTCAATTTGACTGCTTCCTCCTCAGGCTCTGCTGGGAATGATCCTGTCCGCTGGCAAGAGCTTCATGCCGGCACATCTGCAGCGTCGGGGCAGATTAGAACATTCTGAGAATTAATTACAACAACATACCTGGAGGAAACTACACTACCAAATGTCATTTAGTTCATTTCGAGTTCTTAAGAACGTCTCCATTATCACCCTGGCATTTTTTTAATATATGTTTTTTACACCACAAGCACCCCCTACCCTGGAATTTTCTATTTAGATTGTGTGTGTGTGTGTGTGTGTGTGTGTGTGTGTGTGTGTGTGTGTGTGTGTGTGTGTGTGTGTGTGTGTGTGTGTGTGTGTGTGTGTGTGTGTGTGTGTGTGTGTGTGTGTGTGTGTGTGTGTGTGTGTGTGTGTGTGTGTGTGTGTGTGTCTGTGTGTGTGTGTGTGTGTGTGTGTGTGCGACTGAGCAGCCCTTTTCAGGGACCACACTGCTCACCCCTAATGGGGGCCCAAAAAATGCCCAATGCCTAGAGCAAAAAAGCGCCATGTTTCTAGCTGGATCACAGGCTGAATGACAGCAACTTCAAGTTTTGAACTTACAAGTCACTGACTCAATCAACACAGTGACGCTCATGGCTGCTTTCTGCATGTCTGGAGTCTGGACACTGTTCACTCTTCATTAGGTCCAGGGGGATGTCCGTGTTGCTTTTAAAGACATCTCCCAATATCACCATTATATTATTACTAGATTTCTGTGCATTTCTTAATGTGCATTTCAACAATGTAGTATGTCCTGGTGTGTTTACTCCTTGGCTTTCAACCCAGCATGAGACCTTAATTTTGTTTTAGTGTCCTATGGTGTATTTTATTCATTGTGCTTATTAGTTTTTTTTTTTTTTTTTTTTTTTAATTGTTTTTTCTGAATTTTAAATTGTTGTTTTGCTTTAAATTGTTTTACCTGCATTATGTACAGCACTTTGTTTCAGCTGTGGTTGTTTTAAAGGGCTTTATAAATAAAGTTGAGTTGAGTTGAGAGTTGAGTGTTTGAACAGAGTTTGTCTGTACGGCTGTCCACAACGGTGACATTTTTAGATTATAAATGAATAAGTGTGCATGGGTTCCTGACATTAGCAATCAATGCCAATACAACTCGCTGCATTCTGGGAAATGTTGGAAAATCATACAGAAAACCTGTGTTTACAAGCTGTTTATCTTCCTGTCACAGCTGGATTGCACTTCTGGGAACATCTGTGTTCCTGTTCAGCAGCATCACTTTCCTCTTCACAGATGGATTCTTCTCGCAGCTCTCTGTGTGTGACACTGTTGATATATTCTTCTGGAACAATAACAGGCCGATG
Source organism: Ammodytes dubius (assembly GCA_026122265.1). Lineage (NCBI taxonomy): Eukaryota > Metazoa > Chordata > Actinopteri > Uranoscopiformes > Ammodytidae > Ammodytes > Ammodytes dubius. The sequence continues at coordinate 28,492,235 of CM047507.1, read as the reverse complement.
GCGATGTCACGCTCGGTTTTGGAGCCTGCAGCCTGCTGGATTATCGGTCAACAATGGTCAATAATGTCGTGAAATAAAGAGTATTTGGCATTTTGAAGACCGCTGATGAAGCTATGAGGTATAGACAAAGCAGAGATGGCGCAGATTAAAATCAGAACACCTAAGGCCTATAACACATTTAATTTATAATTTATTCAACCTCTATTTATACTTGAGAGATCAATTGAGGAGTGACCCTCATTTGCAGTACTGTCGAGTCAAACAAGTGCAGAGCAAAAACGACAATACATACACAATAAACAATGCAAATACATCAAATACACAACAAGCTGATCAGGAGACAAACATTTGGACAGCGATGTAGAATGGCTGCAATTAAAATGAAATGGGTGAAAGTACAATAATTAAAACAGTTTACAGGTTAACGAGGAGACACCATAGGATTGCGCCCTCTGTGAGATTAAGTCTCCGTAACATATTTTGAAGTTAATAAGAAGTGATAGAGATCAAATGAAAACGCTCGAAGGGTGCAGGCCAGGAATTGATTTTCTTTCTCTTTCTGATGGTATTCCCAGGCAGCCACAGAGGCTGATGGAGATTTGACTCCAGTGATACAGAGGTCCCTGTCGGAGACAAGTCGGTATAGGAAGCTCGGGACGCCTTATCTTCTCCTGAACACCTCTCTGTTAAGATACCACTAACTGGCTCCCTCACAAGGACAAGGAGTCTTCTTAACAGTAATATTTGTGGATTTCTTTTAGTCCTGGAGTGCTCTACTGTTTTGGGGTAAAAAGAAATGTCAATGGCATTGTAAGGAAAATCTTTTTTTTTTTCTGCGTGCCTTGCGATGTCTTTTTAAGCACGGCGAGCACAGCCTCATTTGGCTCACAGCGGTCGGTGGGAGAACACTGATAGAAACTGATTTGTGTCTGAGGGTGGAAAATTGAGTAAATGTTTTGTAACAGTGTAGAGCGCTTGGGAACAAATCCTAATGTTTCCCCTTATTTCATGACAATGTGCCCGAATCAAGAGCTTGAACTGTATGACTGATATTCTCATAATGAATGATATTAATACTGACTGCAACATGTGGCGCACAGTGCGACAATTAAATTCATTCTGATGAGTGTTTCTGAGGGGGGTGGGGGGGGCAGCTTTGGTAAACAGGAAATTATACATGTTAGAACTCCACAATTAGTATTACAGGTTGAAAACTGCATGAATAGGCAGACTTATTGAGGGTCACTCGCAACTCAGTAGAATAATGACTTTGAGAATGAGTCATTTGTTCAAATGTCAAAATGGACTATTCGTTTTCTAGACAACGTGACGTTGCCATAGCGCTGTAAGATGTCTTATGAAGGAGGATGGCTGAGTCAACAATGCATAATGTCAAATCTACTAAGTGCATTGACTCAAGCACTATACAGTATATAGTTGAGGTACTTGGGCTTTACCTGAGTCCTTTTTTTCATGCCACTTTCTACTTCTATTTTCACATTTCAGAGAGAAATATTGTATGTTCTATTTTACAGCTGTATTGACAAGTTACTTTACACATTAAGATGTCTGCATAAAAGAAAGGAACAATTTATAATATATTATGTTCTGTTATAATTCAATCTTCCCAATAATAAAGACAAATCCAGCTAAAATGATTAGTTGATTTATCAATATGTCGATCGAAAGAAGATATATTGTCATCTATTTGGATTGCTATTTAAGTCATTTTTCATGCAAACACATTTAATGGTTCCTGCTTCACGGTTCAAATTGGGTAATTTGCTGTTTCTCCATTTAATTACTACGGTCGCTAGAGGGCTTTGTTACCTGAACGTTAACATATGTCATTTGAGTCGTTATTTGGCAACAAAAAAACAACCTATTTTAATCTTTAGTCTGGAGGAGAAATGCTTTACATAGAAACCAGAGGACCCAACAATACACTTGTGTGCGTCATACACTTTAAGGCAGCAGGTTTTCATCTATTCATAACTTGCTAATTCATGAGCTTTATTGGTTAAAATGGTGAAAGTACAGGGATATGGTAGTAAGCTGTTTGCCATCTGGCTGTTCCTATGAAATAATTGTCGTGGCCTTCCTGCTTTCACTGATTATGTTTTGCAAGAAGACGCAAAGAGAAGGCAACAAATTCAACTGACGACAGATGATCCATACTCCTGTTTATGAGTTACTGAGTCTCCGGCTGTGAGAGAGGGGGGTGCCCGGATCGATAGGTTTCTGCCCTGTGATTGATTTTAATGTTGACCCCCCTTGTCAACTTTGCCCTTCACTAGAGCAAACTGTGCGAGCGTGAAGGCAGCCGGCTGTTGTTTGTTGTTGATTCATGATTAGTGTCTGTGACGCGTCATGTGTTGTGTAGGTATTCTCTCACAGCCAGACCAAACTACAGCTAGTGGTGTTTTTCTGTCACCACACACGATCATTTTCTGAGATATTTATTTATTTTATTTAAATTTTATTCCAGACACAGAGAGAAAACGGTCCATAATACAATACAAAAACAGTAAAAAGACAAACAACAATAAAAAAGAATAAAAAGACTCCAGCTGTCAGTTCCACACTACACAAAGAGTGTTCAGATATTAGATAGAGAGAAGCCCCGGAAGCAGCAAACGGTGTCCTTGTTTTGGAGGAACATTTGAATGTGAAGGGGTTGGCAGTGAAATGGCTAAATCCCAACCACAAACACCATACAAAACCATCAAAGATATGTCGCCTGTGTGATGTTGGTTTTAGTAATAATGGTAATTGTACCGCTGACACATTGAACCGTTTAAAAACAATGTGGATGTGGACCGCAATTGTCGACCATAACCTTTACCGGCGCGATGCTCTCTCTGTGTGTGTGTGTGTGTGTGTGTGTGTGGTGTGTGTGTGTGTGTGTGTGTGTGTGTGTGTGTGTGTGTGTGTGTGTTGTGTGTGTGTGTGTGTGTGTGTGTGTGTGTGTGTGTGTGTGTGTGTGTGTGTGTGTGTGTGTGTGTGTGTGTGTGTGTGTGTTTGTGTGCAGCTAGAGTCCAATACTGACCACCACCCTGGGATTCACAAGAGCTATTTTGAAATTAGAATATCATCAAGGCGGCTCAGGAGGTAGATCGGTCGTCCACTGTTGGCAGAAGTATCCCTGGGCAACACACTGAACCCCAAATTGCTCTTGGTGATTGGCCAGCACCCTGCTGCCTTTAGTGAGAGTGTGAATGGGTGAAACAGAGGCAAACATTGTAAAGTGCTTTGAGCCTGATGAAAGCGCTATATAAATGCAGTCCATTTACCAACACATCTTTAGCTCCAGCAAGAGAAAACCACTGCTGCCGCCATCATTACCCAGAAACCAAACACACGAAAAATCACAATACATTCACGTTGATCAAGACTTTTGAAAAGATTTCTTATTGATGACGAGCATAATGCACCATACATTTGTCACCTGTTAATTTTATTTTAGGTGAATGTTACGAAGACAATACGGACATTATAAGCGTTAATACAGCAAGATAAAGTGAGGGACATTACGCTTGTTTTTTTCTCCTTAGCCTTTTACTTTCTTTCTCTCTGAACAACTCTTAGCTACTTGAGTCCATGTGTATGTTCACACTCTTAAGAAATAGGATGGTTATTTACTGTTGCTGTACTTTCCACCCCAATGCCACTGAACCAAGCATAAAAACACTTGCGATTGCTTTCTATTGTGAGTTTGTTCATTCATTCATATTTGCTCATGGATGTCAATGTACATTGCGTACGGTATTTTTTTTTTTCTTAAAGGGCCTATGGAAACAGCATAAGGTCAATGGGATAAGTGGCACATGAGTATTGTTGAATTATGTTTCAATTACATTGGCTTAGATATCTTCAAGGTAAGTTATCAAGTGTTGCCAGACTTGAATGTCAAATGTTAATTTTTCAGCAGCAAATCCTGTCTATACTTTAAAATGTTGTAACCTGATTTACGTCATTTAGTTTGAGTCCAGTCTCCTCTACAGCTTTGAAATATTGAATTTATGAGTAATCGACCTTCGTTTCCACTGTCAAGTCATTAACTTAGAAAGTTAGCAGAGAGCTGAGCACATTGACGAGGGTTAGAGCTCATTTAAGTATTTGAGAATCACCATCCTGCAGGTTTAATTAAGGGCACAGCAACAACTTATCTCTACTGTTATTAATATAACAACTCAGTTTATGCACTGCAGAAAGGATATTGTGTGTGTGTGTGTGTGTGTGTGTGCGTGTGTGTGTGTGTGTGTGTGTGTGTGTGTGTGTGTGTGTGTGTGTGTGTGTGTGTGTGTGTGTGTGTGTGTGTGTGTGTGTGTGTGTGTGTGTGTGTGTTTGTGTTTGTGGATGTGTCTAATATATGCTTGTGTGATAGAATAATAAAATAGCCCACTCACCCCTTCAGTCCACTAATCTTCTACTTTCCCCTTGAACCCTGTGGCTGTTTGCAGTGAATACATTAAGAGTCTCCTTTCAAAGTGTTGCATATTCACTTTGAACAATCATGTATCTGTAGTCATTTTTTCCACCTTTGCATATAGTGTGCACTAGATTAGTGCGGAAGTCTCAACAGCTGTGGGCGCAACACTATTTAATCCTGTTATCTCAGAATCAAATTTGATTGATCTGGTTACCCTGAGATTAAAATACAGTTTACACTTTGTTGAGAGTAAAAATTATAATGTTTTGATGGTGATAATTATCTTGCTATCTTGTGTTGTTAATGAGATGTTGTTATCTTCAAACAACATAATACAAATTTGTTTTGATAGATATTCTATGCTAGACAATTGCAAGTCGTGATAATTTACTTACAGTTCATTTGATGATTCTGGATAGTCTTAAATAAGGAAACCTCATCTGTAAAAAAAAAACAATGCTGCCACTTCCTGTGTTCGACCTTGATTAAAGGGCTCTCAAATGCAATTATCAATCATTGGTCAGTTTAGGATTCGATTTTGATTTCAGCTCAAATCATGTGCAGCTCTAGCCAAGTGCATGCTTATAGGCCCATGATACTTTTAGTTTTTCAATATAAAATGTGATATATTTTACCCAAGTAACAATGAATAAAATGTTTTCTTTTATAGAAAGTTCTCTTGCGAATATAGCGTTCATAATAAAGGTTGGCTAAATTAGGTAATCTGCAAAAATAAAAAAAAAAAAAAATCTCTCTGGGCCCCCCCTGGTGGCTGGGCCCTAGAAAGCTTTCCCACTTTCTACCCCTTATGGGCGGCCCTGAGCCAAGTGCATGCTCCTAGGCCCTAGGGCAATGTTAACTTGATAACATTCAACATGTATTTTGATTTCACACATAACACAATTCTTGAGGTTATGAGATGATCATTGTTTTATTGTTTTCTTAACAAGAGCAATATTTAGGTAATTGTCAAGAAGTTAATAGGTTATCACAAGAACATTATTTTGTTGTTACCATAAAATAGATACACGTGACATACTGTATATATAATGTTAATACGATAAAATGTTGGTATTGCTAACCTGTTTCTATATGTTTTTTGGCCAGGAGATATTTTGGATAATGATTTTTAATTGAGGTCACTTTGAGGTATTTTTCTGGTTTTCGTTTTGACTGCAACAAATGACTGTATGAAGGTTGTAGCCATATTAATGGGATATACTGTATACTTTCCCAGATGATGGACTAACTGGCATTGTTCTTTGGCCTGTGAGGGACCATCTTAGAGCTGATACACTGCCATTCAAAAGTATACAGTATATAAATCTAGCATATCATATCTTTGTGTAAATAATCAGTTTCTTTCTTTCTTGTAGTCTTATTTTGGAATCATTTTAGGGAAGTTTGGCTACAACACCGACCCCCTGTCTCCAGAGTAGCTCCAACAACTAGTTTGATGACGTCATTGGCTGCAGGCAGCAGTCTCATGTTTTTTTTTTTTTTAAGATATTTTTTGGCATTTTTATGCTTTATTGACAGTGTAGAGACATAGTTGAAATGGGGCAGAGAGGGGAGTGACATGCAGAGAACGACCGCGGGCTGGAATCGAACCCGGGTCCGCTGCTGGCTGAGGCCCATGGGGGGGACGCCCTACCAACTGAGCTAAGGGCACCCCAGCAGTCTCATGTTTACCAACCTGTCCAGTTTATGATCCCTTCCCTCCAAAGAGATGAGAGAATAAAGAGATCTAACGTGGGTGAGCCTGGCTTTTCTGTGACCGAAGTGCCCCCCTCTGTGTTGTTAAGAAGACAGTATTTCTCTTTTAAGTATCACCCTGGAGAAATGTCGACTCACACAATTGTCAACACCATTATTTCGAGTGCAGTAGCAGAAACAACTCGGTTTAATTTAGTTGGGGAATAACATTGTTCTCAATTGCAGCTGAAGTTTCTGAATTTAACCAGGTAGCAAAAACCATTTTCTTTTACATGGAAATTTATAGCTATAATATAAATTTTTTCGACTTTCAATTCATCCATTTCTACAAAATGAAATGCACAGTTCTATTTACCTATTTCACCAACATACTGTATGCTTCTCTGGTTCACCGCAGCATGCTGAGTCGAATTATACCATTACATTTAGGCTCAATAATGTTTCCTGATAACTCAATAACAATTTCCTCTTCACTGAGAACCGCATGACCCTTCAGGGACAGAGATGAATCTTCCACCACAGATTGCAACCTCCTCCCCGAGCCCCTCTTCCTCCCACAGTCACAATTACAGGTGCATGCAGTAAATACTGCGCCCAATAATACACACAGGATAATCTTATCTTCTCATTTCGGAGAAATACTTTACGACCGCCAAGAAATAATAGGTCTGGCCCCTGTGTTAATTGCATTTCGAGATTCAGAATTATCCACCGGTCGGAGCCTGAATTAAGTTATTTCCAAGAAGCTGCGGTGAGGATTCCTGGTGAATATTAAAAGGGAGGGTTGTATAATGTGGGGCAGAAGTGTGATGCATATACCCCTGGCAACGGTAAGCGGTGGGGGAGGTGGACCGCTTATATTGTGGTTGTGAATATTTGCTTAATCTCTGTTTGACTTTAAACATGGTGATGTTTCTGTTCTGATTTCAGCACAGAGCGTCTGAAATTCTTCCATACAGGGGGAACTTTATAAATATTTGATCATTACTCCCCTACTTACTCCTCACTGGATAAAGCTTGTGGAGATAATGATATTTTCCTACCATGGCTATAACTGCCCATGCTACCTTTTTTTAAATTATAGGCTATTAAAAAATGCTGTCTGAACACAACAGAGAATTCTTAGCAGACACTTTGTGTTTAGAAAACCAAATACAAAAGCTTTCATAAACTGTTGAAGAGGCGAGTCTTCACTGTGTTTTATCAGTCAGCAACAGTGACAAAACGCATACTGTATGTGTTGCTAATATAAAAATTTAAGAAAAAGCCTTGGAATGCAGAATATGATATGATTGAAAACAATTGTGGTGCGGTGATGAATTTATAGCATTCAGTAATGGCAGGTCACCAACAGAGTATTATGAACTAAAGGATTTGGATGATATTAAAATTAGAGAGAAAGTTGAACCATGTTCAATAATCAGGCTCCAGAGTCACTTGCCACCTGCTTTTCGTTCCCCGCTTCCTCAAACACAAACACAGTGCAGAGAGGAGCATTGCAAAGCAAATTGGGAAATGCTTATTTTCCATTATCAGGGATTTACACTGGAACAACAATGAACTGCCTATGCCAACTCAACAGGCGCAAAGCCAAGGAAATGTCATGGTGAAAGTTCACGGTACAAATAAACAAAAAAACACCAAACACAGCAAAAGCTTTTTCTGAGGGGTGAAAAGAAGTTGAGAGAAAAATGAAAACACCTGTCTCGGTATAGAGGGGCTTTAATGTACAATTCATATTTTATCCTACATTTTGTAAGTATTTTTACTGGTGGATTCCTTATCCTTTATTGAATGAATTATGACTGCACTGAATCATGATGTGTTTTATTATGAAAGTTTAAAATGAAGCCACAGTAGTTTGTTGTAAATTGTTTCATCAATCGAACTAAACTCAACTGTTAAATAAACATCAATCCACAGCTGGGTTTGTTTACACTTTGAGTCCATGGATTTCACATTTGGTCCCAGCTTCAAAATTATATGGGCAGACAATTAATAATAAGCGTTATGAGAATGTAAAAGAGCTTACTCACTTGTTGTCTATATCCACAAGACAAACGCTAAATGAATAGATAAATGTGTTCACACACATATTGAATGCAAAACTAAACTCTGCTCAGGCCTTATTCCAAATGTAATAAAGGCAATTGTTTCCCATTCAATACACAGTCTAATTTTCAACATTTTGACATTCATACATTTTGATCTTTGTGACTCCATGGATACACTTATTTCAGACCATATAATAAACACAATGTTGAGTTTAAATTCCAGTATAGTCTTGATTTAATTATAATAAGAGCCATAATTTTAACCATTTTACCATAATATATACTGTATATATTCAGATTATCTCAGCTTTTTACTAACTAATTCTAACTTCAAATGTCTTTGCGCAAGTGAATGCAATCTGTGTGTGTACAGGGTAGTTGTTTACAGCAAGCCTGAAACAATCGTGGCGGTAATAACTTGAAAAGTGTTTTTTTCTCTAAGTAACTAAAGCACATTGGTTACATTATTATTCAAACTATCACAGTCCTTTTAATAAAAATACATTATTTCCCTTCTGAATGTATCAGACACTGTACCACTGTATGCCTAGACTAGGCTTTCTCATGTTTAACTGTTTCTTCAAATTGGCAAAACAGCGCCCCCTGGATTCTTACTGGTAGTTACCATAATCTCTGTGTGGTCAGAGATGGTATTGTGCTTCCACAGAAAGGTCACGTTTACTGAGGAAGGTTCACATCCTAGTATCAAGATTTGGCCGCTTTCATGATGCCACTGCGAGACCGTCAGTGGTGAAAAAACAAAAAGTAAAACTAGCTGCGACTATGCATCGAAAGAAAACAACTATAGCAAGTTATACACGTCCAATAACAACGGGGAGAAAGTAGCTAGCTTAAATATTAGCTTACTTTAGAGAGCTAACAACCATTGCAGCAACAAGTGCTGTTGGCTAGCTTACAGGTCGACCAACAACCACGACCACTTTACAGCCACCAAGGAAGCAATGGACTTGTGTGAGTAAAATAAACGTTGTCTGTCTTTCTGTTTGTGCTGAATGCTGTTGCTAATGCCAAATGTGGCCATCATTTAGGCCAGTAAAAAGTTAACTTTATTTGTATTTAATTGTATCTTTTTAATATAACTATTACAGACATTTTGGTAGTTGCCTCTTGGGCGTTTTTTTCCTGCAGTTATGAGCTCTAATGATGTTATTATTGGCCACACACTCTTTTATTTCCTTTTTTTCTAGATGGTTAAGCCTACTATACGATTAGTCTAGGCCTAATCTTAACAATAGGCCTACAGTTTATTATACAGTAGGCTATACATAGGATATATTCAAATATAGGAGTGTGTAAGTCATGTACTATCTACAATATGTGTATTATTTTTGTATATTTATCAACCTGACTCAATTTACTCCTGCAGTATTTAAACTTTGGGTTTTCTCCAAACTAAGTAAGAAGTTTTATACGAATAAAGTTTGATTTTACTTGAGTTCAGGTCCACAAATGAAGCAAAAACAGTGATAGAATTAAATGATAAAATGGAAAAAACACAATAAAGAAAATGCATTACACTCTTAATAAATAAGAGAAAAACCAAAAGAAAAATAAATAAATCACAGTGATTGGGTTGGAAGATACCTGTAGATTTATCGGATTTGTCCGATAATAAAGAATTATTGTTCTAGTTTTGGCAATGGGATAAGGCTAAAAATTATTTTTCTGTGGGCGAGAAGTCACAAATCTTATCTTTATAAGTGACATCCTAGCATTTAAGCAGGATAGAAACGAATCACTACGTTACTCGTTGAACTCAGTTGAAAATTAATCAAAATACGCAGCGTACATTGCCCATTTTTGTTTTGCATTATTTCTTCTTGTTTCCAATTTATTTCTATGAAGTTCATAGGAAGAGTTTTTCAACGTTTTTTTTATTAATCATTTGAATCCACTTCTCTTAAAAAAATACATTTCATGTGTGCGCTCAGTAACATTTTTGCAGGGTTTATTGCAGCACGTCTCCCTGGGAAGATAAGTGCTAGATAGTAAAGGGACTGACTTATTAATTTCTGCCTTGCTGTGTGAAGACAAATGGAGCCCTGAGCAGTATTAGAACAAGGTGTCTGATAAATAGCAGAGCAGGAGTTCCTATACGACTAGATAAGACTTGTGCACTGCAGTGGCATCAAAGAAAGAAAGAAAAAACACAGGATACGGATGAGCAATTTGTTTGTTTTGCATTCAGAAGTTTAAGAAACTCGGGATGTGAAAAGAAGACAGCGTGGAGATCTGCCTTTCAAGAAGGAGCACGTCTTTTGTCTGCAAGTGTTTTGCTTTGCTTCCCTGTGTGAAGCAGGGACAATTACTGGAAACATTTCAAAGCTATTTTGTGCAACACAGTCAGGGGTTCGCTTCGGGGAGGCGCTATTTTACCCCACCTGTATAATACGTGAAACACAGGGACCATTAAGCTCTCAAATAAAGAACCTACAACATTTGTTCACATCATTGGTGCAGGTCCTTTGCCAAGTAGAAACAAAACAAACACAAAAGCAACAAGCCCTCACCATTCCGCTGCTTTCAGTGTTGAAGATCTGCACCTAGGTCTGCAAGCTTTTGATCATTTTAGTAATGGAGTAGTCTACTGGTTATTCAATCGATGGAAACTGATTTAAACTTGGCTGTCACCTTTTGGAAAGACTTAAACCAAAAGTTCCACCGGTGAGAAAGTGATGTAGTGTAAACACCAGGCAAATTGATTATTTGTCTTTTCTTTTATGCTCTTATTTTGTTGTAGACATAAGAAAAGCATTGTTAATGTCCTTTTTTTTCTTCTTCACAAAACCTTCTATACATTCGCTACTAGTAATCAATATGCCAGTGTGATCCTGTTCGTGCTGTCAAGCAATCAGCTATGTCTGCCTCGTGGCTGGTTCACCTCGGTCCTGCCGGGTTGGCGGTGTCTGATGGCCATGTGGAGTTCTTGTTGACGGCTAGACAAACACAGCAAAGCCAAAACAGACAAGGAATAGTGAAGATAAGTTGTTTCTCATTGCAGTAGTAGAAGGTGAATCCAATCCCCACTTGTGTATTAACACGATTATTTTTCAGCGCACACACAGTACATACAGATAGCCGATCATGAGGAGATATTCACTGATTTTGAGAATTGTTCTCCATAATCGATGACTCCCCTTTTAAATTATTATGATAGCATGGTATAGCCCATTTAAACCAGGAGGGCAGAAGAGTTTGTTTTTGTGTCTTCAAGTCGTCGTAGCCGATAAACAAGTTAGAAGTTATAAATCACTTAATGCCCCTTTAATCCCAGAATAAATTACACCATAGATTTTCTCCTTTGTTTCTGCAGAAGTAGTAACAGGCACAGTTTAGAAGAGTTTGTCATTTGGGCTTTACTTCCCTCCCTTAGCATATTCAAGTGTACGTGTACCTAGTGTCTGGAACAAGGATAATCATATGCACACTGTTATTATCTATGAGAAGACTAGGCCCCCTGCTAGGCCTTCTGTATGCATTTAGACCTCAAGTCGTGTAATTATCCATGTAGATTAGAATGAACCCGAGCAGAAGAGCTACTGAGGCACTGAGGGAGGTGGACGTTTTGTGCACATTGGAATGATTTAGAACCGGTTGGGTGTTTGCTAGATCATTTCTCTTCTCGGTTTGCCAGTTATCTTTCCTGGATGAAGCTACATATCTAATGAGCTTGGCAATAATCATAGACATGGTCGGCATCTGGTGGTGGTTTCATATTTGCCTCTGTCATTTCAGACAGGCCATTCCTCACTTGTCCATTAGCGCCATTGCTCTTGCTCATCAGCAGACGCAATCGCTTGGCTGCACAGCTGCTTCTTGTTGGCAATCACCGGCATCACAATTTTAAAAAATGGCTCGCACTCTGTGGTGCCTAACCATTCAATTTTTCTGTGCCTGTGTCAGATTTTTTTGGCTGCATTTTAGAATTTTTACATACTCTATGTTCCGAGTTCCATTGAAGTACCATTACTTTCAAATGTATCAATAAGTTAATGTATTAGTGACTCGTGAATGCCAAATCTGGTGCCCACTTTAGGTTTTCAGTCCAGCTCAACATGTTTTGCTCATTGGTTGTGCCGCAGCAGTCATCTTTATTATAGTGAATCCATAATGCCTGGTCAAAATAGTGTATGAATACATACAATGCATGTACAGTGCTCAGATGATCAATAATATGATGACCATATTTGGACACGAAAGATCATTTTTGGTTAAAGGAGAAGGAATCTCGTTTAAAACAACATGGCACCCAGTACAGCTGTGTGTATCACTGTTTACACATAACCAGTTGGTCAGGTAAAGAAAGGAGAATAGTTCATGTATATACGCTTAGACAAGTCATCTTTACACACCGTGCATCCTTGACTGTAATATGCTTTTACAGCACTGCAAGCTCAGCTAGTCTCACACTTTAGCACATCCTGAACCATAGTCTGATGTCTATGGGGAACAGATAGGCTGTGCTTATATAATATGTTGTTTTTATTACTGTGCTTGAAAAAAAACTAGCTTCTTTGTCGTCCAGAGTCACAGTCTAGATATATTTGTGTCGTTAAACCTGCTGTTTACTGTTGGTTTGTTGCAACACCTTGAGAATTCACACCGTTGCTTTGAATTCAAGCCTTGTGTAAAGCAGTTAATACCAAGGCTATCCATCGCTGAAGAAAAACTCTTAAGCGGCTCAAAAACACTCCAATTTCTTCCATGCCCTAAGAGAAAAGAAAGGCAATCTAAAGCTAATTATAATGAACAGCGTGCAACAATGGCATTAGACTCGTTTTTTTTCTGCTTTTCGGTGAGCTACTGCATATCATTAATCCCATGGCAACTGATACAGCGTCAATGCCAGGCGCAGCATGACCCCACTCGCGTCTCTGAACCAATCACTACACAACAGTTGAACTCAAGTTCCTTCATGGCACAACCAGCAAGTTAAGTAAACTTTCCCGCCTTCACACATAGAATAGCACTGCCTGTATCTAAGCTAATAAACTACATACAAGTGATTTAATAAGAACTGGTTGCATTCACCAAATCCGTCTTGGGCACATATGAAAATCATTCGGCATGTAATAGAAAATCTGCCTTCTGTGCGCATGGGGAATATGTAACATGAGCGTTAGCCTAAATTGCTTCAGTCCAAATTAATTTAGAGTTCAAATATTTTACTGAGAATTACTAAGATTAAAAATAGTTAAATATGAATACATTTTCCGAGTGTATTAGCACTGGTATCGGCATTACCACATAATCAATGCAGTAGTTGTTAGCAGCTTCCTGAGGATCTTCATCCACATCAGTTTCCAGGGGAATTTTCTCTGTTACATCTGACAGTGTATCATCGCTTGTACTCTAATTTCTCATCCCTTTGCTTTGGCAAATCATGCTTTTTGGCATCTAACTTCATGTCAACCAAAGTCCATTCTAAATAAAGACGGAAAAAATTGCTGCATGCTGCAAGTTTGCATACCACAGCTGGCTAATGCCTCAGAGGGGCGAGTGAATGAAGCGCTGATTCTACTGCATGGCACTTTTTGTATCTCTAGTTTGTTTTAGCGTTATTGTTAAATTGTGTTATATAATAGTGTGAGGTGTTTCTTTTATTTTTCTGTTATCCTGTGTTAATGTTATACTGTATGTAGAAAATAACTGAAGGACAGCTTGAAGAAATCACATCATAAAAAGCTTAATACAGTTTGTTGCTAGTGAGTGCCAAGCAGTGCTAATGGCCAAATAAAAATTCTCTCTCACATATAATTACACTATGTCCAAAGTGTTATAGGAGAGAAACTTTACTCCTCAGTGAATCAATGTGTACAGTTTCAGAAAGGATACAGTGCAAAAGCTAGATTAGTTTCTATTCTGCTCTCGCTCTCGGTTAGTTTAGCTAAGCAGATAGCTAACAAGAAGTTCAGGTTCCTTGAAATAAAGTCCAGGATACAGGATAGAGTTTAGGCCTTTGTGATAAGGTTCCATTTACTTCAGATGATTTTTGTAAAACTGTAAAACATACAAAAAAGGACTTTACAATATATTCATATTCAACACTACTAGCATAAACAAATGAGCAGCTATGAACAAGGCTTTTAGGTCCCGCTAGCTTCAATGCTAACTTACAATGTATTCTTAATGTAAAATGCTGCCGCGATTAGCATCGCCGAATTTAAGTTAAAACTGAACACTCAGAAACTAAACAAACATAGTTGCTATGCCACACAAGTGATTTACAAGCTTTAAACATAAATACTCACAGACTGAGACTTTCTCATGACAACAAAGGAGAGAATTAACTGTATGATGAGCTCTCTTGCTTGTTGCATCAAAACTGAACTAAGGTAACACAGGAGGGTCAAAAAGCACAAAACACACATGCAATGCCGTTTGTAACCACCAGGTGTCTAAAGCAAAAAACAAATTGTGGGGGCAGAACAGTTTCAGTGTAACATATTACCTAGAAAGCACCAACTTTTTTTTCAAAAGTATTAATTATTTAGAGATTTGCATCTACTTCTGGATCTTATGACTTCTTTGGAAGAGGTAATAACCAAACCATAAAATTATACTGCTTGAATATATGGGTGGCTATTAATATAATATGTTGGAACTCATACAAGTACACATTGTTAATTCCAAAATGGCACACGGGTGCTTGTAGAAAATGACACATCTCTTGCCATTTTACTAGTGTGAATTATAGCTAATACGATGTAGAAGTGTATAAAATAGCCACACAAACTTGTGTTTAAGCACAGCTTTACAATCTACCCAAAGTGTTTATTTAGGCCTTGCACAAACCATCATAAATGTGGATTTGATAGTCCATTTTATGGATAAACACTAAATGAATTAACAGAAGATAAATCAGGAAAATTGGTGATACAACGGCTGTTTTCGACTTCTCAATACTACTCTCATTAGTCAACACCGTTTGTATTGACCTTTCTTAGCTGTCAGCTCAGTGTGTAAGCCTGAGAGTATGTATGTAAAAAGAGCCTATCTCCACAACACAGTGATGGTACACTGGAACATGTTGTCGTGTTGTAGTATTGTCAGGCATGGCTACGGTAATCATATGTATGTTTTCAGAAAATGACTTTGATCTGAAACGGAATGATCATTTATTCTACTAAACTCATGCTACCTCCTGTTTCTCAATCTGCGTGGGAACAATTCAACATAAGGTTGAAGGGAAGCTGCTCCCAGTCAGACAAAAATTGCACCAAAATGTATGAAATACTAATATTTTTTTCTTTTAAATGTGTGTTATGTGAGTTTAAAAAAAAAACTTTCTATGATTTACTTTGTAGGCATAAGCATAGAGCCCAATCTGTTGTATAATGACTTTGCCATACCATACCCTTCAAAGCCTCTGTGTTTCTTGAGTGAAGTCAAACATAACTCTTGCCATTACTAAATTCCAGTTACATTCAAGCAGTCAACCAACTCCACTCTGACGGAGAACACCAGTGGGTTCCCAAATCAGAGTTTTCCCCAGATACAGTGATAGATACAGATCCTTTTTGTCGAGCAGTCCAGCGATTAGTGATGTCTAGGGGGGTAAAGGCCATTTGAGCGGAGAGGAGAACAAAACCCCTCATTGCCCATGATGCATTTCAATGACAAACCACACATAAAACCGATTTGCCTTCAAATAATTTTTTCTTATGGGGCCATTTCTTGTAAGTGGCCCCTCCCATCGAGTTCTTCTGGCATGCGAGCTCCATTACGATGATTTAGCCCGCACGGAACGACTGTGTGCTTGAATGGGAGCGCCCACAAACACATATACAAGGCCATACATATGCACTCACGCCTCAGGCCAAGGAGCCCATCAATTAGAGTGGGTTCAGTCAAGTCATCGTCATCTTCCTCTTTGCTTTTTTTCCCCTATCCCTCAGTGCACAGAAGTGGCACAAAATGGACTCTCGGTCAGCCCCTCAGAGTGCTTTAAATGTGGAGCACCTGTGTAAGGGTCTATTTTATAGACGCGTAACGAAAAATAAATCCTAGATTCCGCCAGGGTACTGAGAAGGGGAACTTGTTTTATTATTGGGGACGGAAGGTGTGAAAGTCAGCAGGGTATTTGTGGGGGAGCAAAGACTGGCAGAGTGAAGCTGAAGCCATCACATCCCGTTTGTCTGCTAGTTTCTGTTTTGCTTTGTTCCGCTGCTATTGGCTGTCCTGGAGACGAGGGCTGTTGTTCCCGTCAGGGAGCTACATTTACCTTGTGCTGTCAGATGTCATCCTGGGAAGATGTCGGGAACAGCACAGACGCAGAAACACACACACACACACACAACCACACACACACACACACACACACACACACACCACACACACACACACACACACACACACACACACACACACACACACACACACACACACACACACACACACACACACACACCACACACACACACACACACACACACACACACACACACACACACACACACACACACACAACACACACACACACACACACAACACACACACACACACACACACTCAACCTCCCACTGCTGTCTTTGATTTCAGGTCCTATTTGTTGCCAAGCCTATGCACCACTGTGATGGCCATGTAGAGTTTCTTACTGGGGTGTAGGTTTTTCCTTTTTCAAAGCCGTGTACCACCATGATGGTGCAAAAAAACGGCTTTAAGTACATACACTAAAGCTGCAGTTTTGTGCAGATGTATGCTGTATATATATATACATGGGTAGGAAAGTCCAGAAAGTGCTGTGTGCTAATGTCATGTAATACAATTAAATGTATCAGATCAAATTTAAAACAAACAACCCTCCAATAAATCCTGATAAGTGGTTGTATTCAGCTGCATGACTTCAGTGAACATGACTGCATTTTAAAAGTGATGATTTACAATAAGACAATATATTTTCGTATCTCCAAACTGAAAAGTATCCCATCCATCCTGCACTGAGCGTTGCCCTTCCTGATAAAGCTGTATAGTAAGTGAATCAGCTGATTGTCTTTTCAACCCTGGGGTGAGAACTGGGGACATATTGATTTAGCTTTTTATAAAGACAGTAGCAAACAGGGCAGACTATGAATGCCAACAGGAGTGACTGGAAAAGCATAGCCCGGAGGGGGGTTGTCTTTCTCCATGGTTCCGCCTGCCTCTCTGTTTACCGGGAATACATTTTACTCCCTCTGTGCTGTCACTCGTCTGTCTCTCTCTCCCTTTATCTCTCATCCGCATGTTCTTTCCTACATGGATGAGTCATTTCAAATAAGATAAACAAGAATTATGATGATCAAACAAACACAGCTGTTATGAAACGGGTCCAGAAGAGTCTGTGTTTGTTGTGGGGAATTCTCAGCCGTCCAGCTATGGATTTCTCTGACAAGTTGATAAGTAATGCAATTAAATGGACTGCTCGCTGCAGAACAGGGATTATTTATTCACGGCTAAAGCCCATTACATCTTTGTTACAAAAGCTTCCTCTGAGTCTTTTTATGGCATGAGTATTTCATGTTATCTCATTTCTCCGACTTCCTGAGGCATACAGGAAGTTTATGAATTATTGCGTGGTTTCCGATTCCGATTTGTTAATTCTCCTCCCCGGCAGTGCATCCAAATGCAGCGGTGGTTATTGCATTTTTTGTTTAAATGTTACCTTTTATTGACTTTATTGCTGAAACAGGTATTCTCTACTGCAGACATGACCTCATAGGCATTGGGAAAGTAAGCTTGGGGTTTGGATTAAGACAAGCATACCTGGATGCAATCACCAAACGAGACCAAGCACTGCAGCTGTTAGTGCAAATATGATTGCAAAGTTTTGTTTTGTTTTGTGATTTACCTGCAAAAACACTGACATCTTGTTAGGTCTACCTTGTCTCTCCTCATTTAAAATAATCAGCTACAGTATATGTTTCTTTATGGATACGTGGATTGCTAAATGTAATTACTGGAGTTTCATCATCAAGGATCGTGCGTGTGTACCTGGCTGATGATGGAAGTGCAACAAAATCACCGTATTGACTCTAGCCGAGTCCATGAGGAAGATGAATGGGAAATGTAAATCTGCAGGACTGTAGAGATAGTTTTTTTGGAATATAGTTTTTTAAACAGTCGTATTGATTTTATTTTTTATTTTGTGCATAATTTGGGTCAGATCTGTTGTTGTGTGTAATCTCCACATATTTTAATCGATTTTAAAATATTGGTTTATAATCACACCCCTGATATGTAGAATATAGAGAGACTAATAACTTCTCTATCTTCATCCCTCTTCTGTATTAATTGCCAAAAACAGCAAAAATGCACAACAAAAATATATTCATGAAAAAATACTGATCTGAGAGTGACAGTGCCTTGGCCTGTGTCAAGGCAGGTCCTTTTGGGGAAGCAGAATGTCTCGCTCTGCAAATGAACATCAGGCATGTGGCAATACAGTATCTAGCACCTTCTGTTAATTGCCAACTGTATTTAGAGAAGAAGGACTAAGCCATGAGGTGATGGATGGCAGCGCTTAACATCAAAGGGTGGACAAACGTGTCAGCTGGATCTTTGCCATCTGTCAAGTGGGCTGGATTTCAGAGCAATGTCTTGGTCATGCCGATTAGTCTATGAAAAGGTAACAAGAGCATGAAAAATGATATCCGATCATACCTCAATTAAAATTCATAACCTTGTAGTATCTTGTAATAAAGTAAAACAATAGTACCATACAATAAAAGTAAATCGGTTTTGGATTAGTCAACAAACTTAAGGAATAAGGGATTTGACAACTGAAAGTCATTACCGGCCCATTAAAAAGCAGCGGTCCAGATCTTAATTTTTTTTTTCTTTTTAAGTAAATAAATCTCCCTTTGTGCCAGAGGTCTGTACATTCTGGGTGAGCCTCCCAACATGGCCGCTTGCCTCTTGGGTGACAGCGTGAGGTGACACTCGGCTTGTTGTTCAACCAAAACGCAAAACGACACAACGCTAAATCACCACGGATTAATGTTATTCTGCATCCTCTGGGCCAGGGCGAAAAGCAGATCTGCTCCACAGTCTTCCCCAAACCCTGCGGTTTATTTACCCTGGCAGAGACTCGTGACTTAATTTGGAAAGATGGGAGTGTCCTCTTACCCTCTCTATTTCCATGTGCAGCTGCCCTCCATGGCTGTTTTTTATTAACCTCCCTGGCTATCTTACACTGTCATAAAATGAAATATTTTTTCGGTCTGCACGTCTGTTATGGAATGCAGGGAGGGACTTGCAGATGTTACCTTTACCAGACATTATCATCATTATGGGATATGTATTTCCTTGATGACTGCTTACCAGTGGCCCTAATCTCATAAAATCCTTTCGGTAGGATGATCAGTAACTAAACATGCGCCCTCCTTCAGATCCATGGAAGATGCAGTTTCCCAGGTTTTGCACCCCACTATCTCTTGAATGCAGAAGCAGGATTGCTGTTCATTGATCACAGTTCAGCTTTCAACACTATAGTCCTTAGCAGACTCCGACTGAACACACCCTTGTGTGCCTGGACTGTCTGACTGCATCTTTATCATCTAGTCTGCAGATGACACATTGCCTGATCTGACAACGATAAGAAGGCCAACCTGGAGGCCTACCTGACTAAGGAGATTGTTGTGGTCTACAGGTAGACACTACACCGGAAGATGCACACTGTGGATAAATGGGCCTGTTGTGCAAGGGTGTGCAGATTTAAACACCTGGGAATCCACATCACAGAGGATCGACATAGACAACGTACACTGGCACTGTAGTGAGAAAGGCAAGGCAATACATTACCACCCCAGGCAGCTGAGGAAATTCCGAGTCTCCTTGAGGATCCTTCAATGCTTCTACTCTGGGACTGTTTGTTGAGAGCATCCTGACAGGAAGGATTACTGCCTGGTCTGGCATCAGCTTTGCCCAGGACAGGAGGGCTCTGCAGACAGTAGTGCTCTACAGTAGCCACACACCCGTCCCTGCATGATTTACACACCTCGAAAGTCCAGAGGTTGTAGGATTATGAAGGATTGTCACCCCCCAGGTAATCATTCAGGCAAGTTTCCACCTTTCATTTCAATGCACCTCCTGCATGTTTATGTGATGAATTAAGTTCTTGAATCTTGAATACACTATCAACCCTTTAAGCTTAATATGAAAGAGAATAATGCGATAACTATCAATGCCCTTATTGATTCTGAGTAAAGGTTACTACATATACCAGTAAGAGGAACCTGGTCAGAAAGTTAGAATTTTAGGTCAGAAATCATGTGACGTTTCATCAAGATGGTGGAAAACGCAAACTTGTGTTTTTTCATGTTCTTAACTTTGGCAGGCAGCAGAATTATTTTAGCACTTATCAGTGCACCTGTGTTCATTGTAAGAATAAGGGCAAAGTCATTAATTAGGGAAAGTACAGGACAAAGCATTCCTTTTTTCCTGCATGCTATTAAAAGAAAAATGTTTCGTATCATTGCTGACTTTTGTAGGACAAGTGGAAATTTGTCTTTGTTGTGTATCCATCAACTATGTTATTCTCCAAAAGAGGTTTTGTGGCACTATTTAAAAATGTCACAGTCATAGCTCATTGTTGTAATGTGACTGATAAGTTCAGGTTATTACCTTTTTTCGCTTGCTTTGTCTAGAAAGCAAGGCAAGGCTGATTTTATTTAATTATATATTTATTTTTAGGGCATGTACACCTAAATATGCAAGATAGTTTGTATTGAAACAAATCTATGTTCATGCACTAGAGTTAGATGAAATTGAATTCAAAGCCTAGGGTTCATATTGTCAGGCAATCTTCTGTAGCTGCTAGTTGCTCTCACCAGTTTTGAAATGCCAGCTTCGACAAAGTAGACTCATTTGTATGAATTACTTTCTTTCATACCTTAATTATTAGTACTGCTTGGCTCATCTGAACATATTTTTACTTATCATTTTCTTCCATACAGCTCGTGGTTATATGTGGTTGGTACGTGGACGTCAGTTCAAAGTTATGTTTGCTGTCTTCGGCCCTGAGGAAAATGTAACTTTTTTTTTAAGATCATCTGTCGGTCATGTCATCTTAACGGCTTGAGGAGTCGGTCAATTTGTTTACCTGGACAACAATCTTTGCTTAGCGGGCAATATGCGCTATGTATTTAAGATGTATTGATTGCTGATATTGTGTGCAGATGTCAATCATAGGATGATAAGTGGTTGATACTACATGAGAAAAATAGCTTATTCTTATTTTGCAGAAAGCTCTTCTGATCTAAGGAACATATTGTCAATTGTGCAGCTTATTGTGCAAGTTCATTGGTTCCTCTTTGCACACTGCTTATTTTTCGTACTTTGGTTAAAGTGCACATTTAAATTGGCAGATTCTCACACTTTTATTTCTCTGAACATTTATCAGGCTCCAATTTTCTTTGGTGACAACCAGCAGATGATTAGCCTGGTTGTAAGGGGATTATCTTTATTTTATCTCTTCATGCACTGAGAGGGAAGACGAGGAGCTATATGAGCTACGGCATGATGGTTAATTACACTTGCAGATTGACGGCTTTTCTAGTTTTATCAAATGTTTCTAAGGCTGAGCCACTTTTCTACATGTATCCACCCCTCTCTATGTGACAGTGATGATGGGGTGATGAAACTGGAATTGGAATCCATTTATTTCCTGTATGATATGCTAATTGAAGAATTCTATAAAGAAATGTATCCCATGACGTTTCCAGTCGGTGTGAACTGGATTTTATTGTGAAGCTAAAACAAGTCGTTGATCCAGCGGTGCTGTTTTTTTGTCTGTGATTGGATGCATGCTTACCATTTGCAACACTCTTTTAGATTAATTATACCTTTATCAGACATCCCTCTTACACCTTGGCCTTCCAGTGCCATGTCACACAATAGAGTCACATTATTAGGTGTATTTACTTTCCAAAACTACAATAGCCTGAAAATGAAATATCTTATCAGGTTTAAACAGCCCGAGCCAAAGCAACTAGAATTTGGGGTTTACATGTTAATGAGGGGATTCTGAGTAAACCGTTAAACAAATCGAATAGCCTGTGTCTTTGTTGGCAGCCGTCCGACACCACAGTAACGCTGCATCCCTGGCTTTATTCTGTAATTTGTTGGTCTTTTTTTTAGTCATTTAGTTTATGAATTAAAAAAAACAGGAGCCTCAAAGTTTTATGGAAAGGAGGTTCATTTTAGTCCTGCCAATATTCAAGAACTCTGTTGGTGTCATCTTGAGGTAAGGGACCACCTTAATACTTGTGTACTGTATGCACTAGGGCTGCAGCTTTAACCATCGCCGGTATCTTTATTTGAAAATGTCCGGACCGTTACACTCTGACATTATTATTCCAACCTTACTTGAGCCAATAAGAACCTCCATATCCTGGACAGTCTAACATTAAAAATTAGAATCATATATAAGTAGGTAGCTATAAGTAAGTAAAGGTACGATGCATAGAATTTGCATCAATTTGAAGAATTGTCTCAGACGTAGTAGGCATTTATCCACTGATTGCATTGCTAAATGATCAGTAATCTTAACCAGGGAGGGCCATCAGGTGTTTAGGGACTGACCACCTGCCTTACTAGAACGAGCCATTCTGAATATTAAGCCATTTTTCTAACTTTATTTTTTATGATAATACTGTTGTGCTTATCCTTTAGATATTAAAAGGTATGCATTTTACTTTACACTATGGTATTGCTACTTTTACTTTAACATTTTTTGAGCACTTCTTCCAACATTAAGCTCAAGGTTTATTCTTATTTTGTATAAAGCCGAGCAACTGCAGGAGAATAAAAGTGGTTCGCAGACAAGCTTTTTATTGATCTATTACCATTTTATGAACACCAATTCTGCGCAGCACGTAAACAATGGACAAGATATTGATTACAGCTGTTCAAAGCTCTTCAGTCTTCTAAAAAATGTCTGAAAGACTGCCGCAATAAAAAAAAAGGAATATATGCTCCAAAGTTGGGATCAATTACATGCTGTGGAGTATTTCTTTAATCCCACATACCAATACACCGTCAATCTGAGAATATATTGACGCGTACAACAAATCGTAGACGTACATAGCTTATTTTTCTTGTCAAAACTTTATGTTCACATTTATTTTAATGTCTACAATATACAAATCTGTTGTTGGAAATTGATTAGCACTAAAATGAATACTGGTCGAAACGGTCTTATACAGAGAATATAACATTTCTTTTCATTTCAACTTTCTTGATGTAATAAATCCTTTTGTTGCTCCCTACTGATCCAGAGGCTGTTTTGCACTCATATTTTTTCCCTGGTAGTGTTTTTATGCCATTGTTTATCTCTTTTGTGCAAGCAAGGGCCTTTTTTCAAATGACTGCAATACACTACAATATTCCCCATTTTGACATCTGGTATATCTTTTTTTCTCCTCAGAGAATGATGAGATAAAAAATAATGCAAAGTACAGCCTAAGTTGCAATGTGTTGGTACTGAACTTCTAAGGCAGAACCCCAACTTGAACAGCTGTTGTGATCAAACCAGGGGAAATAAGCATAAAAAGGCACAAAAGCATTCGATTACTCATCATGACAACAACATTAATCACAAATGTTCAAAAAAGTGAAATCTTTCAAATATGGAGACAGTTAGTTTTCAAGGCTCGTTAGCTGAACTATAAAGTTTACAGATCAATTCAAAGTTACCACAACAGATAATAAAGTCAATACATGTTATTACATTTGCATCAATACCAAATCCATAGAGATCAATCTACAACCACTGGTTAACTTTAAGCATTGATGCCTGCAAATCACTTTGCAAATCGATCTGCAAAAAAACGTTTTTGTGATTTACTGAAAACATTCACATGAATCTTAATTAATCACCAACCCAGATACATTCATTCTCTTTAAGTTTGTAAAGACACGTAGAGCTAGATGAAAAGGGCTTCTAGAAATGATTCAGTGTTTGATGTTAACCATAGGAAAATGAAAAGTACCAATAATGAACAAAAAGTATTAAGTTCCTCAGACTGTATGTATGTGAAAACATGTACAACTTCAAAGCCAGTTACTGTCACAGCAAGGCTGAAACATAAAATGATTGTCTGTTCGCAGTTTAATCTTTATTTTCTGCTTAACAGCTCTGGGTCCTTCAGCTCAACTTTCCATATAAAAACCATCGCTTTAGCAAAAGCACTTCATACAAAACACTCGGCAGGAAGAAGTCCACCCCACTGCCCTCGCACAGCCCTCCAGTATAACCTCGACTTCATCTCGTGGCAGAAACGCCTGTTTGATATTCCGCACCATAAATGAAACATATTCCCTGTTTTGCTGGACCGGCTCGTCTCTGCCCTCTGGTTTGATTCGACAGAGCCTCCGCACTATCTTTATGCAAAGCACACTGATGAAGCAGCCACTTATCATTAAGTGACTGCCGTTGTTATACACCAAGGCTTCATGTTATCAGCTAATATATGCATTAATAATCCAGACAAAGTAATTTTGCTGTCTTTATGCATACCTATTAGCAAGGAGAGATAATGATTCCTGCCCACGCAACTCCTCATCAGTGGAAACAAAAGTTCACATGTTATCGGGGAGGGAATATTGTGGTATGATGCCCATAGTTATAAACAAGGTGGTGCATATACAGAAATGTCATGCCTGTGAAACATATTAAAGAACATAAAAAATATTTTCACCATTCAACTGAAGGATTTGTATCAGGGCTGAATGATTTGGAGGAAAATATCTAATAGCGAAATATATGATAGATTTTGACATTTAAGCTAAATCTGGCTATGTAAATGGGCATGCTGCTAGCTGGTCCCCCTTTGTTTACAAATCCTAGGCTGTGTATATACTGGATTTATTTTCAGTGCACACACAGTACAGACAGGTAGCGAAGCTTCACAACATTAAGTCTGTCAATATATCAGCCATGTTTTCTGTCTTAGGTACAGCTCACTAGCATTCGAAGTCTAATACTGTTTCTAAGTGTTAACACGGGCTGCTGTCTGTTGTAGCCTATACAGGGTCGCATTCCTTTAGACATCAATAATCCCTACCAAGATATCCAAACCGTGAGTCCCACACGTTAGAGCATCCCCTGATATGCAGCATTACAGACAGAGTAAGTAGAGGGAGGGGTGGAGATTTGTTGAGCTGTTGTTCCGTGTTACGTGTGGTGTAGTAGCAGACTGGAGAGGAGAGGAGGAGGTATCCGACGGCAGGGAGAAGCTGAAAGCCCCGGGGGTAGTTTGTGTCAGCCCTATACTCTGGCTGCTCCTCACTGAGCCAGGCCTTTTGTAATGCTGATTTACACAGCCTTTTGTCCAAGGCACTCTGATTCTGATGGTGTGTGTGTGATGTGAGGGGTGGTGGAGTTGTGTGTGATGTGTGTGTGTGTATTACGTGTGTGTGTGTGTGTAGCAGGATGGTGGGAGGGGGAGGTATGACGGGTGAGAGTGAATGCAGTGGGTGTTTGTGTAGCCCATATCTGGTGTCTATGTGCCAGGCTTTGTAATGCTGTTTAACGCTTTGTCAGGCACTTGATTCTGATGTGTGTGTGTGTGTGTGTGTGTGTGTGTGTGTGTGTGTGTGTGTGTGTGTGTGTGTGTGGTGTGTGTGTGTTTGAGAGAGCGAGAGAGAGGGAAGAGGACAAGGAAGAGATTATAGAGTTTACAACATAGGGCAGACTATGTGCACGTACGTTGAGTATCTATAATCGAGAAAATAATAGCAGCACTTTACAATATCTTATCATCCTATTCAGCACTTACTCAATGGATACAACTCATTCATGAACGTGAAAATGTTCAACTATTGATGAGGCGGTGTCAAAAAGTTGTTGATCCAACTCTTTGGTAAGTTTTTCTGGAAGATGTTTTGTAGTTTGGCTTGTATCGTAAAACATACTTGTATTTTCTAAATCGTTTCTACAGTTATCATTCAATATTCAATAACCTTGGGGCTGCGGGTGTAAAGAGATGTGTTGATCTTCACACACATTGCTGTATGATATGACGATGACAGTTATTGCTCCGAGTAGAAAATTTCACTTGTTCACCATCAACATTAGTCATGTTGATGGTGACAGCAGGTTCAATAGAGCAGACACAGAAAAAGGCAATGAATCGCAAAACCAATAATGAACAGCAACACAACACATTACGGAAAGGCTCACCTGAAGGCGTGATGTTTGGGGAAAACAAGACGGAGGTACTAGCTGATGGGTCTGTATGTCACTCCCAAAAGAGATGAGGAGGCTTGGTGATAAATCAACACCGTAGGAACTTTCTAGCGCTTATTTTGTCCCCATTATTTTGTCCACCCAACAGGGTCCCTCCACAGATTTTATAATTTATTGAAAAAACTAAAAACCATCATTTGTATTCAAAAGTTAATTTAGAGCAGCACTTATTTTCATAACCAATTCTGTGTTCAACCTTTTCAAATGTCCGATGAAAATTGGAGAAGACAAATACACAGGAGGTAATATCAAAATATCTTGTTTTGTCTGACAAAACATGAGATTTCTTCATTAATCATCAGCAAGCAATGCAAATCCCCACATTTTAGAATCTGGAACTGTGGAATATTTTGGAATTTGGGCTTTAAAAATGACTCAATAAACGAATAGATTAGCAAAATATTTGCTGATCCATTTCCTCTTGATCAACTAACCGATTCATTGACTAACTAACTGTTGCTGCTCTACTATTTACCGAAAGAAAAAAAGGAGGAAAAGTTCAGGAAGGAATAAAGGGAGGAAGACGTAAACAAAGACACAAAGGTTGAAAGAAACATATAAGAAAGAGAGACGCTGGTGCATGCACACGTCAGGATAGGAAGTGAACCTAATCAAGGTTATAGCATAGTGATACAAGAAGAGAGGAGAGAGAGAGAGACTGAGAGAGAGAGAGGTTGGCAGAAGATGTCCCTCTCCCCAGCGTCCAACCCCCCAACGACGTCACAGGCTGTGTGACTCAAAACAAGCCGCTCTCAGCTGAGCTCCTCACTCGCGTCTCCCTCACACACACAGACACACAGACACACCACGCTTTCTCCAGCGGACATTCACTCCTGCCCTCTCAGATGCGCCGCAACACTTGCTTCAACACCTGCTTCACACCTGCTCAGTGACACCCTGAGACGGTGTGCGTAGGCGCCACAGTCATCTCTGCGCTACAACGGTGAAAGTCCAGCGAAAAGAAAAACCACTTTGTTCTTCTCGGGACTTAAACCAGCTCTGTGTCTTGTGAGTGATGCCTCGTTCTTTGTGAGGCTACTGACGGGAGATCCAGAGAGAAAGGAGCGCTCTGACATCCAACCCCTAGCCATGCACCCCCGTCCCAAAAAGCAGCAGATGTGACAGAAGAGGAGAGGCGGAGAGAGAGAGAGAGAGAAACACAATCTCCCCCCACCACCCCTCCTTCCCTCATCTGGGAGAACAATACCAAGCCTCCAGTTGGAGAGGGTCAGCTTTTGTCCCTCTCCCCACGCTCCCCGCATAAAAGGAACGGCAAGCAGACAGACGCGCTGACACATTGACCTGCTGCTCTGAGAGAGAGAGAGAGGAGAGAGGACGGAGCACAACAGTTGCAGCACTTTACTTCGATTCAGTACTTGGGACAGCTCCTGAGAGGCAACCGACGCGAGTGTGTGTGTGTGTTCCCATGAGTTGGTAGACTTCCCTGGTTCAATTTGGAGACTATAAGAACCACAGAATGCAGCCGGCGTGTTCGCTTCAGCCCTGTGGCCCCTCTCCGACCCTGGCTTCGCAGGGCAGCACGGCCGGTATCTATCAGCTGGAGGAGAAGCAGCTCTTTGAGAGGTTTTGGAGGGGGACTTTCAAGGCTGTGGCCACCCCCAGACCGGAGAGCGTCATCGTGGCCAGCATCACCGCCCGAAGGAGGGTGACCAAGTGAGTTCAAAATGCTTTGCGATCGCGGTCAAAGAACAAATCATACTTGTGTTTTGAGCCCCCATTGAATTGTGTTAGCGGTCCAGTGAGTTTTTTTCTCTTCCTTTAGGAGTATATCTTTCAACCCATGCTTGTTGATGCAAAAAATCAGCAAGTGGTTGTGGAGCGATATTATTGTCTTATCAACAATCTCCTTCGTTTTCTGGTGCCAGAACCATTAAACTCATCGTTTGTATAAAAAGCAGTATATCCTTGCTGTGTGCTCATGCCAATACTCTACAATACTTGACATTGAATTCCCAAAGCTTCTAACACCTATTAAAATATATTTCTCTTGATTTGGGTTTTGGGGTTCACACACGGCACATGAAGAACAAGTTGACCGTATCTCATACAGTTCAGTGTAGCCCCCAAGACCATGCTTTTGGTTGTTTACAGAAGACATCTAGTTGTCAACTTGAAACCTGGACTAAATTTGGTTGAAAAGTAATCATTTTAGATGTCCATGTGGCGTATTAACCTCGTTTCAACAGCATTTCAGGGACTTATATATATATATTTTTCTTAAAGATATTCTTTGGCATTTTTATGCTTTATTGATAGTGTAGAGACAGAGTTGAAATGGGGCAGAGAGGGGAGTGACATGCAGAGATCGACCGCGGGCTGGAATCGAACCCGGGTCCGCTGCTGGCTGAGGCCCATGGGGGGGACGCCCTACCAACTGAGCTAAGGGCGCCCCCAGGGACTATATTTTAACCCATTGTTACAACCTGCAATTCATTTGAAATACAGTCAAACAAAATGCTGCTGAACCAGCAGATATATGTAACGCTCCTTTAGTTCCGACCTAGAGACCTCTTATCACCCATAAATCAGTGCTTTCCAAGATTTTAAGAGCCCAAAATATGACTTTTGTGTTCAGTCAGGCTAAGCCACACATACAGCCAAACCCAGCTGGCATGACAAGTGTGACTTGGGTTAATTGTCCCCTGTAAAGGTCGTGTGTCTGCATCGTCTTTGGCTCTAATGTCAGTCTTGTCCCCCTCTTCCCCCTGTGATATGGCTTGGTGCCAGTGTCTGTTGAAGGAGCAACATGTCACATGTTTATTCCCTCACTTTCATCCCTGCGAACAAAGGTTAGCTGTAGCCTTGATATGCTGAGAGTGGAAGAGAGTGAAGGATGGATGTCTTCTGCCCTTTTCTCCTCCTCATCTCTTCTTTTTATCCCATCTTGGCTCCTGTTTGCACAATCAACCATCATCTGTTAGATTTGACAACCTTATCAGTTTTCTTATCCATGCTCTGCTTTGCCTGCTGTGCCTGTTTTGTAAAACACTACCCAGCAGTGGCAATGACTCAGAACAGTAATACATGTTCAAATACATAGAACATTTACACAACCACACTTACAGACATGCACATTTGCGTATGTGTACTTGCATAATGATGCAGCTTGCTTGGGTGACCTTTGAGTGGTTTTGACACCCACTATCAACTTTCTGTTATGTGAAATTAGCTATGTTAATGAGGATTAGAATGGCCCATTTCACCCAACATCGGCACAAGCAACGGAAAGGCAAACTGAACCAGCTAATGTGTCTTTAATGGGTTCTATTACAGCGGGACCATAATGCTGCCCATGGCATGGTTATAACGGATTTAAGTAGCTTGTAGGATGAAAAACTTTATTGCAAGAATGAGTCCAAATATGCCTTTTTTTCCCTTTCATTGTGCCCCAGCACCGAGATCTTGCCAAATGACTGCAGCCTCAATTTTCTCGTCAATAAACCATCGCCTGGTACAGGCGATTGAGTCGAGTCTATTTGGAGAAACTGGCAAAAAAAAAGAAAAAAAATAGAGAAAAAAGCTAATGAACCCACAAAAAAAGTTAAATGGCCGCTGCCACACACCGAGCAGCCTTTTTTGGAAATTGCCAGAGACTCTGGAGCAGGGCCCAGCTGTCTCTTCAGCTTGAGCCTCTCCAGGAAGGAAGCTCTCCTCAAGTGGCTTCACCCTCAGTGACAGTGATGACAGCATGGCAGGCAGGGGCAGGCCAGAGCCAACGTGCCCAGAGAACAGACATAATGTTGCTAATTCGCCCGGGTCTGTTTGTGAGAGACGACAGCAGAGTCTCCCAACGTCCCTGTTCTCTCTCTCTTGACCTGCCTATGTGTATATTTGCAGGATGGTAAAATGCAGATGGACTTCTGGGTGATACAGATTGTGAATAATGAGTAAAACACAACAAACAAACACAACGCCCAGAGAGTATGGAGGCAGGAGGAGAGGCTCAGGCGTCCTCCCTTCCTATCTCCCTGCATGCACTGTTGATTTTTCCAGAGCAGAGTTTGACTGGGGAATGCTTAGACCATCACAATGCATGGCCTTAGGCGCGCTCCTATGGCTCGGTCTCTCCAAGAGGAAACATCATTATTCACTGTGGATAACTCGGGGGGTGATGAACAATTACAGTGAAAGTGAGGGGGGCTTTATGCACAACAAGCAAGAGAGGAAGAGTGAAGGGTACTAGCCACGGGGAGATGTTTCATGTTCAATGATCCCGGGTCCTCTCCTGTCCGTTTTGTTCTCCTCCTCTTACTCTCCCTTGTAGCTCCTGTAATACAAATGCTGGAGGGGCCCGGGATCCACAGAGGAGTAATTAGTGTGTGTTGTTCTCCCTCCGTCCTGTTCAGGCCAGTCACACAGAGGAGAGGGGAGGAGTTCACTGGCTCTGTGCAGCAGGGTGGGGCTCTGAGGGCTCAAAACCCATTATGACCCTGCAAGCTGTTTTGTCCATGGGGGGGGGGGGGCGGGGCGCTCCTCATTAAATATGCAGCCTGGCTAACTTTGGCTTGTGTAGTGTGCGCGTGTTTGAGTGTGTGAGTGTTTATGTGCGGTCATGTGCAGCTGTACTGGAAATCTTTTCCAGCAAAATCAAGGGTTTGATATGAGGGTGGAAGCGTGCATGTGTGTGAGTGCGTGTGTGTGTGCGTATGGCTAACGTCTAGTGGGTTCTTGTCCAACTCTGGCAGATGGCAGGCTAGAGAGAATGAAAAGAAAGGGAGGGGGACTGGTGTGTGTGTGTGTTGGTGGGTGGATGTGTGTGCGTTGTGTGTGTGGTAGGGGGTATCAGGCCTCTTACCTCAGCAGATGCTGGTTTAACGAGGAAGAGAGGAAAAGGGTTTGGAGGAGCTTGTACACTGACAGCACCAGTGGGAATATGAAGTCGGGTGGACAAAATAACAGGAACACAGAATACTGTGCAATTCAATACAGCCTGAAAAATGAACAGAAATTCCAATCAACACATATTTGAATTGGTCGTAGCAAAAATTAAACATTATACAAATGTTTATCTTTCCAAATTAACAATAACATTCATACAAACACATGTATTCCCATAACGTGTTCTAAACAGAAGTGTGCTTTATCAGATACACCAACACAGTAAACAGCATATTACAAGAATGCTTTTTATGTAATACACGGAATGTAACAGTAAAACAATAAGGAACATGGAAAAATAAAACCAAAACATGATGCGAATGTATTCACAAGTCAATCAATTAGTTTTTAAGAAGTTATTGAACAGAGTTGGCAGGGAGTTCGAAAGCTGAGGGGCCCCAGTGATCTTTGATTATAAAGCAGTTGGAACAACTAGGAGACCATTTCCTGAGGATCTGAGGCTGTGCTGTGGCTCATAACAGATTAGCATATCAACAATAACTAGAGGCCAGCTTTAAAAGTTATAGGCTAAATCAGTTCTAAAACTCTCAGGGAGCCAGTGTAAAGATGCAGGAGTGGCAGTGATGTGATTTGATTTCCATGGGTTTCTCAAAGGCCCTGTTTTTGAATGAGCTGGAGGCGAGCAATTGACTGATGGCTGTAGCCCGGAGGAAAGAGAATTATTGGGTTCCAAGCCAGAGGAAATAAATGCAAGATCCGCAGCTGTCAGAGATGCTTTAATTTGAGATATCACCCTCAGTGGAAGAAAAGATGATTGTACCACCTGGGATACTTAAAAATAAAAGTATATGTTGGAATCATATCTATTCCCTAGTTTTCAAACTGATTTCATCTGTATTAGATAATAAACAGCCGTGTTTGAGTGTAGAGGAGCTGACAGAGAAGGTGGGTAATTTGAAATAACTTTTAGATTTTGATTCATTCAACTTCACAAAGTAATGCACCATCCATCTGTTGAGGTCAGAAAGACAGCAGAGAAGTTAGACTATTTATGCAGTCTTACCGAGTCAAAGCAGATCATACAGCGGTGTATCATCAGTGTATTGGTATTTTGGAGAAAAAAAATAGGACCTAAAATTGAGCCCTGTGGGACACCACAAGTAAAAACGATGAGGTTATTTCTGTGTCTTTTGGTGTATGATAACCAAGTGGGTGGAAAATATGGAGGCAAGGGGAGGATACCATGGACGCGATTGCTATTTTCTAGCACTGACAGCCTGATTGGTTTAAAATGTCTTACTTACTACAAAAGAAACTGGTTCCGAAGTGATGTGGATTCCACGTGATGTGACAGAGATTTATATCCTGGTCTGTTTTGCTGAGAAACTCTTCACATCTTGTTGTGGTAACTTCTGGGAATTGGTAGGGTTAGGAGTAGGGCCGATCAATGAGTCTTTGGTCTCAAAAGGCTTTGAGTGGCAATAGCCTTGTCTCAATGTGTGTCCTTTGCTCCTTTTAAACTAAATTGAAATATTTTTCATTGGACTTCTGAGGGAATAAAGAGTTAATCTGTTTTTTTCTACTTCCCTACACTTTCTTTTAAGGTCCCTTATGTGATCATTTAACAAGGGAGAGGGTGCAATCTTATCTAAAATGCTGCAACATGTACTATTGAAACCCCTGCATCATTATAAGGGATATGGATGGTTTATTATAGCTGTTAGAATGGCCAGAGTGTCTTTTCTAATAACACTGTAATCACCAAGTCAATAGCTGTAATCTGCGAAGAGAGCTACAAAGTCTGACAAGGCAAGAAACACACGTTCAGAAGATCAGACGAGTTGTGAACATACCAAATATTCTTAAGCACTTTACTTTGAGGTTAAACCGAGAGTGAGAGTCTTCAAAATGACAGTAATAGAGTAGGAGGAGCAAGTAAAGGGGAATGTGAGTGTACTGAAAGTTGGAGCTTTTCTACAGCTTGGATCTGAATGAAATTCTCCTGTTTGGAAGTTGTTCTTTAACTGATGAATTGAAAGTTTGGGTTATCATTTTAAAGTTCACCTTTTGTTTTCCCTTCAAAACTAGTCTGGCTTACATTAGGGTCTGTTAACAACATGTATTCTATGTCTAACTGCTTGTGTTCCTTGCACCATTAGAGATAATTTCAGCTACAGCATTAAATACGAATTATCCTTTAAGAAACTATTCAAACGATTTGTCTAGAAACGGTTTGAAATTGCTACGGTGATCACGTCTGCGCTAAAGCATCCTGGAGACTGTCCAAACATACACACACAAAACACAAGCATGAAAATGTTCTGAGCCTGGGAATACATATAGAGGGATATAAAGGATATAGATTCTCAAAAAACATCAAAGAGTAGCAGTCAGAGCTCCCCCTGGGACAAACAATGACAAACATGATTCAGTGATGGACGAGGGGGTTTGTCTAGTGGTGTACATCTCCCTGTCTGTGCTTCTGCTCTTGTCTCTTCACTGAGTCTCTCTTCCTCTCCTCACATCGTATATCTCTCTCCTTCCTCCTCTCCATATCTTTGCAGTGTGTGTTAACTCGCCCTCTCTGTGTCTGTGTCATGCAACTCGGAGCGTACAGGATGCGGCTACTGAGGCATGCTGACAAGAGAGGAGGAGATGATGCCGACTCCCCAGGCAGGAATCAGACTTATCACAGAAATGAATTCATATTTAGTATTGATTCCCCATAGCCAATCCATTTGGATTAAAACAGGCTCTAGCGACTCAACAATTGATGCACTGTTTCCAGTCTGTTTTACAGCAGGACGCGTTGTTTATGTCATGGGAACAGGTCTATAACAGAAATGTTAATTGGTCGATTTATATTTTGCATTGATTCTTTTGGCACAGGCGTTCCATTTGCTATTTGAATCAAACTAGTGTCTCTTGATCAACACCTGATAACAGCATACAGTTGTGCCTTCGGAGGCATTGAAGAAAAACAAGATAATAAAATAGTTCACAATATTCAATGTAGAAGTAACCTAGAAAAAAAAATAATAGAAAAATCTCTCAAAATAACTACAAACTGATTTGGTGAAAACGCAACCCAGACAGCCTTGGTAACAGTGAGACTTTAGAAGCCATTTGAATCCATTATGACACAGGCAACCTTCAATTTGTTGAGCCAGACATATTGAGGAATTGGTTATTAAACGTTAACACTGAAACAAAAGCAGTGGACTACAACGTAAATGGAGACACTTTGTCACAAGAAAAGAAAACATCTGATATTGGTTCTGCAGAGATATGAAGTCATTGCGGCACATTTGTACTCCTCAAACATCTTAATCTGTAGAAGCCTGCAAGGGGTTTATTTGTCTTTGTTTTGGCAGCTAGAAAGAATACTATAGCCTATAAAACCCATCACAATATAATCTAATACACTACCAAACCGTTTGGAGGATGTCTTGTGCCTCTATTTGTTTTTGAATTGGCCCTTAGAGGAACAAATACAACAGAAGACATGTGCATAAACAGCTTACTACCTGTATACAAGGCAAATGCATGCATCCATATATGGGCATGCACATATAGTACATATGGACACCACACACACACACACACACTGTGCCATAGGGGGATTCCAACAGGATAATTCCCCAAGAGCAGCAGCAGCATTTTTGAAAATGAATGCAGAGGATTGAGAGTTAACCCTTTCCTTCAAACGTCGGCCTAAAGCTACTGTGAAATTCCCCCTCCCGGTCCCCAGCCTGCGGTCCAACCCCCGTGAGGAAAATGCACTTCACCTGGCAGCTGCTGGCCATTGTGAAGTCACAACATAGCAAATGATCCTGTGGATCATTTCTATGTGAGGAAAACACACCTTTGAAGGTCAGGTTTAATGACAATCTGACGGGGACAGGCAGTTTCTGGACATGTAGGTCAGACATCAACTGGCACCTCTGACCTTTTTATTGACAATTGATATGATATTTGAGGTATATACTATTTTGAAACATAAATAGACTCAAGATCGAGTGTTTTTTGGAATCAAATATTTAGTAACCGTTGCTGTTCAGTTTTACTTCTTAAGAGAGCTTAGATAGCACTCTTATTTGAGTTATGGTGTCCTGAGATATTTTAGATAATAAAATGTCTACCTTATACTTAAGGTTTGATGTGAGAAAGATCCTTTGTTGGGAAGTTACATTTAAGCATTTAAGTATTAATGCCTTGAAGTAAAAAACCTAAGAATTTCCATGCCCAAGAATAAAGTGATTCAATCGAGTACAGACACTGAGGGACTGTCCTGACACATATCCGTCTGTCACCAATTCAAACGTGTATTTCTCTATCATATTTCATAGGACCACAGTGTATTTTGCCTGTAACACTGACACCACATAAAACGTGTGAATGCAGTGGAGAATACTTTATCTGAGATGCCCGTGAGCACAAGTTGTTGATTGAGTCTTCTTTCCAACGTTCTGCAGTGACAATGCCAATAAGCACACAGCACGATATGTTTTATTAAAGTTGCGTGCAGAGATGTAGATGTTCAATCAGCAGCAGTGAAACATAAGGTGAGAATGTAATCTCTCGTGGCGCGAAGAGACATTTTCTGCTCCAGTGGCAGAGAAGGGAGAACGGATTTTGGTTGAGCTCTGCTTTTTTACGCCTGAGTTGGTTTCATTTCATAATCATAACAGGGAAAATATAACATTAGCTCCATTTCAAAGTTTATTGTCTGGTTCATTTGAAGTTGAACTGTTTGTGTATACAAATCCACACTGAACCAGTGCAATGTGGATCCGTTCTGCACCTGGCTGCACATATTTTATGTTAAAAAACGAGTGCTCTGACATTTAAAAGACTCATGGCATTCAAGTCCATTACCATGGTAAATTGTGGTGTGTGCGTGCGTGCACACTTTTTATTTTGTCAGTTTGTCGAGTGCAGACTCTGCAAGAATAAATATAAAAGTTGGAGACACAAAGGCGGGGGATCATTTGCAATGCTTAAAAACACATCTAAAACACTGCTTTCCCCTGTAAAAAAAATTTTTCTTAGTAGTTTGTTTGACACAGACTCTGAGGGTCTGTCAAGAATCACTAGCTGTAGTCTTTCAAACGCTGTTAGAGATGTCTCATCTCTTTGAGCTTTGGCCCTGTAATGTTATAGCTACTGGTCTTTATCTGGGGATGTTAGTAACGCATTCGGACACATGCTGCCTCAGATACTTCATTGGACTTTCAGCTTTATTATTTTGAGGCAGCTGCATTGAGCATAACCTTGTTTTAGTCAAAGGCTTCATCAGACGATAATGCAGTGTACATTTTTGACACTGAGGAACCCGTACACAATGAGGTTAAAGCTGACACTGAAAAATAGGGTAAAGAAAAAGAAGACAACAAAACAATCTTTGCTTTGGTTTCTTTCATGTTTGCCTCCTGCAAAAATCAGTGCATGTTTATGTGAGAAACAGTGTGGATTGGAGTCTGTGCAGCAACAAACTTTATGCTTTATGTAATTGGCTTCTGTATTTTGTGAAAGAAACATAGTGAAAGAGAGCAAGAGAGAGAGAGAGAGAGAAAGAGAGAGAGAGAGATGGAAAGGACAATGAGAAATGAAAAGAGAGAAAGTGTTATTATTTTCAATAAAGTGTTGGGATGGGAATCAATATAACAGCAGCGCAAAGCATGGCTGTAAGAACTGTCTGTAAAAGAAAGAAAGAAAGAAAAATAATGATAGTGGAGACGCTGTGAGTGACATTTTGAGATTGTCCTTTTCAGGACACCGAGGCAGCCAATGTTATTACATTTTATAGTGAATATCATATTCCAACCCATGAATAGAAATCCTTCCTCGAGGCTTGGCCAAAGGAGAATTGAATTATATGAAGCCACATAATGTACAACATT
The DNA here is from genome assembly GCA_026122265.1 of Ammodytes dubius. Classification (NCBI taxonomy): domain Eukaryota; kingdom Metazoa; phylum Chordata; class Actinopteri; order Uranoscopiformes; family Ammodytidae; genus Ammodytes; species Ammodytes dubius. The sequence goes on along the minus strand of CM047507.1, from coordinate 28,455,023 downwards.
GAATAATACTTATAATAGACGACGAGAGAGAGGTTGAAACAATCCTTTGTCCTTTGCCGACTCTACATGAAATGGACGGTAGTAAATCTTGCAGACAGTCAGAGATGACCTATTCCTCTGAGCGATTCATTTCCAGAGAGTGTTGTGACTTGGAGAGAGGGACGGCTCGCTCATTAAGACCTATTAGATCTCCCCTAACCAGGGATGTCCCAGAACGTTTGAGCCAACTTTCAACTTTAACTGCTAATCATCGGGCCTGCGGCAAGAGGCACCACACCGAGGGATCATACAAACACAGACAGATGATAGTGCAGATAATAATGAAAGATGAAAATGTAATGTAGTTTTTTTAACCTTAAATTCCAAATTTATATATTTTGTATTATTTGAGAATATCATAGACTACAGCAGAGTTATAATGGGAAAGATGGGGCAATAATTAAATTAATGAATACTACCTCTGTTTCGGCCCTGCGTTCCCTCAGAAGTCACAGTCAAGACGGCTTGTTGCTCTGGAAAGATCCACTGAACGCAGCATTTCTAATTGATTTAATTAATTATCTGTGAAAAATGTTCATGCTCTGCCACCACCTTATAATAGCAATATGAATACAGTATGAACCTTCTTCTTACATACAATAACATGGACTGCTGTGTGATGAGCCCCGACAAAAATGATCTAATGTGAATATGCAGCAGCTGAAAAAGTCATAATCGTAATAACATCAGTGATGCTTTGGGGGAAAGAAAGATAGTTATTGCCACATCCAACTGGAGTGTGCCATGAGGAAGCACAATCAGTCATAACGACAGTAGGCTGAAATCTTTTTCAGTCCAACATTTGCACCGAGGCAAAGGCCTCATTTAATATGCATACACACCCCAGAGTTAGCATATTGGAAAATCTGAAAAAATCCCACATAATAGGCCAAAGCCCTTGTCCCCTGGCAGCAAATTTAACTCCGCAGCATCTTATTTACTGTAGATTGCCACACACACACACACACACACACACACACACACACACACACACACACACACACACACACACACACACACACACACACACACACACACACACACAAACACACACACACACACACACACACACACACACACACACACACACCACACACACACACACACACACACACACAGTATACTCTGTATAACTCACAGAGGATATTCAGACATTGAGCTTCAGCCTCAGTTTTGTCTTTCAGGGCATGACTGTCAGCCTTGTTGGTCTATTTTCCTTTTTTAATTTTTTGCCGATGTATGCTACTTCTTTGTAACTGGAGCCCTGAAGCGGTCATAGTGTTCATTATTAAGATGCAAACTTATCAGAGTCAACTCCCCATCACTTAAAATTAAATAATTTCAAGGCTGACTGGCTGACGGCCTCCTCCATTTTTCATTTTCGCTACTTGCCCATCCTCATTTCGGGAAGACAATCTGCCATTCATGTGAAATTGCCACCATTTGCATAACTGATGCAAGGGTAAGGGTGAAAACTGTGGCGGTGTTGGTGTCACAAATGCAATCGGAGATGGGAGCGGAGGAATTAATTGGCCCCTACGTTACTTCCTTCCTTCTGCCTCGCTTTCACCTCTGCCGTCGCTTTGTGACACAAAATGTCAAGCAATGACAAGTGATTCCATGACTATGGCAACTTTAAGGGTTCAGACCAGGTGAAAGACAAGTTCGCTTTGCATTCGGTACGCCGTGGAAACTTTCTGGTGAAGTTGCGTCAGATAACTTTTGCTTTGTTGAGGGTCGGAAAGGTTTGGATTTCATCCTTTATAATCAATGAAAGGGAAGATTTCAAACAGCCTATATAGATTAAGAATCACACTTGAGCCTTGTTACGTTATTATTCCTTTTTTTTTCAATATTCAGTCATAAATAATCAATCCCTTTGACGTTGTGTTTTACTGTTCCTATATAAGCATAAAGATTGTATCAATCAACCAGCATTCATTTAGCTACAAAGCGATAATGTTATTTATAGCAGTAAAAAGGCTATATTATAGGGAAGGGTTGACAGGGTTGTTGATCAATACCAGTGTCTCCCATCACAAGCTACTTCCAGCGTATAACAACTAGTCATTAGTTTTAGTCGCTCTGGGAAAGATTTTAATGGTAACATGGACACTGTGCCACAGACAGTAAAGCACCCCTCACAGTTTTGCATTATCAGAGAAAAAATCTATAAAATGCATTGGCTTGTTTCCACACATTTGTGTCCGATTAGTTCAGCTTAATGGGTGGTCCTTGAAGTTGTAACTTTAAAATGTACTACTTCTTTTTTTGGCAGAAGCTGTTATTCTCAACATGACAAATAAAGTCTTGTTACTAAAACGGAATAAGAATGAAATGTGAACAGCAACAGAATGGGTCAGGATGGGCGAAGAGAGAAAATAACAGAGACAGCCCTGTTATTGATGGGCTGAGAAGAAATCAATCGTGACCTTACATGACAGCATGATATATTTACTCCTGTTTCATCCTCAGATTGTCTAACTAAGTGTGCTACTTATAGTGTGAGAAGGCAACAAATCAAGGAGTATGCCAGTTTGTTTTAGTTTATACATCCAACGGCTCAGTCACATATTTAAAATGGGGAGATTTTGTGGCAAAATCATTTAATCTCAGTGTAATCAGGAGTAACAGGGGATTTGCTCAGGGAGACAGAGTAAATCTGTACAAAACTTTAACATCAAGTTCAACTTTGGTGAACTTTGAGACGCCAATTTGTGCAGCTAACCATTAGCAAGCTTTCTTGACAGAGTTGACCTAGTGAGCTGTATAGTCCCCCAAAAAAGAACCGAAAGCCATCGTAGCTTATCAGCTGTTATACGTTGCACCATCCACCTTAATTTAACCTCCTAAAAGTGCAATTTACGAAAGAGGAGAGGTTTTCTGACAGTTATGAGACAGGAGTCCTGTTAATGAGCTTGTTAAAACTGGCAGGAAGCTACTGAGTGTTCAACACCTAGATAGCTTGGAAACCTTTTTATTTTTTATTTTTTTATATTAAAGTTGGAGAGTGTAAAAATGTGAATTAACCCCACAATTTGATGGTACATATTGAAACATTTCCACACATATGCAGTCTGTTTAAGATACATGACAAGATTTATCAATATCAGTTCTTGTTGCAATTTTTCCACCATTGTGTATAGCGCCTAGGCTACAGCTGCCTGAAAGAGCTTCCAGTCAAGTTTCACAGCCACACACTAGCTAATGCCACACCGGATGAACATAGATCAGGTATGCCGAGCAACAAGCTGGTTCTTCTGAGCAGTGGAAGACGCTGCTGTGTCAAGGTCAACATCAAGGTCCAAGATTGACAGTGTGGCTGATAGGGAGCTGTGCAGACTAAAGGGTGCAGAATGTTGTTCAAACGCTCATCTTCTCAGTGTGTGAGGATTATTCTCGATGGCGTTCCAGTCGCCTGCATATCCCACTGAGAACTGATTAGGACAAATGGAGCTGACAGTTTTGTCGCTGTTCCCGGAGTGAGAGAGAGAGACATGCTAGTAAAGTAGAAATCTACTGTTCTGTCTGGCCAAATCCCCCTGAGAGGAAATAGAAGATATAATCCTCTTTTAGACTGATAGCCTACCGTTTTTCTTTTTAATTAATTGTCAGGAAAACCTAGAGTTTCTTAGCTATCGCCACCCCAGCCCCAAAGGACTAACAACAAAACATACAATCATATGAAAAAGTTTGGGAACCCCTCTCAGCCGGCATTATAATTGACTCTGCTTTCACAAAAAAAAGATAAAAGTGGTAGGTCTTTAATTTACCAGGAACAGCTAAGTACTGGGATGTTTTCCAAACAAAGATTTTTTGAAAAGCAGTATTTGGTTGTATGAAATAAAATAAAATGTGAAAAACTGGCTGTGCAAAAATATGGGTACCCTTGTGATTTTGTTGATTTTAATGCCTGTAACAGCATGTAAAACTGATGACTTTAAACACAAAGTTGGTTGGATTATGTTGTTAAGCCTTGAACCTCATATAATTGTCTGTTTAATCATGAGAAAATGTATTTTAGGTGCCTAAATGCAAGTTGCACTTCTCTTTGACTCTCTGCTGAAGTGAGACATAATGGGATCATCAAAACAGCTCCCAAAAGATCTTAAAAACAAAGATTATTCATTGTCATGGTTTAGGGGAAGGCTACAAGAAGCTTTCCCAAAGGTTTCAATTGTCAATTTCTACTGTAAGGAACGTTGTCAGGGAATGGAAGGACACAGGCACAGTTGCAGTTAAACCCAGGTCTAGCAGACCAAGAAAAGTACAAGAGCAGCATATGCGGCGGATTGTGAGATGGTTGCACACAACCCACAGATCACCTCCAAAGACCTACAAGAACATCTGGCTGCAGATTGTGTATCTGTACATGGTTCTACAATTCAGTGCAATTTGCACCAAAACATCTGTATGGCCGGGTGATGAGAAGGAAGCCCTTTCTGCGCCCACGCCACAGATACAGTTGCATGAAGTATGCAAAAGCTCATTTAGACAAGCCAGCTTCATATTGGAAGAAAATGCTTTGGACTGATGAGACAAAAATTAAGTTATTTGGTCTTTATAAAAAGTAGATGTTTTGGTGCAAATTGCGCTGAGTTGTTGAACGATGTACAGATACACAATCTGCAGCCAGATGTTCTTGTAGGTCTTTGGAGGTGATCTGTGGGTTGTGTGCAACCATTCTCACAATCCTCCACCTATGCCGCTCCTGTTTTTTTCTTGGTCTGCCATGCCTGAGTTTAACTGCCACTATGCCTGTGTCCTTCCATTCCCTGACAACGTTCCCTACAGTCGAAATTGACAATTGAAACCTTTGGGAAAGCTTCTTGTAGCCTTCCCCTAAACCATGACAATGAACAATCTTTGTTTTTCAGATATTTTGGGAGCTCTTTTGATGATCCCATTCTGTCTCACTTCAGCAGAGAGTCAAAGAGAAGTGCAACTTGCATTTAGGCACCTAAAATACATTTTCTCATGATTAAACAGACAATTATATGAGGTTCAAGGCTTAACAACATAATCCAACCAACTTTGTGTTTAAAGTAATCAGTTTTACATGCTGTTACAGGCATTAAAATCAACAAAACCACAAGGGTACCCATATTTTTGCACAGCCAGTTTTTCACATTTTATTTTATTTCATACAACCAAATACTGCTTTTCAAAAAATCTTTGTTTGGAAAACATCCCAGTACTTAGCTGTTCCTGGTAAATTAAAGACATACCACTTTTATCTTTTTTTTTATGAAAGCAGAGTCAATTATAATGCCGGCTGAGAGGGGTTCCCAAACTTTTTCATATGATTGTATTTGCTGAAGTCATTATAATGTAAGAGATTGTGTACTTATTAATGACAAAGAGAGGCAAAGTAAATGTCTACCATGCAATGTTATATTGGCAGACTACAGAAAAGCAAAAAAAAATTGCATCAGCTAAATGCCCTGCCGTGCCTGTAATACAGCTTTACAGAGCGGTTAGCATGGCTGTTGGCACTTTAGTCTTGTTAAAATATTAAATTATCCATTTTTTCTTATGCAGTACTTTGGTATTTTATGTGTTTTCAGTCTTCGGTCTTCAAGGTCAACCATATTCGTCATCACAGAGAAGCAGTGTTGGGAACGTTACTTTAAAAAAGTAATTAGTTATAGTTACTCACTACTTGTTCCAAAAAGTAACTGAGTTACTAACTGAATTACTTTATAATAGAAGTAACTAGTTACCAGGGAAAGTAACTATTTGCGTTAGCCTACTGTAAAAAAAAAAAGTTGCTATACGTCAAAATTTGGATTTTTCTGAGCAGTTTTCACAAGTCAGTTGAAATGAGTAGAACAGACAGGTAGGCCGGCTACTTGTAGGCTACATCACCTTCAATACTTATTGCACATCAACAGACAGCAAGAGGTTTATCCTGCACCTGCAGTATTTTGTTCTCAACTAAAGTAGTAGAGGAAACTGCTGAATGTACCGTGCTGATCTGCTATCACTGGATTCACTTCAGGCCAGGGGTGTCGGCTAAAACACCACTTCAGGCCAAAAACGTCAGATTATGAAGCATGAGACGATGAGAGGAGGAGTAAGGATTTATCCGCTGTTTATTTCCTTCTTTAACATGCACAGCAGCATACAGATCCCAGGAAAAGAACAATAGCTATATTCGGCTCGTGATGACACGCTAAACAGCTGTTGCAACCGGCGAATCGCGGCCGTTTAATAGCGTGCATAAATTATAATTTATAGAGATCGGGAAACTCAATGCATTTACTCACAAGGGCGATGCAAACAAACTCAGGGAGAGCACGTTTCAACCGTGGATTGATAGGTGGTTACTGCGCCAACGTGCACGCTCGTCGCTCACACAACAGAGAGAGAAAGAAAAATAAACTTCACTAAACAGGCGCTCCGGCTGACTGACGTGACGGCGCTCGCTAACTGACAGTTAAAATGTCATCCACACTGAATAAAACACAACTTAAAACACACCGGTCTCCTCACTAGCAGTTTGTGTAGTATGGAGCCAGGGGTGCGTTCGGATTACACAGTTTATTCAATCAATTCACAGTAACGCACCGCATTTAACGTTCAGTAACGATAACGGCGGTATAACGGCGGAAAAAGTAATTAGTTAGATTACCCCGTTACTGAAAAAAGAACGGCGTTACGTAACGCCGTTCTTTTAAACGGCGTTATTCCCAACACTGCAGAGAAGTGATCTCCTGTTCTTTAGCTATACACAAACTTGGTGATAGACTTGGCTTGACAAAAACAGTTCAAGTACAAGTCCTCAGATGTGTCAGAATCCTGGGAATATTTAAAAAAAGGTGAGTTAGTTAGTGAATTATGATCATGTCTTTGAAATGCTACAGTTACTCATTATTTTGGATTCGGTTGAAATCCCTTCAAAAAATACAATACAGCTTTACTGCCTGCTGTGATGAAAATTTCTCTTTGACCATACCGTCACAGAGCAGAATAAATCTGCCATCCTCAGAAGAAGCCCTATGAAGATATGGACACTGCATGTACCGTTGAATTTGTCCACTAATTAATTTTATCTGGCAGGGAATCAGGGTGATCTGGGGAAATTCTGCATAATTATAAGAAATATAATTATGTCTCTGGCATTTGAGCTCATTTCACTGGCTTCCTATCACTTTTGATAGAAGCAAAAGGACTTTTTCCCCCCGGTTTGCATCGATGAAAGAAGTAGTTATCGCAGTGTCCCTGATTCATTTGGAAAAACATGAAAGCCTCTCCGATAGCCGCATAATTAAACGGTTATTTTGGGGCATTCAATTTAAACTTGGGCTCAGCAGTGCCCTTGTAGGAGAAATATAATTGCTTTGTCTCAGTACTCTCTTTGAGTCTGAAGACAGTTTAAGGAAGCCTGGTTGCAATAAAACACCGGATCTGACTACAACAGGAGGCTCAGTATTAAGGATCTGCCTTTGATCCGTGCAGGGCGATGCAGGAGCACCTTTTGTCCTCATCTAAATGAGTTCCTAGTTCCGTGGAAGACTGCTGAATTATTGAGGCTGTGCTAGAAGTTAGACTTTATTTCCTTTGTTGAATTCCAAGAATCCAAAAGTTTAAACGCTAAAAATAGAAAGAATGTTGATCCGTGTTTGCATTAAACATGGTGCCTTCAGCGACTGGAGTTTCAGAACATCTGCCTGATCTAATTAACTTGGACATGAAGCTACATTGTCTATATATCAAATATTATTTCAGAACTTCCTGCAGCAGAATGCAGTACATTTTGTCATGGCATGGACATCGAGCCGCCGGCTACAATTTTACCGCAGTACGCCTTCATCGTGTTTGATATATTCAGCCAAGGTAGAGGGAGAGGTTGGCCTATCAAGTGATGATTTGCGTAAACAAATAGTTCTTGACTGGTGGCATAATCCATCTCATGATGGCTGCAGGGAAAACTTAATGCACCGAGATATCAACGTCAATGTCAAAGAGCAGAAAGGAGTCTATTTTTAATCCACTTATCTGAGTCCTTGATTTTCTGAACATTCGCCTCGTTATTCAACCTGATGGAAAATTCTTCTGAAATGCAGTACCTTTGAAATGCAGGTGGTGCATTTGAATCAAACAAAGCGTGTGTCTGTGTGTGGGTTTGTGTTGATAAGGAAACATTTTAACATTTAAAGTCATTCTGCATAACAACTCTCAGGCAGACGTGTGCTCTGGATGTTAAAGACGGAAGAGAGTCGGCCTGTTGACTTTCCTCTGCTCCTCTTCAAGGAAAGCTCTCAGCACTTCGAGTGATTGACATATTTACTCCTCTTCTAGCAAAAGTCCTCCAGCATCCCTCTCTCCATCTGTCGCTGCCCTTAACAACACCTTATCCTGTTGAGAATGGGCTGAGAGAGGCAGGAGATTAGGGGCTAATATGGTATTGGAAAGGAGGAATAATCTCACAGAAACCCTATCTTTTCTCATAAACTCCGAGGCAAGAGGACAGTCCTCTAGCCTGACTGACAGCCGCCAAGGTTAAGGTATGACAGATTGGACGAGTCAAGTTTAAAAGGCACTTAGCATGGTGGCGTCTTAGCCCTCAGGTCATCATGCTGGATGACCGCCTGTGCTATCAGCTCTAATCCTGGCCTAAAGCCATGTTACCCATCACCCTCAGGACCAATAATTTTTTTCTGGGACGTGAAAAGGTTTAGCAAAAGTTCCAAAATTTATGGTGATTTAAATTCTATGCAAATCTACCGTGTCTTTAATTTGTTAAATTGAGTTAAAGGTGCATTTTGACTGTGTTTAGAACAAAGACAGAGTTCCCCAGAGGAAAACATGTGCGCTCAATCAACATAATGAGATGATTCTACTGCATACCTGCAAAATAATGTATTTCATTTGTTTTCCCACAATATCCACTCACAGGCGTGATTAACACTCTTCATTATTATGTTTATGAGCATGAAGCACTTTATTGAGGTTTGAGTACCATCGTTTTTAATTATGAAAAATACAAATATTTACAAGCACAAGACATTCTGTAACTTATTAACTTTTCTATTTTTTTTGTTGCATTTAATCAAAATAACAATAATTCCCTCACCTTTACCACAGTACTGTTGCTGCCTAAACTAAACCAGGTGCTTAACTGCTTACCTTTAACGCCCATCAGCAAACCCGACCACCTTTCTTCGACGTGGGTGCGATACACATACCGACATAATAACACACAATAAAAATGTCCTGCCAGCAATTACTTTTCACTCAAAATGTATTCAGCGCAACACATTAGTAGTAGTTAGTGTATAAATGCAATGTAAATAGTTGTTTTTTTAAAGAGTTTTTTTGCAATACTGAAAAGAGGGAGCAGAGGTGGAAACAGCTATTTATTGTGCAGACACATGACTAACCGGGTTGCTGCGGATTTCCTGTAATAATGTGATTTCTAAATGTCATGTACCTGACAAACCCAGTTTCTGTAATTAGTGCAAAGCCGGATAAATCGGATTTCTCAGCATTTTCACAAGAGCATGAGCATGACTGAAACATGGAAAATGTCAACGTGGCAGTAACACAGTTGGAATGTAAGAAACTCCATTAGAAAAGCACATGCCTCTATCCACACTGATTCATTCAAAAGATTAAATTGAAGATGACTCTAAAATAAATATGTGTCTTACAGAAGTTTAAATATTATTTTCAGAAGCCAAACAATGGAATAACAGTCCTGTATAGGGTAGAAACCTAGTTTTTGACCACTTGTATGTTAACAAAATATTTATAATAACTATAATCTGCAATTTCCTGACATTATCATAATCTGTTTTCCTGTGTACATGTAAATATACAGAGATTGTGCGATTAGACTATTAAAGGGACACTGTAACATTTTAAGTAATTTATTAGCTATAATCAATATCCTCATTCGTAAACATGTCCTCATTGGTGTAAAATCACCTCTGCCAATAATCTGAATTATCCTCCTGAGTGGAGAATTACAAATATTAATATACATTTTGTACATTGAGGGGTAAGTCTTATGGAGGCATCCATGTTGGTTGGATTGTCATCAGGTGCATTGTTTAAAATTTTGAATTGTTCTTGTCCTTGAAGGCCACTGTAGCTTCTGTTATTATTCAAAAGGGGTGGGGTTACCCAGGGAGCGTTGCATTCTAGAACTTTCTACAACTTTCTTGATGATTTCATATTACACACTGCACCTTTAAATTAAAGTTTTACACTGTAAATTGCACGCAAAGTTTTAACATTCATATTTCGATTTTCGCATTCAGGGATACAGAGGTTGACAGGGTAATTCATTGCGTGAAGTTCTCCACATAATGAACTGCAGTGGCCTCGTGTGCATAAGGTATTAGTCACTTTTCATAATCTCGTTCCGCTCAAAACACTACAGAATCAGACTCACCTTCTTCTAAACTGAGTGGACTCCCAACGCCTGAGTCAATTTTACTTTGCCATCCCCCTATTATTTCCTCTCTGGAAAATGGGTTTATAGGATTTCTGTGACAAAAGGGAGAGTTTCAAGTTTACATCTATATACACTCCTCGGGGCTCCACTGCTCTTCTGCTGCTCAGAGAACCGCTGCCTTTTCCCCAGCAAAATGACAAAAAGCATGTTGGCAAGGCGCTGACGCGATTGAAGCAGCTGACAGGCTTTGCACCAAATGCTTCATACATGCCTTAAGGGATTATTTTAAACATATCTTATTTCCAAATACATCCTGTGCTGTGGAAAGGGATATGAAATATGCAATTTAGACATCAAGCCTGCTTACCTATGTTATGAGGCATTGATGCTTTTCCATAGAGCTTTCAAAATAGATCCGATTTAAACATGCTCGCTATGCCCACACACGTTTCATGTCGCAGTGATGTAATCTGATTTCACCTTGAGAATTACTGAATTAGAAATTGAGACATATTGTGCAAAGGATTTTTTTAATACAAGTGTCCCGATTAAGCCTTTTTTAACAGTAGTTATATTTTTAAATTATGAAACCTTCCCGCAATGGGTGAAGTCCGTTCTATATCACTAGTTGTAATGGCCAAACAGCTGTGACCCTTATACTTCATTTGGCTACATTTAATAAGCAACAAAGCAAGACCATATGTGAATGTCGCTTTACTCATTACATCCACATTAATACAGTACAGTATGTGCAGCTTGACTGCGCTGCACGGTGAATCCTTTGAACGCCACCTTTGACTTTGGGGGGATTATCCTTTAATAAGTTTAAAGCCAAAAGTAACAAGACAGTTTAATTAATTCAATCATTTTAAGCATTAACGCTTCTCTTATACATTTCATTCCAGTTTGTTTCCAATGTGGAATAAGGAGAAAATAAAGACATTGATCTAATATCAGTTAAGTGTACATTTATGTGAATGGACAACAATTGAGTTAGACATTTTTGATATATTGTATTGTTTTCATGACAAGAAACAGGGAAACAAACAAAAAATTGCATCAATAACTGCTAAAACCAAATTAAAAATAGCCATGACTAAGCATGAAGGAGCTTAATTTGTGACTTATTTCATTTAGTCATTGTTTCCTCTTGAGGGAATAGAGGTGACATAGCTTAATAAATCCCCTCAGGACCTTGATGTCTTTTGCCTTCCCACACATTAAAGATAATGGAATAATTCACTTGCCCTTGAGGCCCTCGCCGTGCATCCATAGAGAACTTCTTATTGGCCCGCCAGCAAATTGAATGAACCTCCTTATCATAAAAAAGGTAATGGACTCCCTCGCATAGCCCTCTAAATAACATGGAGGTGAGATGAACCAATTTATTATCTGACTTTGGAGAAAGTGCGCTCGGAGGGGGAAGGTCACTCTCTCATTGATCACAGGTTCCCCTGAAGGGAAATGGTAATTATGTGTACCAACATGGAGCGAGGTCACCTCCAGCCATCACCAGCAAGGGTTAGAAGCTGAGAGTATAGAGCTGTGTTGTTCTGGAACCTTATTGTTTTAGTGTAGATTCAAACTACTGTGAGTCACTCGTTTGATTTGATGATGATCTGAAAGTCAGATCAAAAGATTTGTGTTACAATTATGTGATGGTATGGTTGAAGCCAATAATAAATTGCTCAAACATTTAATTTTTGAGTGCAAATGGTGCCTCGTTTCTTTTGTTATTGTTTTTTCCCCCTTTTCTAGTATGTATTTAAAAATATGGCAGTTTTAGTGTTTTATGTAGTCCCACTCTTCACATGGGCACATTTTTCCCCCATCTCATAATGAGTTTTGCTACCTTATAATGGTTTGTTGCGATACTTTCTTCCATAAATATTGGCTTCCTCAGGTTGCTGTTCCCTACATTTCTGAGAGCCAGCAAAACACTCACTCACTGTATGAAAAAGGGATTTCAAATGTACAATATGCTGTTAAAACAACCTGCCTCAAACATACTTGTTATGCAAAGCCATGTCTCACCAACGTGAATCATGACATGGGGCTGCAACCGAGATCTCCTCATTAATTGAGAGGCCAGATAGGCAGTAAAAACGTCCATCTGGCATCTCCCTCTAGGAATACAGGTTCAAACATAAACTAAACCTGTGATTTAAAATGTAGGATAATGGTGACTTGGCCCATAGAACTGCAATCAATGATTTCCCCCCTGATCAATTAGTCTTCTGCCCTTTTCAATAAATCGATGATTTTGCTTAGTCTATAAATTGTCAGAAAATAATTAAAAGAGTTCATCACGATCTCCTAAAGCTCAGGTGATTTGACCAGATGTCTTGTTTTGTCCAACCAAAAGTTTAAACCCAAAGAAAAAACAAACATATTTTGGAATCTTTACTTAAACTTAAATAATTCATTTATTATCAGATAAATATGCAATCATTTCTTTATCAACACCTGCTCATAAAACATTACTGGACCATCACTGGACCAGCATGTCATTATTATACTGTACTGTGTAGCTGTAGAGCATTTTCTGTCTCAAAATCAGATCAAGTCTCCCACCAGACAGCCGGTAGCCCACACTGATTAGCATCGAGGGGGAGAGGTGGGTGGAAGACGGGGAGTAAAGCCAGTGGGTGTCTTGATTGCTTTGTGTAGTCGTCACATTCTGCACGCCCTGCCGCATTTTTATGATGATTATTTTTTGATGTGAATGCCATGTTGCATAGCTGATTTAAGTCTTCTCAAGAGCAAACAGTGATATGTAACAGCGCTTGTAACCGAAGCCTGCACAGCACACACATGTTCACATACATACTTTACATGAGAGTGGGCAACATGGTAATGCTTACTCAACAAAGCAGTAGATGCAAGGATCACTCGGTTTCAAATGGTGTTGTCAGTAGTGGACATGGTGTTGGGGTGTTAGGAAGTTATTATGCAAAGAGTGCTTTGAGGTCCCTCTGACACATAACATTTTAAATAGTTTCTCTGATGATCCTTTAGTGGGATATGAGCTGAGATAATGTGAGGGACAAAGATTGCCGTGTAGTAAACGGAAAAGAAAAAAAGTAGAGAGACGGAGAGATGAAGATTGTACGGAGGATATGACACCCGTGGCCTATGCAACAGCCCGTAGCAGTGTAGCAACAGACGTGGGAGGAGGTCCTGACTCTGATACACCACAGACAGCAAGTGGCAGGGGACTGTAGAGCGGAGCTATACTCGCAAGATTCAGCTTCTTGGACAAGACTCAAACAGACAGAGACAGAAGGTTAAAGCGGCAGCGGAAACGAAGAGGAAGCAAGCCCGCAGGTCTGATACAAGCATATGAACGGAACAGGGAGTGAGTCGGCTGTGAATCCCATATGACGCAATGCTCAGAGGCACATTTATAGCGTCAAAATGCTGAGAAAACCACAAGATCTGTTGGATGCTGAGCACCCATCTGCCCCTTGCTTCACACCTGGTAGGTGGTGAAGACAGAGCGCAGGGAGAGTTTACCTGTTCGTCACTTCGCGCTCCAAACCAGCAGGAAAAGACAGAGTGCTTAGTGTGAAACGGTAATGAGCAAAGGCAAGCGGAAAGAGACAGGTGTTCTTGTGTCAGGTTACTCAGTTATAGTGCTGAAAGTGTTAGGTTCTGGTTAAAAAATATAGTTATCGGAGTTTCTTGGTATAAAAAAAGTTGCCTTTGCATCCTAATTTTAGAAAGTTGTCTGAGCATCTATTTCTCTAGCCAGCCAGCCCAATTCTAGGGAACAATTTTGTAATAAATTGAATTTCCTGAATCCAATCATCCACCCCACTTTAACCATTATCTGGCCAAGAGGTGATTTATTATAAATATGTATTTTTAAAATGTACAGGAGATAGTGTTGACTGCCATGAGAGACACATTACTATCTGGGAATCCAGATGTTACTTCTAATTTCATTTTTGAGCCTCAGCTCTCCCTGCACACTGCTCCAAGGACAAGGGTACATATAGGCAGGAAGAAATGGGGGAAAAACCCTTTTTATTCCAAATTCTGGTCCGTCTTATATTCTACTAACATTGATTATCTAATATACTAGATAATATACTATATAATATACTATATCTAAGATACTATGAAACATGGTCACAAGGTGGCCTTCGTGAATAATTCACATTATTGAGGATGTGGCTGAAGGAAAAGAAAGAGAAATGGGAAGTGATGGAACATATTGGTCCATTCCAAACACGTTGTCTAATTACCGGCGTATATCCAGATCTTGTCAGGAGGTTCCCCAAGTCTCTTGTCCTGCAACAAGGTGTCGATTGGCCCATTGAGTTTAATTCTGCCTGTCATGGCCCACTGCAAATCTGATCTGTTTACCGACACAAATTAGTGCGGAACTCTAGCAGCTCATTAAGGCAGGAGGACGGAGATTGAAATAGCAAAGTACAGGGTCCCAATCTGTTTGCATGTCGATGTCTGTGCATCCGGACAGGTTTGGGGAGAAACCCTTAAGTTATGCGAGGAATTATTCCCAAAGAGCAAGGAAACGTGATGGTGGATAATTGGAGGCAGAAGTGTGGAAAAAGCCGGCTCTGAAGGTCCTTAATGGCTGCTGGTCTGTCAAAGTGGGTTCTAAATAAGCTTCAGTGTCATGGAAAAAAAGTTATGTGCACTTTGATTTATAGTTTCTGGTAAATATCACTTGTTTAATTGGCTGATCAAGTTTCAGCCAGATGGTGGTTTTATTTTTTTTGTCCGTTCTCTCTCCATTAATTGGCAAAAGGTTTGCTGCAGAATTTGATAACGTTTGTTTAGTTGCTCGTTAACTGTTTATTCCGCACCTGAAATGTCCAATCCTGAACCCACCTGTCAGCTGCAGTGTGAGTGAGCAAATTAGACTTCACTGGGGGAAAAATAAGACCCCCTTTCACGGCATACGACTGGAAGGCCCAATTTCTCATCATCCAGTTTGTTTTTGAAAGGCTCTCAACTCTTTGTCTCGCTTCTTTTGTCAAACTCGGCTGGACCTTCTGCCAATCTTCCACTTGCCTTTTCCTCGGCATCTTCTTCCTCCTTGTGCGTTGCTCGTCTGTGGTGTCATAGCTGTGCTAATTAAACACAGGGTGCCCAATGATTACGGCTCTCTGCACTCCACACACATTAGCGTCTGCAGAAGGCTCTTCAGTAATCTCCTTCACACAGGAAGAAGTGCGTGGCGAGGAAGTGTGTGCCTCACAAGCAGCCAATTAAACCCAACTATGCCTGCTTCCTTCCCCACGCCTTCACACAAAGAACCCCTCTAATCACTTCTAACTCGATTTGGAACTAAGTAATTGATGCACATATAAGGTTTATGATGCGTGAAAGAGGGAGCAAACACCACCAGTTTAGATGTTAACAATCTGAGCTGAGAGGACCACGTGACGCCAGAGTTATATCCTCCTAAACGACCTCTGAAATAGCATCGTTGATTTTGGCCACAAAGGAAGTAATGGCTGTGATTAGAGCTGCAACGATTAATCGAAGAATCGATGATTAATCGATTATTAAAATAATCGACAACTATTTTGATAATCGATGAATCGTTTTGAGTAATTTTTTAATAAAAAAAAATGTTTTGACTTTTTTAGGGGCTAACATTAGCGTGTGCTAAACTGGAAGACATGAGCGAAAATAGTGAGGAAAGCCAAACGGGCAGGAGAAAGCTACAGAGAATGTCCAAGGTTTAGGATCATTTCACGTTGAACATTAATGAGAAGACCGTGGTGTGTGTCCACTGCAAGACCGAGCTGGCGTACCACAACAGCACGACTTCCATGCTGCAGCATCTCAACAGAAAACACCCATTCCAATCGGCAGACCGCCGACCCGAGACAAGTCATTTTAAAATCAATGCTGCTATAGTTTACGCTACATTAGTGCAGATGGAGGCTAAAGTTGTTGTTTATTATGACTAACGTTAAGTATAGCTAGTTAATTAAATGTGGCGGCTAATAATTATGCCCCCAAGACTAACGTCACGTCACCACAAACGTTTTTATTTTCAAAAAGACAGCGCTGTTCAAGAAATAAATACACGATAGCTTAAGCTCAACTATAGCTGGTCACTTCTAGTTGACAATACGGTGTTTTGAAGCAGACATGTGTGTGTCTTGATTGATGGATACAATATCTAAATAGCAGTATAATGTGAATGAACTTACTCTATTATCATATTGATCCATAGTAATTTTTTTTTCTTATTCAGTAAACCATCACAGTCTCGGATGGACACATTAATCCATCTCAGGATTTGTTTTTAAAGCCAGAATGTCTGAAACTATGCATGGGCATGCATTGTTCCAAGTTTCCAAGCTTATGTTGTTCCTGAATTGCAAAGGTAAAAACTTGTAGTTCTGAAAGTGAAGTAAATGCTTACTTAAACCCAATAATGTATGGCACATAAATGCACTTAATTTATCTGTCAACATTGTTATTTCTCATGGTACAAGTACAGACTAATAAACAATGGGAAATTAACTAAATTGGTACTTTTGGTAGAAAATATGGTTTGCTACTCTATGCATTTTTGAAATAAAAAATGTTGATTTTTCAAAAAAAGGAAACAAATTGGTTGTTCATTGGTTGTTGGTTAATTGACATGTGTTATTTTCTCATGTTTATTTATAATTACTTTTCAATTAAGCAATGTATGTTTTATCCGATTACTCGATTAATCGATGGAATAATCGGTAGAATAATCGATTACTAAAATATTCGATAGCTGCAGCCCTAGCTGTGATAGCATGATGATGACAGTGATGATGATGGCAGCAACCACAGTGTTGCCATTCAGATTAGCTTCTCAGGCTAATCAAGACTAGCCAGGCGAGTGTTGCCGTGCTTGTTGCCATGTGCTTGCGGTGCTGCCTTTATGTCCATGTAAAAATCCATTTTCTCTGCTATTGGAACTGAGCCGCTGCTGATAACTCAATCGGCTTTGGCTCTGTGCTACAAACTGGAAAGGACTTCATCTTAAAAAAAACATTTTTTAAAGCAGCTTGCAACAGGATTGGAATGTAAAGCGGCAGCTTCAAGGAATGGTGCCATTTCTTTCAGAGCCCAGGGCTTCAACCTCCAATTCACAGCAAAGTGGGGCTGCCCTTACTCTGACATTTGTTCACTCTGGCAAAATATTACCTGGCAGACAGCACTGACACATTCATATGACCACATTTGACATGTCAGCCTCCAATATGACATTCAACTCAAATCACACACTGTGCAGCAGGCAGCATGTTGTATGAAGAAGTTATTCAAATATATAAAGCCACAGTGCTAACAGCACTAGCACAGGGATTTGATTTGGTTTTAGCCCTACAAAGGCCAAGCAAATAGAAAGAGCTGCCAATAACATCCAGCAGCCCAGGGCTACCCATGTCAAATGACGCCTTTAGGCTACGATTCACTGGCGAGAGAAATTAATTTATTTTCCAAAGGGGCTCTTCTTCCAGTTGATGTTCCAGCTTTCATTTACATAACTCTAGAGAGACATGTCTAGAGATATTTTAATATATTTCTTTTATTAAGATGTTCTGACTTCAGTCCCAAAGCTCTGAGACCAGCGTTGGGGAAAGAGTGCTCTGATATATCCAAGTTAATACTTTGTCATACCTGCATTTGTCATTTTTATTTTTATTCTCAAAAATGTGGATTTATGAATATAAAAGTTGATACGCTAGAAGGCTGGCTGTGTATATAGAAAAATAAAATATTGTTAGAGCTGGCAGTCAAGAGGTTCTATCACTGTCGATGTAGTAAGTTTTTCCCTCAAAAATAAATTATACGGGTAACTTCTGGAACATTTTACTGAACAATTTAATTAAACGTTTGGTAGTATTTTTAATGATTATTTGATTGCTATTTTACATGTCCAATTTCTTTCTTGTGGGTATCTTAAAAGCACAGGATAAAGAGTAATATTGGGTTTATGGTTCATAGCTATTTTGTGTATCTATTTAGTGATCTCTCAACAAAACCAGAAGGTTGTTGAAAAACATGTACTGCTGCTCTGATGGTATTTCCCAAATTGTCAAAGATTCTTTTTACCATCTGGGTAAACATAATTCCATCTGTTGCAAGAAAAGAGGAAGGTTTTTAATCCGTTTCTCCTGTGCCTCTACTATTTTTATTTTATTTTAAATAAGCTAAATATTAAGAAGTTAGGTTGTAGGGGGAAAAAAAATGATCTACCAAATTTCTTTCAAAAGCTGGTTATATCTGGTATGATGACCTAAACAAATTGGGAACATAACTTAATCTTCTAATTAATCAAGCAATGATTTCTTACATAGTTTAAGTTAAAAAATTGATTATTAAATCAATAAGTCCTCAGGTCCTGCAGGTGCCCTATTAGCAGCCATGTAAGGACTGAGTGCTGAGGTTAGAGGTCACAGGTGTCTTCCAGTATCGACCCCACCCCGAACCTAACCAGTCCAGACCTTCACTCAGGCTGCTGAACAATTCTGCCTCATAATAACAGTGAACAGAGGCAGTGAGCAAAGCAAAATACTCAATCTGAGACTTATGTGACTACACCATCAATTCACTTTCATATAATAGCTGATATTATAGGAATTCATCATTTTGTGGTAGATGGTCTTGGATCTGATTGGAGGTTGTGGGGGCGTTTTTCCTGTGTAATTAAGCTCTGGCATTTGATCGCAGACGCAGATTCACATTCATACAATTTTTTTTTTTTTGAAGCGGTCCGTACCCGACAAGCTATAATTATGCATGTACATTTTCTATTAAGATTTCGGACATGTACGGAGCGTTCCAATCACCCTGAGTAACCTTTGCTCAGAGTTACAGTTCCCGGGTAAACACTTGGCCCGGGCCGGAGGCGGAGGACTGAGCCAATCGACTCATTTGTTCTGTTTGAAAAGTGATTGCTGCCGAGTGGAGACTGCCTTAATTTGATTGATGTGTGGTTCGCCAAGCGGTGGATTTGGTTGTAATTACTCTTTGTGCTCACCGTGATAAGGAAATTAATCAAGCCATTATGTTGCTCCCATTATATCATCAGGACACAATAATTGAATAAACCAACCTCACTTGTCTTCAAAGTCACTCCGGCTCTGGCTCACACTGCGTACTCAGCCCACTGGAAGGGGGGGAAAGGGCTCGCTACTGCTGATTGTCTGATAGAGAGGCGAGGGATTCTTCAGCTCAGACAATAATCAGGGCAAGTTGTTCTCCAAATTCAATCACAAAACCCACGTTATGGCTCATATATAAACATTCGTAGGCGATAGAATCAAGTAATGAGGTTGTTTACACAAATAACATTTAATTCCTTGGCAGTGGTAGAAGAACTGTTCAAATCCTTCAATGTCACAATGTCAAACTATTCTGGTACAAGTCCAATCTTACTTTAGTAAAAGTATAAAAGTATCCAAAACAAAAATTAATTGAAGAATCAAAGTTAAATAGATATTATGTTCATGGTGATGAATCAGGGTGTTAGAAGCATTTTATTGTTGCAGCTGGTTTAAAAGAAGCACATTTTATCTTACCTTATATAGTTTGATATTTAGTCCAATGGTTCCTGTAAAAAGGTAGGGCAGTAAAAAGTACAATATGTCTTCTGAAATTAAGTGAAGCAGGAATATAAAGTAGCCTAAAATAGAAATATTCATTGTATCCACCATTGTGAAGCTCTCCAGTTTGAATTAATTCAAAGATAAA
Organism: Ammodytes dubius; assembly: GCA_026122265.1. Classification (NCBI taxonomy): domain Eukaryota; kingdom Metazoa; phylum Chordata; class Actinopteri; order Uranoscopiformes; family Ammodytidae; genus Ammodytes; species Ammodytes dubius. The sequence goes on along the minus strand of CM047507.1, from coordinate 28,434,856 downwards.
TCATAAACCTTGAAATTAAACTAGAAAGCAGAGAAGGTCCTTCCCTTGTTACATTATTACTGCCTAATTACTGTCAAGGCCTAATGCTGGCGTTGGATGTTAGATTTGGAGCAAACTGGCAAAGACGGGAAATTGCCTGGAGCCACTGATACCTCCTAACTGGGGCTGTAAGGCCATTAAATCTTTGATGTTCACTTCTATCATTCTCCCTTCCCATCATGCATTGTATGGAAGAGGGAGGCGGCCAATTTGGGGGCTCATCTCAGCCGCCCAAAAGGATTTACATCTATCCTTGCTATTTATTATTTTTGCACGAGGAGTGTCACCAAAACCCATCTGCACACGTTAGGTAGCACTTCTGTTGGGAAGGGAATTCATGAAGTGATTTTCTAAGCCATGAGAAAAAACACACATCACGTTTACATGAACAGACCCCATAACGTTTTCACAAGAGCAGCAATGCAAACAAGATTCATTTTTGTCGTAGTAAGATATCTTGCATTACACTTATGAGGACTCATCCAGAAGCTCATTTGAATTAAATTACCTACTAAATTTCTGAGTGTCATTTCAGGAATCACAACTTTTAGTACAGACTTAATGACATTTTTGCCAGTTTTGATGGCAGCTTTGTGAACACATCATTTGATATTTTGCTTATGTGCCTTTTTTTATCGTGACCTGCTTGATTGCGTGCATGTATTTGTGTGTGTCTACAACATTTCACATTTAACATGTATCATTTGATAGTATTTTTTCCCCGTTACTCTATTGTCAATGTACACAAGGCCATTTAAATTGTCTTTCTGTGTATCCCTTCCAGAAGGGGTGATAGCCCAGGATGCAGTCTATCGGTTTGGGTTAAGTGCCTTGCTCAAGGGCACATCGGTTGAGATGATGGGCAGCGTAGATGTAATACCAGCCAACCTCCAGCTGCTAATTTACAACTCCATCCACTTTGCATTGAAAAGTTTGAGCAGGTTTGGAGCCTCATAAAACAAAGCCTTGTAAGGTTCACTTTCAATGGGTTTAATTTCTCGCTTGTGTCCTTTTAGTTGATGATGAAGTTGTTCGTGACTGTCTGAAACTTGAATAAACACTCTCAGTCAGTGTAAATCAAGGCAAAGTGCCTTGGGACCACCCTGTTTGGGTTTTAATTGTGGCAGTAGATCATCTCTTTCCCCACTAATTATCTCAACTAGCATCACTCCTGTAATAACTATAATCAATTGTTCCTGGTGGCTCTGACAGGGATAATGAAAAGTTTATTAGCCTCCCTGAACCTCACGAGGGGCTCGAGCACTCTTAAATCATCTGTGGAAATGGAGAGAGAGAAAAAAAAATGATTCCCGCTTCTGCAGACTCCACTGTCTCTGACACAAATTTGTCCTCAGAGGATAAGGGTCATGCAAGTCCTTCCTCATCCTACATTATGAGCGATTAAAGCATTGATTTGTTTACAAGGTTGTAACCGAGAACAGCTCTTTTTTTTTTTTTTTTTAACCTTTATTTATACAGGTATATCCCATTGAGTCCGTAGACTCTTTTGCAAGGGAAGCCTTGTCCTCCCACAATTTACACCGTACAGTATATCCATTCACACGACAAGTAGTTCTTGAATACACCAACTATAAGTGCAGGTCGAACTCAACCTTATATCGCGACATTCACATCGGCAGTGATTGGAACATTTAATTTTTTTGTCAAAATCAGTAATCTCCTCACAATCTGCTACCTCTCCGTACTTTAAACTGGTATGTTTTTACGGTGGGACCTCTTTACATACCCTTTGTTACTACAGTTTAAAGAGGTAAAGGTGGGTTTTTTTAACACCAGCTTTTTTTTACTCACACACAGAACGGAAGATAATAACTGATTTTGTCAAAAAGTGTTTTGTCAACAAGCGTTCTCCATCTTTATTGCTAATTTGGCAACTTTGAATCATCAAGATATTTGGATCGTTAGACCACGGAGCCGTTCCACTTCCACTGTACAGAGTAATGACACTCTGAGGAAATCTTTTTTCCAATATACTTTATGCTGATGTAAAGTTTCTTTCCGTTCTGCAGTTAATGTCAACCTTTAAGTAGCCAAAGTTGTATCGGTATGTTCAACACGACTTCTTAATCGAGATTGAAATAATGTGCGTCACTAATGCGGAGGGAAGATATCGATGGAACATTATTCTTTGGCTATACAGATTCCCCACTCTCTTGTTAGGACTTCTCAAAGTGACGTTTGGTCCATCGATCCCCTGATGCTGTTTTCCTGTTGTTGCCTCAGGGTTAGCTGTATTGATCCTCCCATGTATATCCTCTAACTCGTTTGCCACAGTTTGTTATTCACTTGAGCAATTAGGCGCGAGCCAGCAGGACAGAGCACCTGTGAGGATGGCATGGCAACTGAAATGACGGATTGGTCGACCAATATGGATTTTTGGAGGCTGGAACCTCTTTCAATATTTTTTAAAATGTCCATAAAAATTTAAAAATAAAGTCACATATCTTATTGATGATAAGTGTCTTGACATTAAAATAGTTTTATACCAAACAAATTTCTTAGCACAGTTGAAAAAGAAAATATCCTTCTTTTAACTGTTCAACTGTGCACAGCAAGCCCAGCTGTGTCCACGCAAATATGAATATAGCAGCACCTTTAAATCTCATTAAAATACAGGTTATATCATTTCATTATTTTGTGCAAAAATAATACATTTGGTGTAAGGGTTGTGTTCCATTCCTTGTACTGTAACTTCACAGAGTCTGCACTATTTGACCTGGCTTACTATTACCTAAGGTAATCACAAGTCAATAGTTTAATACAGTATTGTTACATTATAATATGAATTTTTATTAAGAATATGTGGATCATCATGTACAGACATGAATAATGGAACACAAAGAATTGAACTGAGAATAAAGGTTGCAAGGGTTAAACCTATTCACTGCCAAGATAGTGAAACACAGCCGAGATGGGAGTGCATTTGTCTGTTTGTGCTTTAAGTAATGGATGAGATCACAGGATATAAAATGTACAAATAGCCTTGGAGCGCTTCTTAACTCCTTATCTAGTAAGATCTCCCTCTGTCACTACGGGATATCTGTAGTCACAAGAGTAAGAGGGAAAAGGTTGCATTCGAGTGCTGCGTGTTTTTGTTGTGTCCCCATAGATAGCTCTAGCCTCATCCAGCTCTGCACACGCTCCAACGCCCCTGAAGACCCCGCTGAATCAAACTGTCAGGCATTTTTTTTCTCTTCACACGCTTTGGGTAAACACTTCATTTGAAATAGCAAGAGTGCAGATGAAAACATGTCTTGCAGAATGTAATTGAGGCAGCTGAGAATGCAATCTGCGTTAATCGCTGGTGTGATTTTGACATAAAAAAAATGTAATGCAAAAACACCGCAGCTGTGTAGAGACTGTTTTGCTGGTTAGTTTTATTGGCTGCCTGCAATGCCTGGCACACACCTGTACAATGTCAGCTGACGTGAGTTTGTGAAGCCCTCCGACAGAGAGCTGCGGTCGTGTAAAAGCAGCTGGCAGATTATACAGAGCGGCTCCTGGCAGATATTGTAGCAGTTTATCTCAATTTTAACATCGTAAATGGGGTGTGTGGACAATGAAACTGTACACAAACCATGATGATCCTCCTGTGGCTCTGGCAGGCAGCAATGTTTTATGAATACATCAACACAAAAGCTGGAAGTTCAACAGACAAACAGATGGTTGGAAGGAAAAAAAAATAAACATAGTCTGATGTTCTCATGTCTTTTATCTTTTCTTTTCTTTTTTTTTTTTGGACCAAAAATATCTATTGATAAAAAGTATATTCTAACTTTTGTAAACAAATTACTTAAACATATAAAACCAATAATGGTTTGTTTGAGGCTAATAATAAGCTAAAACAGCTGGGCACTATAGTTTTTAGAAAATACTTTTCCAAGGGGAGGGATTCTGAACCCTTTAGTAAGCAATGGCATGTAGGGCATGCCTTAATGGCCCTGCATCCCATCTTCAGCACTGGAAGAGCGCCCTGGAGGACACTTAACCATGTTTCATCAACCATAGAATCATCCAAGGGGCAAGAGGGCACTTTTGCTGCATTTCTTTTTAAACATGGTGGAACTGGGGGGAAAATTCCAATGGCTTTGGCCTGATGATATGTGGAATAGAATACATCACAGAAAATACACAGACCATACTTGCTTGTAGAATCAGATAGTTGTTGTTCGGGGCATTTTGACATATCGATGAGGTTATTATTCATTGATTGAATATGAAAGATATAGAATTTCACCTTTTAAAGAACTTATTTTTTTAGAAAACTAAAACACGGACCCCATCCTGGATTCAAAGTCCAACAACCCTGACCTCCTCCCCATTAATGTGCAATATATAAGTTTTCCAATTTTCAATTTAGAAAAACAACTACCGGTAGTTGAATGAATCCAGGCAGCAATTACCAACATGAACTTGGAAAATACGTAGCATGGGGGCGCCTTTAGCTCAGTTGGTAAGGCGTACCCTCCGGGCCGGCCCAGCAGCAGACCGCGTTCGATTCCCACCCGCGGTCGTTCTCTGCATGTCACTCCCCTCTCTGCCCCATTTCACCTCTGTCTCTCTGCACTATCAATAAAGCATAAAAATGCCCAAAAAATATCTTAAAAAAAGAAGAAAAAAAGAAATACGTAGCATATATTCTAATTATATTTAGCAAGAGACACCATTGGCACACACATGGTCTGACACCCTACATTGTCCCCATGTTCTCCCGTTAAAATCAAATCCTCACACTTCCTACTATGTTTTCAATATGTGTTTGTTCGCCATCTGTTAGCATTTCTTAGCTATGTGAAAGTGAACTGCAGAGTGAGATGCTCATGTTGTGTCACAGTGTGGTCGCTCCTCTTTCCGAATAGCTCATACGACACGCGTGAAGAGAGAAAGAGGTGAAAAGGTCAAGAAGTAGCAACTACCTGTATAATAGTAATTGAGCAGCTTTTCCATCATGCCATATTTCAGCAAGGATTGTAACGTAGCTGACCCCAGGCTGTGACTATAGTACGGCATAGCTTTGGAAAAATGATCCAGTAAGGACTTTGGAGGATTAGTGTCCCTGTCATTTTTCATCATGAATTTACTCTCTATTAATCTTCTGAGTATTTGCATTAATTTTGCCGGTTTGGTGCTTTAGAATGTCCCTTTAAACACCTTCAACCGCTGCCTGGTTATGAATTATGACTACAAAGGGATTGTCCATGCTTGAGGGACAGTGTGTGTGTGTGTGTGTGTGTGTGTGTGTGTGTGTGTGTGTGTGTGTGTGTGTGTGTGTGTGTGTGTGTGTGTGTGTGTGTGTGTGTGTGTGTGTGTGTGTGTGTGTGTGTGTGTGTGTGTGTGTGTGTGTGGTGTGTGCGCTTGCGTGCGTGAGTTTGTGTGAGAGAGTGTGTTAGAAGAAGAGAGTTGTTTGACAGATACAAACAGCCTGTCATAAATCTAGGTGCTTATAGCTTGGAAAGTTTGGGCCATAAATTGCAGGGCCGGATCGAGGCAATGTGAATCCCTGATGGCCCAATCGATTTCATTTAGAACTCATCAACCGCAGCCCTTAGAGTGACAGAAAATAACAAAGAAGAATAGAGAGGGAAGGGGGGCAGAAAAATAAGAAGCTTTTGGGCCACTTTCCACTCAGCCCTTACTACTAAGGACACAGAGCAACAGCGCAAAATGTTTCAACCTTTTGTTCTCCTGTGTCAAGTAAATTGCTTTGTTGTTCAAATCTTCTCAGGATGTATTACCACCAGTGGCTGGAACATCGATATCTTGTCACACTAAATGTGTTCAGCAGCAAAAGACCTATGGTATATGTACCACAAAGGGCTGCTGTATAGCTGTGCATTGAATGGGATTTGTTCAAACCTTGTGTGAATTTGGATTTACAATGTAACATCAGATACATTCTAATGATCATCAATTCTGTTGTCAAATTGCAAGAATCAGAGCTTATTTTTGGTGCAGATACATGCCAAAATTACCATATAGTCTACCAGCGGTATCAGACCCAAAAAAAGATTTTCTTTTAAGATGGTTATTGTTTCAAATGAGTTAGTCATGCACGCATTAATTCCTTTAAAGCCTCCTTGATCAGACTAATCAACCTTCCGGGTGGCCTCTTTATCTCCATATCACCTTTTAGAACCCGCGGCCATGTCGGAGCACCCGTTCTACCGCTTTAAATGATTAGTTCTCTTGCTGGGGGTGGTGGGGGGGGGGGGGGCTCACCTCAAATGAAGGGGAGGAATATGTAAAGTGGCGGCTCATGCCTGCCTGTCACTTGGGGGAGAGAGGCCTCCGACGTTGACGGCCTAATCTCTGGCTCTGATTATCTTCTCTTCACAATCAGACGGGAGCCACTCGCAGAAGGAGAGAGAGAGGAGAATATGTTATTACGCTCAAATCTCCCATGACTAAAACAGAGCAATAAAAGCCGGGCTAGAACTGTGTGTGCTCACATCTCATCGTTCAGTTTATTTAGTCATTTGTTCTGCAGCGCGTTTTGACTGAGATCTTTGGGGTGGTTAAGGTGGAAGCGGTTGAATTAGTAAACACCTGATTCACAGCAGACATAATCTGCCTCCATTTTAAAACCTGCAGATAATGCTTTTAAACACTAGGCTGAGTTAGGTGACTTCTACTTTTCTTGGTTTTGCTTTTATCCCTGTGTTAATTCACATGTATTAACTATGTATATGAATATATAAGCTCTGGTTTATTAGAGATGAAAAAAAAAACTATTCAAGGACATCTTCGACTATTCCTTATGAACATCCATCATCCGTGGCTGAGATAGAAAACAACGCATTCCCCAAAATGTCAGGGCAACTGAAGCATGTAAATAACTGAATTTCAATTGAAACCTCAATTTGAATGGTAAATGGCTGACCTCCAATGTTGCTGGAGGATGGCACTGGCAGGCAAGGGAGAAATGGAGGGGAATCAAAACACATATCCAGTAGAGCAGAGGGAATGAGGCTAACCAAGCATGCCAAATCCTCCTCACTGTTGTATGATGGAAGCGCTAACTTTGTGGACAACTCGAGAAATCACTTAGAAAATGTTCTCACGAGAAGGCACTTAAAGGAGCGAAAAACTAAACTCTTTCTTTCTCTGTTTCTTTCTTCCCTCACAGCTCGGAGACGACAGCCTGTCTGCCGCTCAAGTCCGATGAGGGCAAAGTGTCGGACACCAGGGTGGACACCGCGGACAGAACTGACTGCAGCAGAGGGAAACGACGCAAAACCACCACCACCACCACAGCCATCGCAGGGCCAGGAGGTGAGCCATGCAGTCTCTATGCTGTCACTAAAGACTAGTTTCCACTGAGCGGTGCGGTTAGCGTTTTGACATGCATTTATTTGCGTTTCACTGTCAAAAGTTGGAAGGGGTACCAAAATGGACCTATTTTTGTCACCCTTTCGTTGGGGGTACCAAGCGTCCAAAGGGTTCCAAAAGGGTGGAGCTACACACTGCAGTCCGTTTAATGGTTGTCAGAAACATAATATGCGTGAAAGAGATAAACCACTGTGTTAAGTCACCTTTGCAAGAGTGAAGAGTCTTGTGTTTCGAGGAAAATATCGGCGCACAGTTCTTTGTTTGTTGTTTTTCATTAAATTAAATTAATCAGCAGGCTATACTTTGTGTCCCATTCCTATGACGATTGTTAAGTAGCTGCACTGCTCAGGGTAAACGAAGCACAATGCCAAGCACTTGAAAACCATCAAGGACATTTTCTGGTCCCAAAGAACGAATGCAAAGAAACTTCAAAACACACTGATATCTCAACTTTTTTTTTCTTTCATCCGAGGGTTTGTTGACCTTTTCAGATGATGAATAGGTTGAGTTTTCATTTGTTTTTGTAGATGTAAGTGCTTGTGATAAAAAAACCTTTTTAACAATACACCAAAACTCCTCTGTGAGAAAACAGAGCTAATCTCTATATTCTGGTGCGGCGGGTGTAAACAGTGTTATCAGGTCGGGCCCAGTGGAGAAATACAAACACAGTTGTGAGGAATTCTATACGGTCATTAAGATCCTATTCTTTTCAACAGCACCATCAACCTAAAAGTCTCCTTGACACAACTCTTTTCATTGGGTTTTGAAAGTTAGAAATATTGCATAGGAGGTGAAAAAATAGAAACATCTCTTTACAAATAGAAATACTCCAAAGGGTGAGTTGTTATGTCTGGTATTACAGATAGGTGCACTTAATACATGTTTTCACTTATAAACTTTATTAAATATAAAGAATAAATGAAATATGTAACATTAACAACTCAAAGCAAGAAAAAGAGGAACAAATTAAATAATATTTTTTTATGATGAATGAATTGAAAGAAAAGAAAAACAAATAGGGGGGGGGGGTTGCTGTATTCAGATGGGTCGACTATGCTCTTTAAACTTCAATTTAACTAAGCTACTTATGGTAAGGAGTTAGTTGTTTTTCTTTCCTTATTTTTTAAAGAAACATTTGAATGAATCCAAGACATTCAAAGCTTTTGCAGCGACAGAGCAGAGAAGCAGACAGTGAAATGAAACACACACGGAAGGTGTTGAAGAGAATCATAAAGATGAATCCTTCCTCTCTGGATGAACTTTACCCAGCGCTGCTTCTCTCTTTGTTTTGGAGTTTAACAGCGAGTGCAGAGAACACAGAGAACACGCAGACTTCTCATTATATTTTTTTACTTTCTGCATAGCATAAAAATCTATTGGAAAATTACGTGAGAAAAGATATATGGTGTGTTTTATTATTGAAACGTAGGTCTTTTTTTCAGTTTCCAGAGTTGAATTTACACGTCTCTGTTCAGTAATTCCAAACGAACAGTGAGATATGCAAAATGGTTTGAAACCCAAGTACAGAAGAATTTCAGAGATGTCTTCCATAAACACTCACGCCAGTTGTATTACTAAGGAAGGCTATCAGACCATGCCATTATCTCATTTGCCTTCCTTATTATTGTAGTCACTACATGGCGACGCAAATAGTGACTGTGCCACATCAGTGGTTGCACAGAATTAACTGGAGAGCATTACAGAGCATTTTTCCTGCAAACATCAAAAAGGACGTTCTATCCAGAGTTAAAGAAAATAAATATAAACTAAACACAACAGTAGAGAAAAGGGTATTCTCATACTAAACTAAATAATATATAGATATTAAAATATAAGATTAAGAGCTACACAGATACCTCGCCGCAACCATAGGTTCACAGATCAGACACAAATAATTGAATGGGTCAAATGGGATAAAAGAAAACTAAAGAAATCGGTGGAAAAATATTTAGTTTATTCCTTCTCACTTCGTCAAAAGTGGCCAATGGACGCGGATTCACTTTCCAATTTTTCGTCTCATTTACAAAAGACACTGCGAGCCCTGCCTGAGAAAAGTCTCCTGCGTTGATATAGTCAGTTTGTTCTTTGGATTGCTATCTTCCTAATTGGCCCCGGCAGAAGCACAGTTTAGCAAAGCAACCGGTGTTGATTATAACATGAAAACACATACTCTGACACTGGGATTCTTTTAAAAGCGTTATAAGCTACCATTTGTGTTACCAAATCTGGTTCACTAGGAAAAAGAGTCACTTTGAAACCACAATACTGACTAGAGCCAGACGCCGAGCGAGTGATGTCATTTTTATATAATTCTAGACTAGTAGTTACATTCATATCTTATAATATTCATGCCATGTGTAGCAGTCACAAAAAGCAGCATACTCTTCAGGAAAATAGGCTGCAACGAGCACATTCTAATCAGTCCCCAAATCCCTTATTTCATACATCTTTTGTTTCACACGATCACTATAGTCCCAGTGTAACCGGCAATTGACTGATCTCTCATTTTCCCTTTTGCATTCCCTTAACCTCATCAAAAGAAACTGTTTCTGCCGGCAAGGGCTGGAAATAAAAAAAAATGCTAATTATTTTCCTTGTGCTCTGTGTTTTTTTTTATAAGGCCCAGAATGGCGGTGGTGGTGTTAATGAGTGACAAAGTGTTCTCATTACCAGGAGAGGGTACTTGGGCCTGGTCTGTCTAATCAGCCTTAATGCATTCCAGTTCCTAATGCTCCCAAACCGCCGACTCCACCAAGCAGGGCCATTCATTAGAGCAAGACAGTCTTCTGCATCCAATGACACAGACACCACACACACACACACACACACACACACACACACACACACACACACACAACACACACACACACACACACACACAACAGTCTCCAGAGCCCTTTGGTCAAATACAGCCAGAAGGAGCGCAGTTTGTCACTGTCTCTGGATCAGTTCGGATCACGCTCACCTGTTATATAGAATCGCCTGCTCTTTGTGTAACATTAATGTTCATTTCCTTTCATATTAGCATCAATGGCAACAATTTATCATCGTTAATCATGGATTATGTGCTCATTGTGTGATGTGAAACTCTATCTACTATCTTGATATTGATAATGTTATTTATGAAATTGCGGTTATCTTTATGTGTCTGTACAACGAACCTAAACACAAAGACATTACATTTACAATGATATAAAAGGATAAATCCATGACATTTATTCCATTGGAGGCATTGAAGTCAACTCATCAAAAGAAAAGCTGCCAGAAAGAAAAGATGATGAAGTTATTTGCTGTGCTTCCCAAAGGGATGCGTGAAGCTTTAATATGTTTGCTACTGGAGGGAAATGGGTTGGGGAGATAGCTCAAAGCTTAGTCTGTCTCTGCCTCAATCGCCTCGATGGAGGATCAAGTAAAATAGCCTCAGAGGTTGAGCTTGACAGCAGGATGGAGGGAAGAATAAGAATTAAATAGTAAACGTTTAGAATAGTTATTTTACTCCACAATTTGAATATAATACCCATAGATTTTTCTGTCTGTGTGTGAGTAAATGTGATGTTGATGCAGTAAGTGTATAGTGCCAGCTCCCTCCTCTGCCTTATTTACTACCCTTCATCCCCCATTAATGATGTAAACACTCCATCACGCCCACATGAAATTCACATTCATTCTGATTTAACCCGCGCCAGACGCCCTTTCAAGGTTTTTCCCAATACGGCTTATTTCCACATCCTAGTAGCTAATCAAAGCCAAGGTGAGGCTGCCAGAGTGAGTTGCATCTTCTTGCTCATCTCTCCTTTACACTGTAGCACCCTATACACTCACTCACTCACTCACTCACTCACTCACTCACTCACTCACTCACTCACTCACTCACTCACTCACTCACTCACTCACTCACTCACTCACTCACTCACTCACTCACTCACTCACTCACTCACTCACTCACTCACTCACTCACTCAACTCACTCACTCACTCACTCACTCACTCACTCACTACTCACTCACTCACTCACTCACTCACTCACTCACTCACTCACTCACTCACTCCTCTTGCTCTTTGCTTCAACGGATTTCAGTCAGTCTGCACTTGAAAAGGCCGATGCTTCAAAAGGCCTTCATCTCCTGACCCACGTCAGACTTTTGTTTTGAGAGAGAGAGAGAGAGAAGAGAGAGAGAGAGAGAGAGAGAGAGAGAGAGAGAGAGAGAGAGAGAGAGAGAGAGAGAGAGAGAGAGAGAGAGAGAGAGAGGAGAGAGAGAGAGAGAGAGAGAGAGAGAGAGCAAATGAAGTGGATATCTGGACAGTGAGTGTTTGTGTGTGTGTGTGTGTGTGTGTGTGTGTGTGTGTGTGTGTGTGTGTGTGTGTAAAAGCATCTAGATAAACACACCACCACACATTCTAGTGGGTCATAGGTGAGCGTTGAGAACAAATTGTTTTTATGTGCCATTACACATAGTTATTTAAGGAAAATGCGGCATATTTATCCTTTTAACAACAAGGTTTATTTTCAATGTAAATGAAAATAACACATTCAAGATCTATAATTTGTTCTGCCATTACAATCAAATCACACATACACATGCATAGAGTTAATAAATAAATACAGGATAAGGGACACTCGAAACATGCCTGAGTCAGTTGCCAATAGGGAGGTTGAAGTGACTGGCAGTATATGCATCATAGATACTGTGTTTTCATTGGTTTTGACTTCTATTAAAAGTCACTGGCACACAATCTGTTCTGTGCTTTGTACCAGTCCGGATCAGATTTCATCATCCTGTTGTGATGGGATCTTCTCATGGGGCTCACAGATAATCTTGCGTATGTGTGTCACCGCGATCAATCCGGACGCAGAAATGTGCAGTTACCCGATGCCAATGATGAGTCATGAGGATTTATTTTTTACCCTCGCCCATTCTGTTGGGGTTATTATTTGTCAGCAAGGGATTAAAATGATATTTTATTTATAGATGGAGTCTCACACTTTGCCTGAAAACACCTCCTGCTGTGAGATTGTTCACACAAATAAAAGTAGGTGAAGAAAACTCTGGTGATTGAGATAAAGTGACGACTCATCGGTTAGTACTTGGAAACTGTGAACATTTGAGTTATTCATAGTTCATAGTTAAAGGGGAAATTCACCCAAATCATGAATGTTGGAGTTCTGATATACTTCTGTATTAAAACTGTTCAAAGCTGTGTTGCTCGAGCCTGTATAACCTTACACATAACATCACCTCTAACACATTTTCCTTTACAATATTTATCATATCGGACAGTTATCGTCCGATATCCAAAACCCAGATAGTATCAGAAACGGATTGGAACTGAAGAATAGTGGATTCGGTGCATTTCTATATATAGATCAAATGTCAAAAGTCCACATATTGTGATTTCAGAAACTCACTCACAACCCCAAAAAGTCCGCTCCTCACTCGACTGAGATTTCACACTCCCCTAACCCACCACTGTGCTCTGTCTCTGTCTCTGTCTCTGTCTCTGTCTCTGTCTCTGTCTCTGTCTCTGTCCCTGCAGCCCTTCCTTTGACCAGGAACTGTCCCCTCGGCCCAAAGGGAAGAAAAAGAAGAGAAAGTCCGAAAGAAAGAGGAAAAGGAAAAGGTCAGTCCCCCCCCCCCCCCCAAACACTGAATTGCCTCAGCAGCAGTGAGTTGCATTGTTGGACAGCTTTTTGTCCCTGGAATAAATCAACTTGAGACCGCGTACGGGGAGATTGCTTGGTGCTCTCATGGAGTTCATGTGTATTTGTTCTCCCGCTTCAGGTCTCCCTCCTACAGCCTGTCACCACCAGAAAGAAGAAAAAGAAGAAGAAGAAAAGCTCCAAGAAAAGCAAGCGGCACAGGTAGGTCTCACTTACTACAACAATATCGTCAAAATGCCATGACATGACATTTCATTTTGAGGTGACCGAAATCATCCCTTTTTTTTTTTTCATTATTCCAGGTACACCTCTAAAAAGTCAAAGCACAGGTATGTATGAGATACTTGTAAATTGTTTGAGCTCATTTCAGCACGTCCCGCGGCTGTGTTGTCTGATATTTCTAAAGGTTAACATTTAACAGTCAAACACTTGGGGATACTTTCTGTCATAAATGTGGTGAAATGATTTAGTATCTGTTTTCCATAAGATTTCCAAAAGCGCAGAGAATTTTTTTTTTTTTTTTTTTAGCACTGGTCAAATTTGAAATATTTGGCTATTTCGCTTCCATGACATGTCCTCTTTCATACTACAGTATCAATAAAAGGTGCACAACTTCCATTTATGTGTGTATATAACAAACTAAATTTTCTATCTTATATTTCTCTTATACACCATCAGGCCATTATCTGAATTTTTTTTTGTGTTACTCTATTCACCTGCAGTGTTTAGCCTTGAACACCCTCTATGCATCAGTATGAGAAAGCAGGCTGTCGGTTCAGGCTTTGTTAAGTCTTAATTCTCTCTCGCTCATCCTTTATATTCTCTTTCATCCCACCAGCTCCTCAAGTTAAAACACAAGAGGAAGGATGAGCGCAAGCACAAGAAAAGGTCAGTGTGTGATTGTTGCATCAGAATCTGTCCTCTCCAATACATCCTACACATACACACACACACAACACACACACACACACACACACACACACACACACACACACACACACACACACCACCACACACACCACACACACACACACACACACACACACACACACACACACACACACACAACAGTAAACCCATCCACCCATAGCCGAGGAAGATGCTCTCATGTAAGGGCACGACGGGTGACTACAGAAACACGCAACTTTTATTTTTCTGAGCAAAAGCGTGAAAAAAAAAAGAAGAAAATAGATTGAAAGCCAGAGTCACAAAGAAAGAAGGGAAAAAGAGGGTGAAGGAGGGTAAGAGAAACCAATTTCATGCTGTGATCCTCAATGTTTTATAATTCGACTTAAAGATGAGCGGGGCAGTTGTTTTTACGCACAGAGCCCGGTTCAGTTATGGCCGCCATTTCTTCAAGAGAAACCACTGCATCCCAGCTCAATGCATATTTTTTTCCTCTTTATGCATTTGCTATTCCTTTGTACTCTCACCTTCACTGACCCTATTTTTCCACGCCGCTCAAATAAATCAGGACCCGCGGTCGTTCATAGGAAGAAGCTGATTGAAGAATTGTTTGTTCAGGTTTGCCTTTCACATATTAGAAAGAGAGAGAGAGAGAGGAGAGAGAGAGAAGAGAGAGAGAGAGAGAGAGAGAGATGGAGAGAAGATTTGAGAAGAAAAGATGAACGATATAACAGGCTTGATGGACCTTTTTGATCTAGAGATGAGAGAGAGAGAGAGAGAGTGAGATGGAGACAATGCCCATTTTGAGAAAGAAACCATATGAACTTTATACAGGCTCTGATTGGACCTTTTTGATCTTAAACAGTGCAGCTTTTGAAAATAAGATCGAAACTTTTTTATAAAGCATTTTTCAGGGCTGCAAATACTTTATTTAAATGTATTTAATCCATAGTATCAGCAGCAATGATCAACTGTCCAGAGTCATAGATTATTTGGGTTGAAGGATAATTCCTGGTTTATTTCATCTCGTTACACATACATGTTATGATTGTACTTTTAGATCTCATCATCTGTTTCACCTCTATCAACCTTTGTGTTCATGTTGCCCAATGTTTTGCTAGCTGGTAGCGTAATATCTTCTACTGATGTCGTTCTGAGTTGACACAAAAATTGTCTGTAACGGTTGCTATGAGTTTAACTGCAGTTCTAACATTTGAAGAAATGTGTCAATGTTAAAGTTATTGCTTTTCACAGCTGTTATCTATATTGTTATAAAGCTACTAAATTGAAATCAAAAACAGACTACTATGTCAATGACCTCAAAACAAAAATGATATACACACAATATGTGTAAGCTACACAGTCCTACTAAAAACCATTAACTGCTAATATAATGCTATATAATGTAATACAGCCTATTATAATATTTACGATGGCATAGAACAGATAGAGTAGCAAATCTTCCCATTTTAGATGCTGGAATTAGTTTTTGGTTCAGAACATAAGGGAATGACTGAGAGAAGTGCCTGTGTATTGATTAATCCCAGCGCTCTTAGCTCCTTATCAACCCGTGTCTCCTCTCATCACCCGCTTCAGTTCTCGGACTCACGCGCGGAGGAGACGGCGCTACCGGAGGTCAGAGTCGGAGAGCTCCTACTGCCAGTCTTCTGCAGAGGACAGGTAAAGCCCCCCCACCCTCCCCCCACACACCACACACACACACACACACACACACACACACACACACCACCACTTTATCTCATCAGCCCGAGGTGTCTGCCGAGCTCCTGGTCGCAGTGAAGCGATGACTGA
The DNA here is from genome assembly GCA_026122265.1 of Ammodytes dubius. NCBI lineage: Eukaryota > Metazoa > Chordata > Actinopteri > Uranoscopiformes > Ammodytidae > Ammodytes > Ammodytes dubius. The sequence continues at coordinate 28,419,091 of CM047507.1, read as the reverse complement.
TAAGGAGGCAGAGGTGACTTCCCGATCTCAGACACTCTGCCTTATCACAGGAAACGGCCCCAAATTCACTGCACAGATCGATGCACTCAATTATAATGACAAATCCTCGGACGTGTGATAATATGATAATGTGTTTTTCACAGGTTTTACGCACTATACCGAACAGGGGCTGATAGCGTGACAATACGTAGTAGCTATAGTGGAGTAACTGGTGATAATTAATCCTTGAAAAAAAAATCAGTGATCACCACAGAAACGTGGCATTTAAAATGCAGAATGATGGTCAATTAGGAGACTTGACACAGTTTGAACTGAAATGTATGGCTCCCATTTTCAAATTGACTGAAACTGTTTTTAAATCGGTCTGTTCCTATTATGAGTAGAAGGTTACTATGAGTGACCTTTGGATAGTAAGCATAGTTAAACTTCTTACGACAGAATGCTTAAATGTTTATGAAACTATTTTACTCTGATGATTATAAATGACCTGTGAAAGCATACAAGGCCATCAGTGAAAACAACTGTGTTTTAGATAGTTATTATTAATGCTTTTGCTCAGTTAGATTTCTTAGACGGAAAGTCCTGTGTTCTAGGAATGGTAACCAAATCTAAAATAAACCATTGTCATATTACATATGAGATAGTCACATATAAATACATCTACTCTTCGTGATGCATCCTGCCGTCTCTCTTTCACTCGCTTCCTAAATAAGTGCATATGCTGCCGGCACAGCTAGCAAAGATCTTTAGAATGGCAGGTGCTGGTGTCATGAAAATACTAACACTTCTGTCCAAAGAGGCCCATAGAATGAACAAAAACCTTGAAGGTTCCTCGTAGCCACTTTACTCACAACTTAAACGAAAGTTGACAGGAAAATGAAGCTTTAAACTGCATTTTAATACAGCTAGAAGGCAGCTAATCTTCCCAGGAAGAATAACACTCAATACGTTTTTCTATGGTATAACATAACAGATCGCAATATTTTTGAAGATGGCCAAAATAAAACAAGAATAATTTTAAATATTTAAGTTCAGATATTCCACCTGCGTCACATAACGCTTAACTTCACCCTTTTGTCACATTCTCTAAAGTTCGGAATCTGTTGTAACTGAAAAAAAAGTAATAATGTCATGATGCTGTGTCATTGAAAACTAAGCCCGGCTTCTCCCACAGACACCATCTGCAGAAGTCTGAGGTGCATCAGACACTAGGAGACCTTGAGGTCGTTGTCGAGGAAACCAACGGAGTGCTGGGCCACACGCAGTGGAGACCTGCAACCAAATCAGTCTGTAAAACGGCTCCAAAATATCGCTCCTTCCTCTCGACCGCCACCGTAAGTACACACTGCCACTGGTTCATTTGATCTCTCAGTTATGGCCATGTGAATAATAACAGCCCCTTTGTCGCTCAATATAAAATGCCTGCAGCGAGGCAATACATTTCCTTTCTTTCTCTATATTGAGATTGGGCGACGTCCTGGTGTTTTTTATTTAAAAAAAAGTATTTTCCATTCACATTTTTCAGTCAAATTATCTATCCAAACCTATTAAGTTTCCTCTCGGTGAAGAATAATTACCAAATCGAAAAAAACAACAACATGGCCTTACTCTGAGCTAACTTTATGAATTCCATATTTTTTGCAGTAATTTTGTCTGTTCTTGTTTATTCTGTTTTTTTTCAATTAACGGCATCAAGCGCTCGGTAGAGGAGACTCACCATAAAATGATTCATTCCACTGGAAAAATAACACATTCTCAGAAGCTTGTTTCCCCCCTGTAGAGAAAATAACGTGTCAAATTCAAAATGAAATGAACACAACAACAAATATTTGATTTTCAAGAGCCAATTCCCTCTGCACATTTCTTTTTCCTTCATCTTTAAAGGTGTTATTGAGACGCAATAAACATTTTGTTCTGTTTGTTTTGTTAGGATAATGAATATCCGTTCTTTTTTAATGCATTAACAAAAGTTTATTTTTTTTTAAGTAAATTCGATTTGTATTTGGCTCCTAGAGGAAGCAACAAAGCCTATAGTTTAGTAGTGTTGAGTTTTACCTTCGATTCTTGTACACTGACACAAAACGTTTACGCTGCATAGAACGTGAAGATTTTTTAGCTTATTTTCTGCAATGAAAAGAAATTATAAAAACAATGTTACCAATCTGCATTTGTTTGTTCGAACAGCGGTCAGGAAGTGCTTGTCTGTTACCGAGGTAGGACATAGAACTTAAAGGTTAGGGACTGTTTAAGAGAGCATAAACAATAATGGATACTACTAAGTACATGTCTGCCAAGCTACATAGACGTCACACTGCCTCCTGTGCTGGCACCCAACCATGGCATCATGCTGTGCAATGATCAGACATAATAGGGATGATTTCCTTGTTATAAACAGACAATATGACAGAAAAAACATGTATCAATGCAAAGAACACATTTTATTAACTTTCATAGTGAAAGCTTTGTGGTTCACTATTGTGTTTCTCCTGTGACTTCTAAATACTTGCACATAAGCTGCCTCAAATTCCAGACATGACTTCAAGCTAAAGCAAAACTAGCACAAAACAAACATCTTTAAACAGTGATTAACAACTTCTGGCCGACGGACTTTGAATATTATAAATGATGCAGTTTATTGCTCAGGTTGAGCTTTCCTAAAGAGCCGCCTTAAAAAAGCAGCCGTCCTTAAACCCGCTGTCTCCTGCTTATTGGACTATAAAATATATTTAGTTTCTCTCCAGCAATCATTAAATTATGCTAATTGCACAGACGAATGTTTTTTAATTACACACCACAGGGTTTTAATTGAAATTCAATAAATGAATCCATATATTGAATCGTGCCTGGCCTTCACTATCCCCCCAAAGTCTTTTGGGAGGTCTTCACAGTTGCTTACTGAGGGGCAGCTTTACGGGATCAGAATTATTAGTTGGATTTATTTATGGGTTTAAATCAGGTGAGAAAAAGCACACAATTTCGAAAGTAATACAGAATGGTCTTTGTTTAATATCTTTTTCCCCCAAAAAAGCAATTCAGAAAGGCAAAGGTGGGTATAATGGATGAAAAACCCCTCACAAATATGAATAATCTACATGAATGTGGTTGATTAATTGGTGGTATGATTTAGTCAATTTATTTTGTGGTGGAATCATGAGAAAAGTTGTGGCAACAAAAAGATGAGAAAGCAACAAAAAAGAAATACTAAAGGATGAAATGTTTATTTGAAGGAAAGCCTTGTCAAAAATATCTCCAGGTGACATTGAAGAATGTCTCTGTTCAAAAATGTTTTTCCATAAGTGAAATATTTTTTCATTTGTGTGTATGTGCATTGATGCAAGTAAAGACAGAGGGACGGTAGAAGAACCTAGATGTGTTTAAATTTCCCTCAGGGTTGCTCTGTTTTGTTTGGACTTTTGGAGTAGATAATGGGGAAAGCTTCAGGAGGACAGACTGGATAAACCTCTTGAGTAAAGAGAGAGAGAGATCATAATTTAATGAGATTAGTCCACTCTGATCCTTTGGGGAGTCAGTATCTTTTTCCATTTCTGCAGTAAAAAATAATAATTAAAACAAAAACATATTTTCTCTGTGTGCAGTAGTTTTACTCCCACACCGGCACACTTTGTACATTTTCTGGGACTTTTCGCTCCAGAAAAAAAAACGTCTTATTAACAACACAAATTCACCATTAAGGAAAAGAAAAAGGAACATGCCGGTAATAAGTCTAACTGGCTCTGGGATTTTGAAGAGAGGGGTATTTGTCTTTTTCTTGCAATTTTCGAACTCTAATGATGCACTTATGTTGCCCGCTCTTCCCTTTTTCTTACACCTTACCTACTTAAGGAGGAAATCTTGATTGGTAAGTCGATGCTATCCGCAGATTTAGGGATATTTAACTTGTAGGTCGGTGCAGGCTAATTATTTATGACTTCTTACAGGAAAAAAAGAAAAGAGCACATTCATCTGTCCTACTCTGAGGGCTTTCTTAGTTCTAGACTGATGGGATCTCTCTTTGTCTGCAATCCTTTTTCATTTCTACATAATACCCATGTTGTGATGTTTGTCCAATGTTCTTTAAAATGAGGCTTTTTCAAAAGGGGGCTATTGTTTACTCTTTTTCTCTTCACTGGAGTTAGAGTCTGTAGAACTTTCCACGCATAGTTTCTCTTTCTTCTCTGCTCTTCTGTTGTTCCTTTCATATTATTGTTTCAGTTTAGACTTATCTTATACATTAAATTAGTTTCTTGTTTATTTCTTTGAATTTAGTTGAGTTCAGACTTTCCTTTCGAGGTTAATCGCATGCTTCAAATTTGCATGATGTCTTTATCTTTCAAAAGTTTTCTGTCCCGAGAAAAGAAAAAAAAACTCTTCTCTGTGTTTTCAAAAGGGGGAAAATGTGCCTTTCATGCTAGAGTTCACACAGTGCATAAAAGCAGAGATATCAGGGTTCCATATATCAACACGCTTTGTTTTAAGCTGCAGCCTATCTGTCTGTTTGCAGATCTTATCGCCAAAACCTGGAAGCGAGCTCTTGCACGGGAAAGTGTCTCAGCATTTACCCAGCCAGGCCGACGGTCCGCAACACGATTACGATTCCGGGAATGACACGTCTTCGCCGCCGTCCAGCAAAACCGGCGTTTCTTCTCGGGCGAGCGTCACGACAACCAGAGGGGTCACTGTAAACGTCTGGCCTCGCTCACCGACAGGGACAATGTCTCCGACTCTGGGAACTCTGTGACCAGCTACGCTTCCCTGTGCAAACCATACGGGGACGACAACTTGTCTGCAGCCATTTTCAGTGGAAACGGCAAGAGGTAATATTTCTGTGTTCATCATAAATACTCCATCTGAATGAATGAATGAATGCCCGGGAAAAAAATTGCAAGCTGTTTATCTCCTGTCTCCACGCTCCGTTTTTGAAATATTCATCGTATGAGTGAGAATAGGCGAGAGGGCGTTTCTTACCCCAAAACAACTTTAGGATACTGTTTGGGGATTTATCACTCAAAGCGCTGAAACTTGTGAATGTGTTTTTTTTTCTGTGCAGAGAGCAGATAACAGTGGGGTGCAGTGTGGAGGTTGTGAGATCTCCAAAGACTTCTGACAGCTGCTCACAGACGCTGATAGAGTCGTCTAGAAAGAGAGTGAAAAGGCACTCATCCAGCAGCAGGAGCCGGAGCAGATCCTCAGGGAGTTCCAGATACTCCGGACGCTACTCTAGAAGCCTGTCGCTGTCCTCATGCAGGTGGGTTCACTACCTTTATGTTGTGCATCACTAACATCCAAAAATACCCAAGTTACATCAAGCATATTTCCACACATGTGCTTCAATTTGCACGTAAACAAGTGGCCTAGTGATTAAATTAAGCGATTCTTGAGAATGTTAGTTAGTTGACAAGATCACTTTTTGTCAAAATCTGTTTATATCACGGTCCACCACCTGTCAGTATGTGCGTCTGTGTGCGCCGAAAATCCAGTTTTAATACACATCCTAGGCTCTGTGAACTGGTATATAAACAAAGAGTATGTGAACAAAGGGAGCCCACTATAGCTCGTATCTTGACTTTAATAGTACCACCAAAAGGTTCATTTTATTTTTGAGTGAAATGTCTCGAAAACCCTTTGGGTTTGATTGCCTTGAAATGTGGTACAGACATCTGTGATCTCCTCGGGATAAATTCAGATTACTATTGTGATTAACTTTGGCCACTATAGCACCATCATCATGGTGATTCAAATGTATCCAATACTTTGGTCTAACTAATGACATTCCCATTAGCTATTACTTTGTTTTTAGTGCTTATTAGCAAATGTTAGCATGCTAACCTTTTGAACATGTCATTTGTCTCGTTGCCAGCTCGTACTCACGCTCACACGAGTTACTCTGACGCTGATGTGAGGCGACGAGGCAGCGTGTCCAGTCTCAGCTCTAGGGAAGCTACTCCAGACACAGCGCTGACAGGTGAACATTTATACAAAGTGCTTCAGCAGCTATAAAGTACTTTTCACTATTGTTGTACATTTACATTGTTGGGGAATACATTTTGACATTATAATGTTTGCTTTCTAGACTACGAGGCAAAAAGAGAAAGCCTAGCTCCAGAGAGAAAAATCCGAAGCATGCACATAAAGTTAGTGGGAAGAGACAAAGACGCAAATCCTACTCTCCAATGAAGAAACGGAGGAGAGACTCACCAAGCCATCTGGAGGCGCGCCGAATCACAAGGTACACACCTTCCCCAGGCTGCTTATTTATAGCTACAAAATCCATGTTTTAACCCTAAAGGCAGCACAAATGTACTGCTGTCCCTGTCCCACCCTCCATCTCCTCAACTCCATCCCAAAACACTGCAGTTTGTCCCTCATGTGGATGTGCTGTGTGTCTGTGTGTCTGCTCATGGCATTCAGCCAGAGGATGAGATAACCGTCAGCTCAAAGCCTCCACAGGTGCTAAAGAAGCAGGTGGCGAACGAACGCAGGCAATCAGAAATAACAAGCACTCTGATTTTTAACAGGGCGGTGTTACTATCCTTTCATTTCAGATTGATAATCATGTCCAGAAACACACTTCACGTGATGCTAATGCTAAATGCTCCACTATGTTCACCAGCTAGTCACTGCTTGGTTTGTCTGTTTGGTGCTTAGTAGGTAACATGCGGTGGATTTATTCGAGCTAAAACTGTGAAATTGTTGCTGTGAAACCAAAACAACAAGCTAAAATATGCTAAATTGCTATGTAGAGCTGAGGGGGAACATAGCGATAAATCGTATCCTTTATCGATAGCATTCATGCTAGCTACGGTGTGTTGGTCTGACTCACTTGTATGACATGGATTTTCAGCTTGGATTATGAGATATTCACTGATTATCACGAAAAGTGATTTTGACAACAAGAGTTCTCCAGAATCACTGACTGCACCTTTATTGAATGATTGTACACATTGACATACTACTACTGTTTTCTCAGTTTCACACCACTTACCTTTCTCTGTGTTGTCCACAGTGCCAGGAAGCGACCCATCCCTTACTTCAGACCCAGCCCCTGCACCAGCAGTCGCTCCACCAGTGTGTCCTCATGGAGCAGCCTGTTCACACGCAGCCGGAGCCGCAGCTCCTCTTCCTACCGCGACAACAGCCGCAGCTCATCATGGAACTCCATCTTTGGCACCGCAGTCTCAGCCGAAGTCGGAGTCCCATTTTGTTGAACAAACGCAAAAAACACAGGCATTATGAGGTGTTCTCTCTGGAAAACATCAAGGGGCCGAAGAGTGTGCCGAGCCCGAGTGGGTCTTGTTCCATGTCTAAAGTCGGGACATTTGGAACAGTGGAACAGTCGTCTGTGAGCGTCTGTGAGAGTCTCCGAGCTCCGCTTTGACGCTGGAGTGGAAAAGGTCCCAGAAGGGATTTGACCACGTCTCATTCTTTGATGCAGACTTGAGACCACTAAGGGAGTTGAATGTCTTTCTGTTTTTGTTTGTTTTGGTTTCTTGTACTACACTGTCTTGCATCAGCACTCACAATGGCCCGAGACTGTTCATCTCTTTGATATTTACAATCCAAAACTGCACATGAGAAGGATACAGAATTCCTGGCTTTTATCCTTTTTTTTTTATGTCAATGCGCTTCTCATTAAATTATTATTTTAAAATTGTTTAACCACTTAATGTTAATTTTAAAATGGATACTTAGTTGCTGCATAACTAGATTGAAATGGCTTGTTCCAAATCATTTTATGTTTTGGTAATATACAGTATGTGTTGGCTAATCCGGTGCAGATAAGCCATTTTTAAAAATGTCCTAAGAAATCAGACGTTTACTTTTCTTGTGTCAGGTCTGTACGTTATAGATTTTCCTGAAGTGATGTATTGAGGTAACATTTGAACCGTTTGATCCAAGTGTTTACAAATGGCTTCCGCGGGATCGTTATCAGGAAGAAGGAAAAAGGTTTTGTTGCTTCTGATCTCGACACTTCACAAGCCGGAGAACAAACGTGTTTTTTCCTCTGAAAAATGACAAGGCGAGGTTGGCCTGACAACCAGCAAACTGCCTGTCAGCTCAAATGTCAAATTAATTTATCCCCTGATCAGGTGGAAAACAATTGAAATGTCAGGCCCCGTGCCACACAACAAAGAGCATCAGAAAACATTGTGTAGAGACAGGGAGGGGGGATTTCTTTTTGACAGAATCTTCATGTTCAGTCAGTGGAGGTATTTTTCCTTGACAGTTCACAGTGATACAAATTTGCTGTGGCTTAGTTTCGGGAAACAAATAATGGACTTGTTATGAATCTACTACGATGCTTAAATTGTAATTTTTTGCTGTCTGTACTTGAATATATCAACCTTTGGGTATTTGAATTGATACTTCTGATCAGAAATGATGGCGGGAAAGAAAAGGCTGTACCTTCTTGCAGCAGTTTAAAAATAGATTGAATTTACCATTGATTCTTATTTTACTTGAATTATAGTTTTCTTGTTACAACATTTGAACCGAACATTTGTTTCAATTTAGTTTTTTTGTTCATGAGTTGTATCAGAACGAAGGTACAGTTTTGTATTATGCAGCACCGTGCATATTTATTCATTATTTAATATGTATTGCTTTGTTGTCCCTCTCAGTAGTGGTCAGTCTTTCTATGCAACAATGTCAATTTATACTTATTATATAACGATACTGCTGTAATTTTTATTTTTTGGATTGTTTTAATTTATTCTTGGGTTTTGCCACCGTACTCACACACTAAACTGAATTTGCTTTCTTGCCGGGAGTAAGATTAGATGATCAAGGCTGCCTTTGTATCTTGAATATGAAGCTACAAGCTAGTTAACAAAATCACCTCAGAGGCTCAGTAAATAATTGATATCACGTGTTTAATCTTAGAAAAACAAAAATGTGTGCTTATAGGTGAGGTCTTGGACCACACTATTTCTTGGCTAGGGGCAAGGAAATCCTGATGTATTACTGGAAACTATACATTGTTTTCATACAGATGAAGCAAACATATAAATGTTAGATGCAGGTAGCTGTTCCTAAATAGACTTATAAAGTGTGTGCCCTTCCAAGATGGCGCCGATTTCTCGCGCTCAACGCCCAATGCGGCGTTCTACCTTTAATGTCTATGGTTCCTAATGTTCCCTGTCTGTATGCTAAGCTAAGCTAACCAGCTAGCTACCAATCATATCTAAATATACACTCTCAACAAGAAAGCAAATATGCTCATTTTCCAAGATGTCAAACTACTCCATCAAGTTAGTTTCCAAGCCACCTTTGAATCTGCAGAAAAGTTTGAAACTGCCTTTTCCATATAATTAAGAGAGTTATACTTATACTCAATCATTTCAGATCCATCACCTTGTCTGTGCTACTGCTCGGGGCCTGACAGACTGCTCTCTATGCACTCAATACTCAGATTATTTCCCTGAATGTCAAACTAAATAGGACGAAAGTGTGTCGCTTGAAGGGGAAAGAACTCAGCACAAAAGTCATTCATAAACTGGAAACTAATGGCGGCTTGTGTCGGACTGTGTTGATGAGGCACATTTGGAATAATTGTGCAGTCCTGTTGATACATTTTCAACATGGTATACCTTGCCAGTGGCCCTCGTCCCCCGTTTCACAATGTAAAGTTTGCATCAACTCCTGTGCAAAAATCATTATGAATTATGTAAAATGATGTGTTGTAAATATGCATCTGCTATTGTATAAATGACAAATATGTTGTGATTATTTGATTTACATAATATGATTTGGGCCTTGTTGGATGTGAAATTGTTGGTATATGGATACAGTGAAAGAGGAAAAGAAGACGAAAATGCCAGTCAGGCATCAATCAACTGACTCTTTCTCATGCTAAAGTTCCCTCTGATCACATACGGTATTTTATTTAAAGAAATCCCAATAACAAAGTCGCATAGCAATAGTGATCCAGTGTTTCTGTGTTGATAAATTGTGCATACTCTCCCTCTTTTCCATTTGAAGGAGCATATTGCTAAAGCCTATACGTTTTTCATACACTGTCACATTTGATTTTGTGTCAAGTGTGAACTCCACGATGTAATAACGTGTCACCTGGAAATGGAATGGTCCCCGCCAATACCCCATGGAATCAAATTTCCCCTCTCAACTGCGTGTGTAGAATAAACTGTATAAAATCCTGTTCAGAATAAAAACGCCAATGCAGTCTTTGTTTTACGTTCTGTCTGAGAATACGCACTTATTTACGAGCAGTAAACAACAGGCCGTGTTGACTACTTAGCTGGTTTGTTTTAACCGTACAGTGACATCAGACTGTCTGCTCTACGTTATCTTCTATTAAAGAGCCAGTGAGTCACCCAGAGGAGGGGGTTCCAACTCTGCGCGAGCGACAAGTGGACAGCGACTTAATTTGGTCAAGAGGAGGCTGGTCTTTTGGTCAGCTGTTGCGCTTGCACTGCAAAAAGTATTCACACCAGCAAGTCCTCAGTCCATCTGAATTTAAGAATCAACCCGTTTTCGACCCTGATAATTAGCCAGACCAGTTGATTCGGATTAGAGGGAGCTATTACCCGATCCGGTGCTTTCTACTGTAAATATGTGAGAATCTGGTAGGGCCTACAACTTCTTGGATTGATATTTTTTGCAGCGGTCTCAGATCCTCCCAGCACTTTCCCGATCCTTGCTCTGTGTCGACTCATCGTCTGGGAAATCGCAGCCCAGTATAAAAACCCAGGGCCAAAGACGAAATTCACTTAAAGGAAAGGCAGTGTAGGCTACGCTTAGGAGGAGGTTGTTGTTGGATCAACGAATGACTCATTGCGTAACGGTGATGCGCGTAATCCAAAAGAGATAACGGTTTACCACACATAGACATAAGTTATTTGTTCTTACTTTTTTTTTCCAAAGTAACAACTTTTTAGTCCAGGGTTGTTTGGCACACGAATAGAAGAACTTGAACTGGTTTTGATCTCAGCTGGACATGGCCGAGGGAGACTTCTACACCATGGGAAGCCGGCAGAGGTTTAATCCCAGGGACCCGTTTGGAGAGTCGTCTCCGTTCAGAGAGCAGCAGTCCCCCTTCAGGGATCAGCTCACGTCTCGGTTTATGGACGATGACTTTGGGATTCCACCTTTCCCCGAAGACTGTCGATGGACTGGCCGGGCTGGGCTAGGCCGGGCCGGCTCAGCACGCGCCTCAGCTCCTCGCCCTTCAGCAGCAGTTTACGCACAGGTTTCCCCCCGCGTCAGTCCACGGGAGGCGGCCCCGCGCTCTACACCAGCCGCTACGGCGAGCCCTCGTCCCGCAGCTCGCCCACCACCACCGGGGGGGAGCCATGGAAAGTTTGCGTGAACGTCCACAGCTTCAAACCAGAGGAATTAAACGTCAAAACGAGAGAGGGGATGGTAGAAGTGTCAGGTGGGTTACATTCAACTACTTTGCAGGCGAGTTTAAAGGCCTTAAAGGGGACCTGAAAAGTGAATCTTCTCTTGGTACATTTGATGACTCATGATCCATACTGGATGTCACCTTATTTCCCCTACTGTGACAAACATCATCATATTCACATGGTTACTTGGTCAAGACAGTTTAGCTGTTGGAGAAAACTTAAACACAACAAATACCGTCAAAAGTGCCTTAGTTTAGGCCAAATACATTATTTGAATTACCATTACACGTTTATTTTAAGGCATATTACACCTTTTATAACTATAGAATGTAAATAAATAGGCAAAATTGTATCACCTGCTTGTGAAAAACACAGAAATGGCAGTGTTATAGCTGCCATCGGGGGCATTAAGGTCATGTCCTCAGTATTGCTTATTGGAATTGAATGGCATACACATTATGTAATTGCATAGAATTTACCATCACATTTTCTTAAAGGTGATGTCTACATTGTTGTAAAGCCCATATCTACAAATCTCTCTTGAGAAAATAATAATCTAAAATTAAAACAAGCTTTATTGTTTTCTCAAACTAGACCCACATTTATGGAGATATACTTGAACAGTTACAGTATGATATAACAAAAATAATGTAATAATGTATCATCAAAAGCGAGAATTACTCAGATCTTTTTGAAACAAAGCATTTAAACAAAACCTCACTGAGTATCTCTCAGGATATACACTCTTAATTGGCCAATAAAGATGATGAAGCAGTGGCCTACAATAGGAGGCCAAGGTGGTGTGGTGTTGTCTCCGCACTAACCAGTGTCTTTATGGAAGACCTCGACAGATTTTGAGGACTTAAGACTTGGCAGGCAGATCCTCAAGCTTAGACACCTGTTTCAGATTCCTGGAGAATCACTCCCTCAGTCACCCATGAGCTCGATTTAGATTTAAGGCAAGGCAAAGGCCCGTGACAACAGTGTCTGTTTACAATACGGAAAGCAGCTCGCCGCCATTAAACACCAGGGGAGAATGTTCTGGAAATAGGATCACACTCTTTTTTTTTTACCCAGCAGGCCTTGTGAACGTTTGGTATCTCTGCTGGTGTCACGCATGGACATATAAAGAAAGGTGTCACATTTCGGCTCAGTCACTGGTTATGGGAGTGAATTGTAGGAATTGCTTCCTCATGTAACTGCCTTTTTAAAAGACAGCTGAATTCCAGGGATACCCGCGTGTGAAGGGGGGGGGGGGGGGGCACAGAGGACAGCAAGGGCCCCATATACTCTGAGTTTTTTTTTACACACACACGTTGTTGGTATGCCAGTTGGGTCATTCAATCAGTTGGTCCCCGTTCTAAAAGTGTGACTACGGGGGTGTTACAAGATTGTTTGAGGTGTTCATTACATGAACGAACAAATGTTTAACACAGAATCCTCCAGATGAACTGACTGTAGCCGACTCATCATTCAAATCCACTGCTTTGATTTCACCTGAGCGCCTACTGCAATAGTCAGCACGGCCATGAGCTTGTGTCCTCCTTGTACAACTTTACTGAAAGTAGAATTTGAAATGTGATTGATTTTTGAAAGTTGTTTGGTATTGATCTTTCAGGATTTTTTATCTGCATTAATACCTAATATAAATAGTGTTTTATAAGCGTATTGGAACTTGACTGAGCATTATATTTTGAACTAGCAACAGACTAAACTTAAATTTTAATATTCATTCTGAAGCTACGTTTTTCATCTCTACCAACCTATTTGGGAAATATACACTCTCTGTGTTCAGCTGTGAATTGCTAAGCTTTTCAAGCTGCTATTTTTATGCAGGGCAGATAGTATACAGCGGCTTTATCAGAGCTTTTTCACTGAACACAACTGCCTGGTTGAAAATGATGACAATGCGAGTAGTAAGAGGGAAATTAAAACAGTATAGTTGTGGGCTGTAAAACCAATATACTGAGCTGAGGAGAACTTTGTACTAACTCTTTGTGGATTCCTCATTACGAGCACACCTTTTGACATTACACAAAGTTATTTGACACATAATTTAATTATACAAAACTATTGATTTCTGCAGCTTCAAAAATAACTTACAACTCATAGTTAGTGACATGCATTGCTCAACTGCAAAGTAAATCTTTATGTCCACTTTTAGGCATGGCCTCGCAGAAGTAAACACTGCATATGCCTCCACAATGACACGGTAACCGAAGTATCAAACGGCTTTATCTACAAATGTGAACACTAGATCCCCGTCCTTGATACTAGACACAGGCAAAACAACCCTTTCATCCCCTCCGCTAACTCCCAGAACATACAGCATTACACAGAGGATCTGGAATTTGGCATGTCCGTCATAAGAGACTTGAAAACAAGGAGAGGCAGCAGTGCCTTGTGGGACATATGAAGCAAACCTCCCTTGTTCATGGCATATCTTTGGGAGATAATCAGGGGACCAGTTTTTAAAGTCTTAAGTCATGACAAGGTTTACATAATAACGTCGTGACTTCACCGTTGTTCTTAGCACTGCTCTCTCTCTCTCTCTCTACTCTCAAGTTCAAGTCCAACATTTTGAGGCAGGCGGAGACGTCACTGTGGGGGTATAGGTAGCACATAGTCGAGCCTGGAGTGCAGACAAGGGGTTGAGGGGTGGGGCAGGCCACCCTGCTGGCGGCGGCAGTGATATTTAGCAGCCCCAGAGCAGCTGCTATAGCAGCCCGAGAGATAGGGCAGTTACAAACAGTAAGTCTGGTGGAGTTATGGTGGAGGAGGAACGCTCTCCATGGCTTATCTGTTCTACCCAAGTTCAATATGTAGTCAGTCTTGAGTCAGGAGAGTCATTCTTGGAAGAAAGTAAAGAGAAATAAAAGGGTGTTTTGTTTTCATAATTTCATCATGTCCATTGCAACCCACCCATCCAGAGGTCCCAAAACGATGCAGCAACTGCGCAATGGAAAAATGGTGTGAGCCAAATGCCAAATGTTCTCCTCTCAGTGTCCTCAGCACCTTTTTGATTTACATCCATAGTGCAGCTCACGGTTAAATGTCAAGGTTTAAAGCGCCATGATAGCTATATAATATAAAATGTTCAATTGCAATTGAACTGCGGATGAGGACACTCGTTTATTATCTACAACCTTGCTGAACTATTGCATACTTAACGTAGTTAACGTTAATCACGTCCCAAAGTAATTTCAGGTTACTGGACTCACTCACTTATTTGCTTTCCTTTCTTTTCAAACAGGAAAACACGAAGAGAAACAGGAAGAAGGAGGCATAGTGACAAAGAATTTCACAAAGAAGATACAGTGAGTATACATTCTGAGATCTCTATCCACAATGAAAGATACTGTAGCTGCACACATTTTTCTTTTGGATTATCCACAGTGTAAATCAAGGTGACAGTGTTACTGTTACTGCTAACATGTTATTGCCTTGAAGGTAAGTTATGGAGTCTTGTAGGGAACTAACAGAGAACTTGTTTACAGTCATGTGTTATTCATCAAAATACATTTCTGTGTGTCCTTGAGGTCTACAAATGTGTTGAATTTCCCTTCCCATAAACCATTTGCTAAGGCAATATGTTTGAGAATCCTTCATTGAATACATCCATGTTTACTTCTTAGCAGATCTTCTTCCTCCCTGCCCTTGATAGTGCAGTGTTTCATTCCTGGTTATTATTGACTGCAACCTGTTGATAGTCTGAACCATTGGCTCAAGTGTCAAATCACCTGGAAGAATGTGCGTACACACACAAAATAGACTAAACAAAAACTGAACAGGGCCCATACATAAAACGTTTGTCTTTATGCCACTAGTGCTAGTAAACTCCACATGGTACCTTTTTAAGATAATCATATAATTGTTGGGACCCAATAAAGGTTAATGAGATGGATCTAAAAGATGCTACATGAATACTGACTAAATAGTAGCATAACACAAAACTATACTACATCAATTGAGTTGATCTTTCCGACTTTCTCCATAACTTTGTTTATTTCTTGTGAAATATAACAGTTTAACTTCTAAAACCTTGTAAAAGATGTTCAAAGAAACTGTTTAAAATTTGCTAGTCCGAGGCGATTCTTTCAAAGCTTTTTAACTCCAAACAACTTCAACTTTCAAAAACTCTTATCGAGTTTCTACTTATTCACGAGAATACTGAAGCAGAAACTACACGGAGAAGTAGCCCGACACTGCACAGATGTCTTGCATATTGTGGACTTAACATATTGTAACCGGTCCAAGCCAAACAGGCCACAGAAGTTTCCACAACCTGCTCGTCTCTCCGCGTCTGCTCCTTTAATTGGGTTGTGGGAAGAACTTCAAACGGCAGCGCTAATCGCTGGTGCGAATCGCCGTCTCACTGGCGCGTCACTACAGTCCCTGTAATTTCCAGTTGGCTAATTAGTTAGCAGTTGTGCTAGCTCCCAGTGTTCATGTCACAATCCTTTTTAATTGGAAAGCCCCCGGATCAGACCAGTGCTCCTCGGCACAGCAGCACCTAAAACCAATGACACACTTAATATCTAGAGGGGGGGGGGGGGGTATTCTGGGGGTGGAGGGGGTCATATATAAATAACTGACCTCGATACCCATATCCTCTGGTTGTATGGAAGCCAGAGATAGCGCGGGGAAGTGACACAACTAGTTTGAAGTGCAGCTACTTTTTCAATTGGTTTCTTATGGTTATAACTGGTAAAACATTGAATTCAACTGGGGGAAGTAACAAAGTGCATTTATAAAGCACTATACTAATTATATCAACCTTCAGATATTCAAGAGAGACATCTGGAAGTCCCAATTATTTTCATTTGAATCAAGATTTGAGATTTCAAATTGTCCAATATTTCACAAGTAAGAGAAGTCAGAAGGATAGCAAATGTTCCTGCATTGAAAACTTTACTTTCGTGACATAGAGTTGAAACGTTTGTTTGTCAAATGTCCACAATGTCACATTAACCAAAAGCTGTCAGATGAATGTCAAAATGCAATACTAAATAAAGAAGGATGACATGGAATCAATGTAACGTTACTTTTAAATGTTAACTAGGGTGAATGAAGATGCTCCTTTTAAAGTAAACAGTTAAATACAGAAATAATAGCATACACTGATGACGTCAAGCTCAACGGGGTCCAAGGGTGGCTTCTTTTGTATTAACACTCAAAAACAAGTGAGAAATGTGTCAGTTATTAACCAAAATGTTGTTGTTGAAATCAGCTCTGAGGGCAAAGGTAGCCCTGCAGCAACACAGTATATCTATTTGTATATGTGAAAGTCTGCGGTGTGAGTCTTCTGCTATTTATGAAGCTTTTGTTCAGCTTCTGTTTCCATCCTTATGACACACATGATCACCAGGCACTGACTCAGTCAACATGTCCACTGTGTCTGAATAAGTATATCGGTTAACAGTACTTCTTACACACACACCTCACACACACACTCCATGCTCAGCCTTCTCCGGTCTCAGGCTGTCCTTTCTCTCTCTTCTCTCTCTCTCTCTCTCTCTCCTCTCCTCTCTCTCTCTCTCTCTCTCTCTCTCTCTCTCTCTCTCTCTCTCTCTCTCTTTTCTCTCTCTCTCTCTCTCTCTCTCTCTGCCTAAACCTCTCTGCGGGGTGAAAAGCATATTGGACAGGTTTTTGGCAGCTGTGCAAAAATCAATGAGTAAGATAAAACGTGTGCTTGCCAGAGGTAAATAAACTCCCCGAGCAAGACAGATAAGGCTTCTGCCAGATTCCAACGTAATGGGCTGGCTGAGGGATTTGAGTCAGTCAGAAGGGGCAACCTTGCCTCGTAGCAACGCGGGTTCCTTAAAGGAAGGTGTGGGGGCATAGATACTGAATCATGTGTAGGCCTGTATGGTGTGTGTGGCCAGAACTGGGATTGATTTGCAAAAAATATATACATATGCTAAATAGGTCCAACTAGCCTTGAGCAACTTCAAAAACAAGCTTAAATAATTTGTTTTGTCAATGCATTAGCCATACTTATATATTACACTGTACGGAACACTTAAATTCTATTCATGTCACGATGTTCGTTGTTATTATGACTCATATAAGATGGTGACCACACCTACTATTTAAATTCAATTATAGAACGGGTTTTCTCATTTAGTGCAAACATCCATACCCACAATAGTCTGGTAGTTGTTGTTAAAGTGGACCTGTAAAGCTCAATAATATCACTGTATGTGATAGTTGGCTTCACAAATAGTCCTGACTCGCTGTCTTGTCTGTTTCTGTGATGCTTCCAGTCCCTTCAGACTTGTATTTCTCAGCGGAGTGAGAAAGCCAGTGGAGGGTCCTCTCTAATTAAACGGAGGGTAAACCCCACAGTCTCAACACTGCAGCCTGATGTTTATATTAGCTCCCGAAGACACTTGGCTGCGCACACACAAAACCCTACCATACCCATATTTGGCCACACTGTCTGACAAAGAACAGAGTTTGCCTGGATGTCTGTGTGTCTGCCTCTACAGCAGGAAGACTTTCGTTCCTTAGTGACATGAATTATTTTGAACGCGAACGTAAGATTAACTCGATAACTTAATACCATGACACTAATTAACATGAGTACATAGCATTGTCCCTAATTTGTATGTATCGTTTTATGGAAGGGAAGCCTTAATAATGAGCCTCTGGCTGAATTTCTATTAATACCATGTCTGCCTGCTGGTTTTTCGAAGGCAATTATCCTATTCATTTCTGAAAAAGAAACCATTTTCAGCATGAGAAGTGTCAGGCAATTAAGTGAATAGGGAAAAAATAAATGCCAGGGACCAAACTAGCTTTTGCCTTTTTATTGTTGACAGACGAGAGCAGCGGGTCAGGAAAATATTCACGGATGGAATTTACAGACACTTCATTAATTTGAATCAATTAATAATAATTTTTGCAATCCTCCACTGTGTGTTGGATCTGGATGGAAATTTCATGGACACTGTCAATGGCTTTCAGTTCATTTTTCCCTATGAGATTGTTTTTGTGAGTCTGGAAAGAGTGCCATAGCCAAGGAGGACTGGCCGTGAACATTAACACCGTCAAAGTCTTGAGCCATGTCCTTTTCCCCCTCCAGACATACTGCGCTAAAATCATTCTAGCATTTAACAATGTTTGCGGAGGATAAATGTTAAGGTTTTGCTTTACCTCCAAGCTGTTTTGCATGCTGTTTCTGCCTCATCACTCTCCTTATTGTGTTCCTCACACCAGTGCTTTTAAAAACATGCCGAACACACACAGAGCAATTGACAGATTTTCCACCAAGTAAACCTTTGCTACCTTAACTGTAACATATATTACATACAGAGTGTGCTTATCAAGGTGAAGGTATTTCTAAGTTAAGTTGGTAATGAAGGGGGCAAAACATATGTTTTCAGGAAGGTGGAGAATAAAAGAGGGTTGTTTGTTCTCGTACTTTGGGAGTCTCTAGACACACCGGGGACCGATATTAATGTTGAAAAAACATGGAAAAAGTGTGTTTTGCATAATGTTTTATCATTTCAAATCTAAACTTCTATCCTTGCTTAAAAAAAAACACTAAATACCAAACACTCTTTCTTGCCTTTTCACCAGGATCCCCATAGATGTGGACCCTTTGACCGTTTTGGCTTCCTTGTCCCCGGAGGGCGTCCTCATCATTGAAGCCGACAGACGCCTCCATATCACCTCTTCAGTAACGAGGGTTCCCAGAGTGGAGACTCACTGGAGATGGAGTCCCCCAAACCCAAGAGGCCCCTATGCTCTAAACCCCCGATCGCCCCACTAACATAACAAATCATATTGCACAATTGATTACGAGTTTCAGATGAATTGTGTGGCCTTTCGTCTTCATCTTTTATAGACAAGAGTAAAATTGAAATGTGTAAGTATGCAGGGTATATACAGTATAGGCTTATACTGTAAGTCCTGTCTGATATCCTCATTAAAGCTGCACATGGATAAACTCTTATGTACGCAAGCAGAATAGTGACAAGCCTCCTCTCCCTGACAGATGCTATAGATTTTGGCAACGTTGCACAAATTAATTTTGTGTCACTTCACTTTCATGTTAATTGAAACACAAAACACAGATGCCCAGAAAACCATGAAAATGAAGCCCCTGTCACAATTGGGGTTATTTATGACATAGTGATTACAGACAGCTGCTTTGATGAACATGAACTGATGTCCCATGTCATCATTTCTGCTAGCCCAGTTTTTTTTGTGCCCTCATGTATCACCACCGCACTTGAGTCACTTAAGCAATCTGATTTTATGAAAATTAAAATGTCCAGCTTTATGATAAATGACGAAAAATGTTCTTGTTCCAAACAAAGATTGTAGTCAGAAATCTCCACATCGTCTTACCCGATTTGTACAACTGGAACCTTAAAAAATATTAGTCTACATTGATGTACTTTTCTATGTTGTTCAAACAAAATAACAAATTTATACATTTCTTCTATTGTGCATGAAGAGTCAAAACATGTTATTTACCAACCACCTAAAGAGAAAATACTGTCACAACTTAGGAAAGGGGGAAATTATATATTTTTGAAATACATTTTAAAAATATTTTGGAAATATCTTTAGAACTGCAGTTGCAGATTGAAAGCTCAGCTCTGTGACTTAAATGTAATGACCATGCGTGATAAAAAAAAAATGGAGGCCAGCGATTTGGATCATAAAGATCCCAAATGCTCAAACAGCTTATGGCGCCCTCGGTGTGTTTAACATGTGCAGCTTTAATATGATATGTTGGTGTGTGTGTATCCTGAGGTTATGCAAGAGCTGTTGGGCCACTGATGCATTATAAGTCAATATGTTACAAGCAAGTAAATATGACACTGTATGGGAACTTCTCAAGATCAAATTTATATTTGTATTTATATAATTCATTTAGTTGAACAGTTTTTGTATCGAAAGTGTTCTATGTCATTTATCTGGCTTTCAAAGAATACTAGATTTACTTGAGTGCCTTGACTTCCTTCAGTTCAGTTCTACAGTTGTTTGATTTTTAAGTTAATGAATGTCACTTAAACTGACAAGAAACGACAGTTAGTTACTATTTGTGTCTTTATTACGGGGTGAAATGTGTGCGTTATAACTGTATCCTACCAAAGAGTATTGTAAATATACTTTCATATGTGCCAATTTCATTACAATTATCAATCTGAAGTGTTCCAAGTTTTGCAATATGGTTTTGGCATTTGTCTTTTTTTCTATTTTAGCTTTTAGGAAAGATGGCTGCATGATTATCGGAGCGGACAGACGGACTTGTATGCCAAAGACCTTTTTGTTTTCTTCTTTTTCTCTTTCTGTTGATGTCTTTGTATTTGGCTGATGCAATAAAAATGTCCAACCAATCTCCCAGTGTGTCTTAACATCTGTGTCTTTTTTAGCAAGAACCCTGCCACTCACGGGCCTGTTTTCCACCCATCCCAGGGAGCCCGTGGTGTTATTGTTGGGTAACAGAAGGCATTGGGCAGCAGATTAGCGGAGGGCTTAGTGCTGGGTGAGATTGGCACCGCTCTGTGCCACAGAATGCAGGTGCGCCGAGATCGTTTTCCGGCATTTGGCCAGTGTCACGGCGACCACTGCCATACCATGGCTTGAGCCGTTCAGTAACGGTAAATGCCAGTCCAAAAGTGTATTCTGCGACCGGCACGCCCCGCCTCTCCCCCTATAATTTCACGACAGGTATTGCCTTTACGGCAGAGGCAGGTAAAGCTAAATATAGTTGGTCGTTATTGACACTATATCACAACATAACACCGTAAATAAATAGATTTATTCATGTCTCTGGTCCTTTCCGTTGTAAGGATATGTGCGATCTGTTTGTTGTTGCTTTTCAAATGACAGATGCTTTATAAAACTGTCGGACTTGCTCCGGTGACGGTAGTTAGCATAGCCTCCTGAGCAGGTTTGACTAATCGATGACAGAGAATTAGCCTTTAAGCCTTCGGGCTTTTTTGTGTCTATCCCTGGCTATTTTATGTATTTTAATGTGTGACAGAATGCTGTTCATGTTTTAATATCAAAATGGTCAAATAAAATCATTCATTCAAATCATTCATTCATTCAGCCCTATATAGCGTTGGGTACAGCGGCAGGTTGATATATCTAGCAGGGGGTGTCCTTCTTACCTAAGGCACCTATAGCTCAGCCGGTAAGACAGTGTCTTATGGAACAGTAGATCGGAGTTCGCGTCCCGCCCGGGTTAATTCTTTAAAATGACCGTACTGTTTCCGAAAGGTCTTTACCGGTCCTTAAAATGGCTTTTACCTTTTGATAATGGTTTCTACCGGTCCATAAAATGGTTTTTTACCTTTTGATAATGGTATCTACCGGTCCATAAAATGGTGTTTACCTTTTGATAATGGTATCTACCAGTCCATAAAATGGTGTTTACCTTTTGATAATGGTATCTACCGGTCCATAAAATGGCTTTTACCTTTTGATAATGGTTTCAACCATTTCTACACTGACATGCCACTCATATCCTGTGGTATTTTGCCGGTTCATACTGGCATAGCACTCGTGATCCAGCTGCAGAATCATTTTGATAACAACAAATATATGATTGGCAATAGGCCTACATGATGGAAACATAAATTAACAATGTCAAAAGTGTGAAAAATAAAATGCAAATTAAATAAGTCAGAAACAATTGAATAAAGAACTGTGTGAACAGATTTGTGTGCAGGTTAGAATGAGGGTTGTAAGATAGAATAGCCTATGTGATGGATCCAAATGTGTGGCAACAATCACTACTGAGTGTCCGATCAGAACACTAATAATGTTCAGGTGAAAGAAATAAAGGATGGAGCCCAGGTTTCCGTTTAAAACTCTTTAGTGAGAGAATGTGAACATGTGTGTGGTTTTGTATCACGGACGCACACTCCAATATCAGTCCGGCGGAGGAGAGAATGGAAACAAAAGAGTTTCCCGACACATTATACAGCCACGTTCGGGGTGCGTTCAAGGTACACTAACAGTGTAGGGAAATCAGTACTAACATGAAAATCACTTAAACAACAAAACTAAAGGGGGAAAACAGAAACCGTTTTAACACGTAGGCCTATTGTTAAAACTGGTGTATGGTAAAGGACTGTAGGTAGTTCACAGACTGCTGGTTTTTCCCTGGTGTGTTGGTAAGAACACCTCTTCAGTCAGGAATGCAGTTTAGGTTTTTACTGGAGGTTTTAGGCAGTAGCCTACAGATGCACAGAATATGGTGAATCGTCATTGACACACACACTTGCATCCATACAACGGTATTCGGCTAAAACTTAACAGGAAAAGGGATCATTAACAAGCCACGTAACGGGCCAACTTATCCACGGTCGAAATAATGTAAGCGAGTGACAGTTGCAGGTGACAGTTATGAGCAAGTGACAGCATGAGCATGAGCTGTCAATCAACGCTGGTCGCACGCGTCACAGTGATCAACGGCTGCGCGCATCATGGCAGCAAGTTCGGAACAGCCATCGGACTTTCTAACATGTAGGCTATCAAACAAAGTACAAAGTGCTTTACAGTAAGACAATTAAGTAAAAACCACAGAGAAATTATATAGCCTACATGTTGAACTCTGGTGCTCATGTTTATTAATGTCACTTATAGGCCTACAAAACAACATACAAAAAAAATCTTAATAGAAGTAGACCTATAGAATGGACATTAAAATAACCATAAACCTGATTAAAAAATTATGAATCAAATTACCCACATTTCATTTTTAATTTAATTGGTTGCAATCAAAGCGGTGCAACTTAGGCCTTCACTGGATCCACGCATGCGCGCTCACGCGGACGGGGACACAGTATTTATCGGGTGTAACTACATTGACACAACAACACCGGCATTGGCCTACCTATTGCAAGTAGGAGTACATTTGTTTTCACTTCTCGACTAAAGTAGAGGAAACTTTATGCACACAGAGAAGGTTAGAAAGAGAGAGAGAGAGAGAGAGCTCCGCTTCAAGCAAGGAGTAGGCCTAACCCTGCTTGTCCCTTGGTCAGTCCATGGGCCATTAACTTCCAGCTGCTGTGACACCCGAAGTGAAGATTTGACGACATGGCTGGTAAGTCTTTATTGCTTTACGTGATTTTAAAGTATGCTATTCTTTAAAATAATAAAAGTAAAAGTATCATGCGTCAGTATACAGTATTTTGTAAAGAGTTGGAGAGTGAAAAAGCCAAAACAGGAAAAGGCAAGGTGTACATTCAACCCATTACACCAACAATGTGCAAATTATTTCTCAGTGTTTGAGTTTGAATTGTTAAAGAGCAGAAGAGTATAGCCTATCAATGTCATGCGTGATACAAAATAACTTGATATTTTAAACTAATATCAGTTAGGACTGAAGTCTTATGCAGCGATTATTCCCTAATAGCCTATAACATTATGTTCATGGTAAATGGACTGCACATGGATAGAATTACATTAAAAACCATGCAAGCCTAGTTTTTTTTTAACCTTTAACCCCATTGTCAGAACTGTTTTGCCTGTGACAGGTTCTCATCAGCATTTTACAGACCTGGACACATTTTTGTCTTGCACTGCTGAGGAGTGTGTCTTCTGTCGGACGAAACAACTGGCCAATGAGGACCACCTACGAAAGAAACACCTCAAGAAGGCAATCTATTTTGTCGATCAAACCACAGGTATCATGACACATGATGACTACTGAAGTTATTAAGAGTATCATTTAACTACAAAACGAAGTATTGGTGAGTATTTGTTCTTTATTCCACAGAAAAGTTTGTGGTGACATGCTTCTGCAAGGATACAGCAGATACCAAAAGAAGCCATTACCACTGCCCTTTCTGCGGTTATCGACCATATTCAAGGAATAATGTCTTTATTAGCCATTTGCAAAAACAGCACGGTAAGACATATATTGGATTGTCAGTAGGCAAATTATAACATTAGGCTATTTGATACTCTCTGTGATGCCCTAAGATGTGACTGTATTATTTCCCCCTTCTGTATTTCCAGGTATTGCTGTTGAAAAAAAGGAAGGTATGGCATTACACAATCATGTTGCTTTGATTGGAATGTATTTTTTAAATTTACATGTTAACCTGTTAGTATGATATTTCTATGCAGTACCCTCCTTAACAAGACCACAACATTAACTTAAAATGCATTTTCTCGACTGAAATATTTTCTTTACTGCCCATTGTAACACATCAGTTATTAATTTATTGTATAATGAATATCCATTAAAATTCATATATTTAGAAAAAGAAGACGTGACATTATCTGAATATATTTTAGTTATGCAGGTACCTGTATACATACATGGAAAACAATGTGCTTAAAATATGACAAAATAATAACATACAGTGTTTGTTTTGTCTATAACGGTTTCATAAATATAATCTATCTAAGTGTAACTATTTATTTCAAACTGTAATTCAATATACATTTCAGGAAATAGACCTTTACTGCACTTTTTGAGATGGGATTTCTGATATAACAATGAGAATACAGTGCTGGCTTCCATTTTTAGGATGTTGTGGCACTCAAACCCATGTAAAGAAAACAAATCATTTATATTTCATCAGATAATGCAGTTAATACTATGTTTATAAGAACGTCAACAGCTATACAGTCAATGTTAATCTGTTATGCATGTTTTACTTGATTCTTGATATTGAAGATACCTTGTATGAAGTGGGCATGACCAGTGGTTATGCCACATTTCTTGCATATCTCTGTAGCTCTACCTAGACCAAATCACAGTAAAGGGTTTAATATTTGCATTCTATGATTTGTGAAATATACTGTAGTTGGTATATCTTTCTACTTACATTGGATATTTGACTTTTTCGCTGAACAATTAATACTTGCTGATGTAGCCTTTTTATATTTCACAGAAGAAAAAGACAGCAGTGAACTGAACACTGACAATCGTTCTGCAGGCAGTTTTCCATGTCGACACTGTGATTCAACTTTCAATGCACCCAACAACCTAAGAAAGCACTTCAGAGAAGTTCACAATGTAAACACCATGCCCATGATGTGCATCGACCACCACAATGGAATATATGTCACCCCCAAATACAAATCTGGCCCTCTATTTCCCATCCATGTGAGAAAATCCACAACCACACCTGTCATTGACTGTGAACTTGAAAACTGCCAGCAACTTATGAAGATTGGAAGAGCATCAGGAAACCCAGCCAAAGAGTGTATACATCTTGAGAGGACGAAACATGCAGACCCATATACACAACCTGCAAGCCTGACACTTCAGTCTTTAAAGGAAATGCATGACAAAGGTCTCATTTCAAAAGAGTGGAGTGAAATGTGTGAGGAGTTACATGGCACTGCAGTTGAACATGGAGTAGATACTGTTTACCCCATCGTGTATGGGGATATGGGCTACTCAAAGAGATGGGTGTTCTTTTCTGTGTACACTGACAAAATAGACAACTGGTGCAAATTTGGTCGCACAAGAGTCAGCTTTGATTCAGGGTCTGGAAGGTGGAACTGCCAATGTGGAGGGACTGGTCGATCCCATCGCTGTCTTCACCGTAAACTGGCAATGTGGTGGATTTTCCAAGAGTCAACACATCTTCTCTTACCAAACTCAGAAGATCTGGCAGAAGTAGATGACTTGGAAACAGAAATCCACATGTCTGAGCCTGAAATGTCTTCATATGCTGAAAGCCAGAAAAAGGTTTGTGAAATGACAGATTATTTGTTTGCAAGCAAGAAAATTCCACCACCACATGACCTTTCAGTGGATCTGAGAAGTAGGGAGAAGGATGCCCCCACCTGCTTCATTCCAGAGGAAACAACGTGCCCCTATTGTCCAGGGCCCACTCCACCAGAACTTTTGCAACATGAGATAATAACCAACCAAGCCACCGTGTATGGTTACACCTATATTAAAAAGGCAAGTGCTGTAGCTATGAAAAAGGTGTCTACTCTTTGGCTCTAACACCCATTGGCTACACACTGTGAATATTAAGTCGTTCAATGTGTCCTCTTCATTTTTAAGTTGTCGTAATTTGATCGTAATATATTTACAGGTATCTCTGTTGCCATCAAGCAGTGCCCTGTCTGCCAAAATCATGTAAGATTCCAGGAATACAAGTCCGGGTTCCATAACTTCAACGACCGTGTGTTCCTGACTCTGCCATTATGTGAACTTCTTCTTTCTGCATTGGCCGTAGGTGTTATTATTCATTTGAAAAATCTTAATCCAACTTAATCTTCGTTTTTTACTATTTAATGCAAATAATGCTCTACTTCTCACAGTGTCTAAGGTCTTTATTTTCAGCTGTCAAATTGCAAATGTGTTCAGTGTTTAATTTAGGTACACATTATTTATATTAGTTTTTGTGATATTGTCTAGAGAAAAGTATGTCCAAATGTGACCACTGTAAGTATATAGTAATCACACTTTTTAAATTACTTTCCAGAACAAAACTGCTCCAGGGCGCATGTTGTCAACCCTGACTTTCTTCAACGATAACCGCTTCCATCACCAGACAGTTCGAAAGGCTTTCTATCACTTTCTCGCCCTGACAAATTACGAATTCAATTCAGCTGTTATCAGTGTGGTGACTCTCCACCTGTGATTATTGCTGATGCAAACTGGAAAATAGCCTTTGACATCCCAGGTACATCTGCAATGTATACATGAACTATACATGGAGTTAATAATCTACATCAGTTTACTGATGTTTGCAATCTTTGTAATTATCAACCAGAACTGTTGATATGATTTTGCACTGCTGTTCCAAATCTGATTACTTGCAGTTGGTACATTTACACGGCCTGATCTAGAGGAAATAACTGACAAAGACCTCAACATCGATATTGTCACAACATGGGCAACACTGGAGAAAGAACTCATCGCTGAAGGCTTTACATCAGGTTAGTTAATCTATGTAAAAAAATATTGAACATTTTAGACATTATCGCATAACTTTTATGAGCAAATGCACCAGCCCAGTTGAGTTCATGTTGGCATAATATTTTATCTCCAAAGTAACAAATGGGGGAAATCCCCAAGAACAGCAAATTAGTGAACCTTGTGGATAGCTTTTCTCAAAATTTAAGTGTGACCAGATAATTGGTGTTAATATTGTAATGAATGTATACGATTTAAAAACTATTTCGATACATCTGAAACTTAGACGTTTTTATAAGGTGCAAGTGGACCTAAAAAGTAATTATTTTCTGATACAGTCTTTCTCTATAGTGCTTTGAGTGAATTTCCATACTTTTTCTGCATTTACAATACTTAATATTTTGTATTGTAAGTGGTCAGGACTATCATGGAGCTACAGTAAAGGAACAGTGTTAGACAGTGTACCAGGAAAGCAGTACACATTTGACAGTTTTTTAGCTTTGCACATATAATTTGCAGTACACAGTAGTTTAACAGTACTGTACATCTATGTAATTGATACAGTATGTTACTAATATTCATGAATATTTTGATTATATTTAAAAAATATCACCAGGCACATCAACAAGAAATCCTTATCAATCCAAAACCTCATATTCTACCCTTGCTCCATGGATGGGGGAGGATGTGAGAAGGGGTGACTGTCTTCCAAAAACGGAGGTTAAGAAAGGCATGAAAAAAAGAAAAGAGGATGCAAAGGTGTCCACTAAAATGGTGGATGAGGACACCATTCTGACCCTGATTGAGTCCAAGAGGGTATGTACTTTTTAAATTGGGAGAAGTTATTCATGTTATTAATAGTGTCCATGAATGTAACAATAAAATCATACTTTTCAAAACACCAACAGCCACAAAAGAAAAGTCTGCAGGAGGCCTGTGTTACATTAGGGGTAGTGATGAGGGATCCATCACTGATCTCATAAACCGGCTGGAAGAGCTCCTAAACTACAAAGAGGTGTATCCAAAGCTTTTTTTGAAGTTGCAAAACACCGGAGGTGAGACAGAAAACTGAAATGTGTTTAAACCCATAATGTCTTTATTGGTCTATTTTTCTACAGTTGTGTTTTTGTACTTTTTTTTGCAGGTGGTGTATTGCACTTTTCTGCAGTCATGGAGTAGTTTACTATGTAAACTTTCTGCTTTGGTCTGAGTCTGCCAGGGACCATGTAGATGGTTTGTTGAGTTTTAAAGCCTTCCCAACATGCTTCATCTCAGATGTGTCTGGCCAAGTTGCCAGACACATGAACAACCGCAGCCAGCAATTGTTCTTCCAGCCGAATGGAGGGCGATTGTGTCCAACAACCAAGGAAAACCTAGCACTTGCAGCTGAGAAAAAGCTCCAAATAAAAATGCCATGGGTTGAAAACCTTAACAACTCCCCCAACCCCCTTCAACCACCATCAGTGAATGGCAATCCCTGGACATCGCCCCATCCCATTACAAGAACAACAGAGAGATTTGCACTGTACGACCGATTCCACCAAAAAAACCAAACAAGACCAGAAGAGAGTCTGCGGAGTTTGAACTTGTGCCCTGATTTAAGGTCCAAAATTAACTCATCAGTAGCAGAACAGCTGAATCGAGAGTTGGCAGCTATCCGATACTCTCTTCCTCAAATGAACGAAGTGCATTTCAAACAGACCACCAGGATTCTTTTGGAACTGCACAACCGCAACATAAATGGGAAATTCCTGGAGGACATGACACAACAGTCATCCATCCCCCTTACAGTTGGTCGGCTGGGCACACTTGTCTGCATGTCTTCAGGTTGGTTTATTGTTTTTTTCAAGATATATCATTACTTATCTGGATGTGTAATATAAGGTCGTAGAAATCAAAACATTGTATCTGCACAACCATAATAGTCACACACAGTAGTACATCATACTCATTTGTAATGCCTTGCAGTATGTGTACTTCAAACATACAATATGTACGGTACAACATTTATCTTGCATTACTTAATGAAGGGGACATACAGTAGGCCTTAATTAGGAAAACACTTGTTTCAGGTGACAGTACCTGTAGACATGTCTACAAAATCTGTCTTGATAAAAAATATGTGCCTAATGATATCTGTATTTTCAGTGAAGACATCTGACAGTGAGAAATTGCCATCTATAAGTACACCTGCAACAGACAAGGACACTGTCAGCACATTTCAAGCTAACAATTACAACATCACAGAGGAGGACAAGGTTAGTACATTAATGTTTTACTTTGAAAGTCATCCCCATAATGAGCATACTAATAAATCACTTTCTGAATTGCTTGCTTACTTCATGAATATATATTTTGTGTGGAAATAATTAATATACTGTCGTCTGTAGGTGTCTTTGAAAACAATTTACACTGGATCTCAGGATGAGTCCCAAATTGTCAACAAAATTGGGAAAAAAGTTCCCAATTACTATAAGAGACTTACAAAGTGTATGTCCTCTTGATGTAATGGAGGAGACCTCGCACGTGACGCCATGGTTGACAGACGATGTATGACAGTACTGTTTATATTAAAACCTCTGTTCAAAGATATATGTTTATAGTCAGTTATATCTTGCAAAAATGTATATCACTATCATTTCTAAATACTCAGGCTGTCAATTTCCGAGTGGCACAGCTTACACAGGACTGCAGTAAGGTAATATAAAGTAGTTCTATGTGTATGATGAAATACATTTAATATATTTAATGTTAAAAAGTGTATACTATAACATGTTTGCTAATGATAAAAGACAGTCAGCCTTTTAATCTTTTTCCCCGGTGCAAAGTCTGTGAGTTTGGGGCACTTTGACTACATAATCTGGAGCCGGGACTGGACGAAATATGGCAATGTCCAGGACGAATCTCTGAGAAACTTGGAGGTGGGTTTTACCTTTTTTGTAAGATAAATTATATTTACAATTTTATGTTTTTCCATTGACATTTAATGCTGAAATCACAATTGTCTCCACCACATTAGATTGCTGACAGAATCTTTCTGCCAAGGATTGTGGGTCACAGGACCGCAGAAACTGGCAACCACTTCATCCTTGGGTAGGCACAAATTAGAAAACATCAACCATCATGCAAAATGTTGTCAAATACATGTGGTTGAAGAGATTAATTTCATTCTTAGATAATTATGTATAAACAAGATGTGCTACTAAGGAATGTTCATGTACAATCTGTATGGTACTTTGTAGCAACCAAATAAGAATTACACCACCACCTAGTTCATTAATTTTCCCTTGAATTACATCACAACCTCTTTGTCAGAGTTCATTCATGTTTCCCTCAGTTACGTCTCCAATCACATAAGAGTAGTATTGGAAAATGGAATAGTGATCATTTGCCACCCGAACACACATTCAGAAGGAACAATGGAAGACACAAACATGCTACATGTAAAATTATTTGTCTAGTCTTATTTGACAAGAAAAAAACATATAATTGATCACTAATAACAATTATAATAACTGTATAACGTCAGACAATTTTAAGTTTAATACATGTAAAAATGTAAATTAATCTTGCACAGGAATATGGTTCTCACTGGATTGACATGTTGCAACACAAATAATTAATTAAACATTATGTTAAGTGTGATATGATGTGTGTATATACTGTATATATACACACACATTTAGCTTTAAGTGTAAGTTAAACATTCCTGCACAATATTTAAGCTTATAAGGAGACTTTGGCTGACACAGTTATCATTGTGGATACATTAGTATCCATACTCTATGTTACACAATAAAATAAGAAAATGGGTTACATGTGCTTCTTTATGCTTTGAACCATAGGTACTTGACTTCCCAGAAAAGGAAATAAGAGTTTATGACTCTCTTCAGATGTATACCACAATACAGGCTGACGACATGGCACTTTTGAGGTTTAATATTATTACACTCAATTCAGACAATGTGTTTTAAAACATTTACAATCTTGAGTTAATGGACAATATTCAATTATTGTCATAGAAAAATGACTCCTATCGATTCTTTTAAAGAAATGTTTTCAGGAACCAGGGAGGACTCCAGGGATGGGAAGTCAGGTTCCCAAAACAGTGGATCCAGACAGACTTCGATAACTGTGGCATTTTTGTGTGCTCAGTAAGTAAATTTGTAAAACTGTAGTATAAACTTTCACTACTTACACACAATAAGAAAAATAAATAACTGCTTCTTATGTGACTATTATGTTATTACCCCCCAAAAAGGCAGCAGAGAATGAGATAGTAAAACGGGAGGTCAGCAGGGAACCTTTGACCATCGATGATTGTGGGATTCTGAGGAGACACCACTCATCGAAGATGATTAAAGGCGTGAATGTTGAGGTCAGCCTTATCAAACTTTTTGCATAGATAATTTTGAATCAGTAAATTCAGACATAGTAATGTTATGTTTTTCATCATCGTGAAACTTCCGTCTCACAAAAGAAGACCCAGCAGCCTGCCCGCCACATTCACCATCGCCCTCTGTACTCCCAACCATCCCCCAAAAATAAAGCATTCCTCATTCCACAAGTGAGCGCGCATGGATCCAGTGAAGGCCTAAATTGCACCGCTTCGATTGCAAGTAAATTAAGAATTAAATGTGGATAATTTAATTCATAATTTTTTAATCAGGTTTATGGTTATTTTATTGTCCATTCTATAGGCCTACTTCTATTAAGATTTTTATTTTATTTTTTGTATAAGTGATAGTGCACATTAATAAACATGAGCACCAGAGTTCAACATGTATATAATTTCTCTGTGGTTTTTAACTTAATTGTCTTACTGTAAAGCACTTTGTACTTTGTTTGATACGTGTTAAAACGGTTTCTGTTTTCCCCCTTTAGTTTTGTTGTTTAAGTGATTTTCATGTTAGTACTGCTTTTCCTACACTGTTAGTGTACCTTGAACGTGGCTGTGAAATGTGTCTGAAATGGAAAACTCTTTTGTTTCCATTCTCTCCTCCGCCGGACTGATATTGGAGTGTGCGTCCGTGATACAAAACCACACACATGTTCACATTCTCTCACTAAAGAGTTTAAACGGAAACCTGGGCTCCATCCTTTATTTCTTTCACCTGAACATTATTAGTGTTCTGATCGGACACTCAGTAGTGATTGTTGCCACACATTTGGATCCATCACATAGGCTATTCTATCTTACAACCCTCATTCTAACCTGCACACAAATCTGTTCACACAGTTCTTTATTCAATTGTTTCTGACTTATTTAATTTGCATTTTATTTTTCACACTTTTGACATTGTTAATTTATGTTTCCATCATGTAGGCCTATTGCCAATCATATATTTGTTGTTATCAAAATGATTCTGCAGCTGGATCACGAGTGCTATGCCAGTATGAACCGGCAAATACCACAGGATATGAGTGGCATGTCATGTGTAGAAATGGTTGAAACCATTATCAAAAGGTAAAAGCCATTTTATGGACCGGTAGATACCATTATCAAAAGGTAAACACCATTTTATGGACTGGTAGATACCATTATCAAAAGGTAAACACCATTTTATGGACCGGTAGATACCATTATCAAAAGGTAAAAACCATTTTATGGACCGGTAGAAACCATTATCAAAAGGTAAAAGCCATTTTAAGGACCGGTAAAGACCTTTCGGAAACAGTACGGTCATTTTAAAGAATTAACCCGGCGGGAACGCGAACTCCGATCTACTGTTCCATAAGACACTGTCTTACCGGCTGAGCTATAGGTGCCTTAGGTAAGAAGGACACCCCCTGCTAGATATATCAACCTGCCGCTGTACCCAACGCTATATAGGGCTGAATGAATGAATGATTTGAATGAATGATTTTATTTGACCATTTTGATATTAAAACATGAACAGCATTCTGTCACACATTAAAATACATAAAATAGCCAGGGATAGACACAAAAAAGCCCGAAGGCTTAAAGGCTAATTCTCTGTCATCGATTAGTCAAACCTGCTCAGGAGGCTATGCTAACTACCGTCACCGGAGCAAGTCCGACAGTTTTATAAAGCATCTGTCATTTGAAAAGCAACAACAAACAGATCGCACATATCCTTACAACGGAAAGGACCAGAGACATGAATAAATCTATTTATTTACGGTGTTATGTTGTGATATAGTGTCAATAACGACCAACTATATTTAGCTTTACCTGCCTCTGCCGTAAAGGCAATACCTGTCGTGAAATTATAGGGGGGAGGCGGGCGTGCCGGTCGCAGAATACCACTTTTGGACTGGCATTTACCGTTACTGAACGGCTCAAGCCATGGTATGGCAGTGGTCGCCGTGACACTGGCCAAATGCCGGAAAACGATCTCGGTGTCTCTCACAGAATGGGCCGAAACACACGGACACAGCACTGCCAGAGCTTTTGTATGCAAGTGCTACAAAATAAAAATTGGGCCAGCTCCATTGCATGTTGTGTGATGCAAAATTACATAATCTGCTCTGTGTATTGGAATCAAGAGAGATGATCAGTTTGAGTGTAGAAAAGTTTCCAAACTGGAGCCCCACTGTGGATACAACAAAAGGGTTTCCACTGTTTGGGCCCTGCAGAGTGCACCGCTTTGTGTGATGATGCCGGCTCACATTAAAAGTTGTATTTATTGGTATTATATGGCATGTGTGGACTTTTGCTGCCATGGTAACAGCATAAATTAGATCCAGGTCATTTTCTCCTTGGTCAAGTTACTCATGTAGAAGTGACTAATGCACAGCTGTGCATACCTATAGTATCTAATTAATGTCAAAACCTCTTGCCTGGAAAAACATCATAATTAATCCCTTTTTTTTAAATGTTGAACTCAGGTGAGCTAGCTACAGATATGATGCTCATGAATGTGATGACTTATTAAGAAAACGGATGTAAATTGATCCGTGCCAAGTAGTTTACAAGGATAAACTGAGTATATTCTGGAGGTCAGGGGTCAAGGTTACTGTGACCTCAAATCTTCTAAACACAATATTTCAAGAATTGTCACATCTAGCACAAACTTACACCTGGACTACAGGGTGAACAGAATGGATTTTAGAGGTCAGTGGTTACTGCGACCTCACATATTGTGTCACAGTAACCTTAGACAACACTTTAGCCTCTCATGAGCTTTACCTTCTTTTAAGCATTTCAAGATTTACTATAAAAAACAACCAAGGCATTCTTCTTCACTGCAATTTGCATGCCTCATGGAGGCATAGCTTATATATGCCTGGGCCAGGCAGCACTTAAAGCTGGGGTGGAGGATTTGGGGAGAAAATGGCAGTTGGGATAGAGATTTGAATCCAAATACCTTAACCGCTCCACTTGTTCTCTTTGGTCCCTCCCCTATGGTCCCTCCCTGACACGCTCTACAAAGTCGTGCCAAAGTGAATGGACAGTCCCAACAGCCAATAAGAACAGAGAATCGGCGCCTCGCTCTGATTGGTCAAAGTGTCTGCTCATGTTAACTTTGACCAATCAGAAATCACATACCCCAGCTTTAAGATTTAGAGGAGGTAAAATGATACAGAAATAACAAGTAACACCAAAGCAGTATTCAATATTTTCAAATGCTATTGCTTTATTGGAGCTCCAAAGGCAGCACTGTTATTTGGCTGTTTCAGCTATTGACTAAAATGCATCTGTAGAATGGGTGCAAGGCAAGCAGTGGTGGCTGTTGCAGAATTTTATGTTTTGGTTGTTATGTGTTTTGTGCAACATTTTGCTGACATTTATGTTTCTACCCTTTAATGTCCGAAGCCTCCATAAGCTCCTGGCTCGGGACCTCGCTCTGTGGACTCTCACCCAGCTGTGGCTCTTCGGGCTGGGCCATCTCCTCAGCAGCCTCCCCTGAGCCCACCGTTACATGGATCTCTACTTCCACTTCTGGTTCTTTGTGCTCTGGCTCTTTGGACATGTCTGTGTCTGGACTCTCTTGGCTTTCTGGGGCTTCTTGGTGCTCAGAAGAATCTTGAAAACTCGCCATGCGTTCGCCATCTGCAGGCGCTGAAGTGTGGGACTCTCCAGCTGGCTTTTCATGGGTCTCCTCCTCTTGTTCCCGGCTCTCTTCATGCTGTTCCAGTCCAGCTGTGGTGCCTTCAGGGACAGGGTGGGCCTCATCCCTATGGACCTCTGGTGGAGACTCTTTTGGTCCCTCAGGTGCTGTAGTGCTGTCTGGGTCCGTGTCAGCAGTTTCCTCTTCCTCCTGTTTCTCTGCAGTCACTTCCATCTCCACCTGTGAATAAAATATAGAAAAATGTCAGCAGTGAAATTAAAGGAATGGCTTTGATTAAAGGTTAGCTAGCACACAGCTTTCATTGGCCCCACCTGAATAATACCAAATTTGTGTGCCAGTATTTTCACAAGTGGAAACTCAAGAGGGATATGGAATGGGATGCAATCAGCAGATATTGTTCAGGGCTTGGCCTGAAAATCTGTTTGAATGAGCTGTTTGACATTTAACGGTGCAGTGTGCAAACGGGTATATTTCAGAACAGACTGGGTGGAATATCATATTCATAAGAAAGTTTGAATTAGTGTATAATCACTTGAAATAAAAGTTGTTTTCATTTTACCTTAGAATGAGACTTTTTGCTTATCTACATAGGAGCAGGGCACGCTGCCACGTTGCACCGACATGTTTTGATTTAGCATTAAAACAAACTAGAACAACATGATATGCAAAATACATGTTTATACACGATGCACTTTTTTTTAAACTTAGCAACGAATAAAAACAACATGTTTGTGATTATTTGCTTCAGTGGTGGTAGCCTATTATTGGGGTAGATTGTGTTACCTTTGGACGGAGCCATGCTGTTTCCCCTGTTTCAGACCTACGCGAAAGAAAACTATCTGGCTGTGGATTTACACATACCCGACAGATGTATACGTGGCATTGATCTTCTACCAAAAGGTCAAACTATTCCTTTAAGTTGTGATCACCTTTATGGGAATGATGACGGCAGCAGGGACGGAGGTTTCTGGAACTGGAGCTTCCACAGTCAGAATGCCCTCCACGGAAAGTGTGGATACAATGGTGGTGACATCAATCTCAACCGGGAGCCTGAAAACAATAAGATTGTGTTTTACATTGTCTCAAAATGCCAGGCGTTTCCACATACTGAAATTAATAACATAATATCACATAAAAGATTAGATATGGTCAAAAACAGAACTTCAGTGTTGCATTCTATACTGCTGACTGGTGTTAAAAATGACCTAAACTGTGGTTATTTCGTAACCCTGTATTAATGTCAGTGTTTTTACTTTGCGTATATACCTGTATTTCCGTGTGAAACATCTGGTAATGAATCCATGCTCGTCTGCCCTCTCCTCGTGTTTCCCTGGGGACGGATTAGCGTTTATGGTGGAAGAATGTGAGGACACGCAGAGGAATTAGGCAACACAGACACACCACTCAACACACAAATTAATTTCTGCCACAGTGCTGTGATTTCCCCCAGCACATTATTATTTACGCTGCGTTCTAATTCTGTTGCATTCAGTTTCCTTTCCATCCTCATTTAGTTTGAAGGGATTTGTTCTGTGAACTGTGAGAGGAGTCTATTTAGATAACTCTGTTAGTCTGTGTGATAATACTGTTAGATTGTCAATACTACCTGTGTGCAAACATAATAAGCTATGTTAATAAAGTGAGAGACGTCTAAGGCGAGACACAGCAGGCAAAAACAATGTTTTTCAAAATGTATATTCTTCTTTCATACTAGTGTAATAAAACATCCAAAATGGACATTTAGGTGTTTATTTTACTAAACCTTGTCTGTTTACGTCTGTAATATTTCTCTTGTACAACCATCTTTAACAGCCGTTGTTTTTATTTATAAAATGAACAAAGGCTGTATCCAAAATCTATTCTGTAAAAACATAGGACTCTAATGTTATAATAAAAAAAATAATAATGATAAATCGAATAAACATGCTAACTCTAGCTTTATCCAACAGCTAATTGCTTTGCTAAGAAATTCAAAGAGATATTGCCAAATTTGCATATTTATTCAAACATTTCCGAAAGAAATGAAATTAAAAAAATAATCAAAAGTTTAATGTAAGTAGCCTAATCAACTGGCAAAGTTTAATTTTGAAGTAATTGAAGTTAACAAATGTACCATAATCACCTGCAGTGTCCCATAATAAAGTGAACTTCAATAGATGTTTAATTTACACAACTGTGAGCCAAGTTCCTTTACCTTCGACCTCGAGGTATCTGTCTCTGACGTTGAGAGAAATCTCTGTGGAGGAGAAGTGAGACACGTCCAGGCTGACCCTCCACTTGTACTGCTTCTTACTGCTCTTCTGCTCGGCCAGATGCATGGAGCCAGATATGTAGGGCACAAACAGCGGGGCGGCTGTGTACCCCGGCCAGTAGCAGGCTGCTGCCAAACTCCTCTGGAGCCGCTCCACATCCATCCACCGAGGGTCCCACTGCTCCATGGGGGGCGGCAGGCCAACATCCTGGCTGGACTGCCACCATCTTCTCAGGGGGTAGAAGGGGATGCCCCTGCCATACTCCCCGCATGACAGCTCTGTTTTGGCCTGCTCACCCATGCCTTTAGATATTAAAAAGGAAAAAAAAATTCAAGGGTGGTGAAGATTTTTAAAGATGGCAGCCCCCTTCTTTTGGACTTCTTGAATCTCTGGGTTGACTCACTCCACAATTAAATGTTCCTTGATGAGGGAGGGGAATGCTAAAAGAAAGATTTGCCAGAGCACAGAAAGGGCGGTGGTGATACGGACAGATCTCTGAGAGGCTTTATATATAGTGCTGCTGTCTGATTTAGCACTTATTAAGCACTCATGTCGACCCCATGAGAAGGGTGTGTGTGGGCATGGGGTGATGGGTGTGGAGGGGAGGCCATTCCGTTACCTCTCTGGCTGGCCTGGAGACGGTGGCCGGCGGTATAATTAGTTGTAATTTATAACTTGTAATGGCCCGATGGCAAATAGCAAGCCATTGGCCGAGGCTTGTTTTGCCTTTGAACTGTTGCATCTGTTGCCCGAAGACCGTTCTTCTCACATCCTGGTGAACTCTATTCTGTCAGTGGTGACTGGGCTGCTCAGTCTTGTCATGAGCCAGTGATAGTGTCTCTCTCGCCCCCCCCCCCCCCTGTGTTTCACCCCTCAAAGGGCAAACTGTAGCTGGGTTTGTCTGGAGCATGACATTCCTCTACTAAGAAGGGTACAAAATATTTCTGGTGTTATCTGAAATGTTTCAGGGGCTGGTTTGTGTGTGTGTGTGGGTGTGTTGTGTGTGTGTGGTGTGTGTGTGTGTGTGTGTGTGTGTGTGTGTGTGTGTGTGTGTGTGTGTGTGTGTGTGTGTGTGTGTGTGTGTGTGTGGTGTGTGTGTGTGTGTGTGTGTGTGTGTGTGTGTGCGTGTGTGCGTGTGTGTACGTGCGTGTGTGTGTGGTGTACGGTCTACGTGCATGTGTGTGTGTGTGTTGCACAAAGCATGCCTTCCACTCCATATTTCTTTCGCTCGGGCAGTTTCAACAGGATTATTATTGTTCCCTCTTTTATCAAGTGTGACAGACTTTGTCAGTGTTTCATTTTTAGAGCTGTGTGCCCTGAGATGTTGGCACGCTGTCCACTGGAGCACAGAACAGATTGAACAGATGTTCCTGACACTATGTGTGATGCCTCACCCACAGAGCCTGTCTGTAGGACATGCTGCGGGAGGTTAAACTGGGGATTCTTTGCTTGCCGGGGACAAAAAAAAATTGATTCTCTGTTTCAACCATCAATAGAAACTTCCATCCTGTTCACATTAAAGGCCCATATGCCCAACGGTGCGTCAAGATGTTCATGCCATTCTTTATAGGGCTAAGGCTGGGGGGGGGGGGAAGTATGTGCAGGAAATATGAAACTTTGTGATTTTTGTAGATAGATAATTGTAGACTACTCCTCCTATGAGGAACTTTTAAATGTTTATAAAAAAGTAAGATGTTCCTCATAAATGACTTCTAACAGAAATTGACATCTAGCAAAAACACTCTTCCTTAGTTTGCTTGCTCTGATCGTTCCAGGGCTCTTAGGCAAAATGATTACATGGCAGACCTGAACATTCCTGTGTGTGTTTGCGGAACGGTACGAAATCAAAGTTCACTTTGCTTCAATATTGTTATATTATTACCATTATTAATCTTACAGTCACCTATTAATACATAACCTCATTGTGATTCATACTGCTGTCTCTCTGTCAATTGCTTCCAAAACAGATGACACTCCGCCGGCATGTGATAGCAAATATCTTAGGACAGCAGGCGCTGGTCCAATAAAAATAATACTGCTTTTGTCCAAAGGGGCAGCTAGCATCAACGAAAACTGAAAGTACCTCGTAGTCACTTTAAATAAGTTCATAGTGTTACTATTCTTACAGATTCTTAACCAAGAATGGCCAAATGTTAGAGAAAAAAGAATTTAAAAATTCCCGCCACAATTTTTATCCTAAAACTTGAAGTTATTTCTCTGCAAAAAGATCTCTTCCACAATTCATCACAGTTTACAGTACCATCCCCTCTTGATAAAAGGAAAGTTCACTAAATGTTTCCATAGAACGTGAAAAGAAAAATGGGAATGGTTCAACTACCAAATGGATTTTTTTTATCTGATTTTTTGGTTCAATATTTTTCTCTTATCTCTTTTGTTGTTCTTAGTGGAATAAATGTTAAACTGGCAAAATATACTGTTGGAACTGCAAGTCAAGGTCTCCAACCAAACACAAGAAACTGTTTTTCTTTTCATGTGTAGACGATAGATAATCAGTCACAAGTTACTAGTGTTATTTATACAATTAGTAGATTGAGAGTTTTGCAGGTTGATCCCAGAGCTGCGAGCCATGAAATGATGCTGAAGAGATGGTGCATGAAAAGTTTAAATTGATGGGGAAACAGAAGGAAAATGATCATTGACCCTGCAACATTATCTTGATTTATATCATTTATAGCGCATTGAAGTCTCACACACAGTGACAAAACCAACCGTCTACTAAGAGCTTCAGCAAATATCAATAAAGCCACCATATGTTTTGAGTGTGATTTATGGTTTCAGAACATCTATAATCTCAGCTGGTGAGTGATATAAATCACTGAGGAAAACAAGCTAATGGACCATTCATGCACTCAATGTGATGAAAGGTAGACGTAACAGCCAAGGGGAAAACAGGTCTTTTTCGTGGCAGACATTTTGAAACTTCATAACTAGATAAAACACAGATGCAGGTCAATAGTAATTGGGCTGAATTCTATTTAGTTGCTTCAGCTACAGGGTCCATTCAGTTTTGGCCACACCTCAATAATGCAACAATGCGAAAACCTTAACCATTGTTACATAGATAGCTTGATTGCCTTATACTGCCCTACAAAGGCAAACTATGGGAACTACATATTTAGTGAAAATGGAGTTGATAGATAGATAGATAGATAGATAATAGATAGATAGATAGATAGATAGATAGATAGATAGATAGATAGATAGATAGATAGATAGATAGATAGATAGATAGATAGATAGATAGATAGATAGATAGATAGATAGATAGATAGATAGATAATAATGTGACATTGCTCTTTTCATGCTGCCTATATGCCTCTGTGTTACACTAATCTCCCTCACTATTATAATACAGGTTAATAAAGTAAAGCAGCCAACACGGAATTAAAATTTATTAGGCTATAAACTATCCGGACATCCCAGAAATTACATTCGTAGTGCTTCACAACATTAATAGCTATAGGGACGTCTGTCCACATCATGGACATATAGCTAAAGAAAGGTCCGCATGCTTTTGGCCAGATAGCTTTCACTTCCTTGTGGGCTGAGCTTTAAGGTAACCATGGGAAACCGAGGTCGCTGGGCAAAAGCGCGTGGAGCGGAAGTTTGTCGAAATGTTTCTAAACTTTTCCTCGGTTCATTCGCTTAATGTCAATGTTTCTGTCCTGCATACTTAACAGCTTTATAATGAGTCATCTTCATTCCACGCTGAGTTCGCGTCGTGTGGGTGCAGTGAAGCCTGTCATGGTTTGTGGCCAGAAAAGACTTGACACACTGAGCGGCTTTGGTAGGAGGCTGCCGGACTCCCGGGAGAATCATGACCGCCGAGAGCTGCAGATGAGCCGGCATGGCTGGCCGGAAGCGCCCTGGAGACCCAGTGAGGTTACCAGCAATAATACATCTATGGTTCCCAGACGGCCCTCACATGTGGGAACCAAACCAGTGAACATGGAGGATGATGGCAACAGCACGTGGGACAGGTGTGTCTGTTTTTGTCATGTATTAGTCTATCAATACAGGCGAATGATACACAAAGCCAAGGCTAAAGCCGTACAATGCAAGACAAGAAATAACACTTGAAATGAAATAGCCTACAAATAGGGCACAGTGTTAAAGTGAATAGAATCTTTGAATATATATATTCGATAGACAGTGCCAAAACGTAAAGGCCTAAATCTGTCAGGTATCAGTTAAGAGTTGTATGTAACTCTTCTCTTTACAAAGGCTATTTTTTTCCATTTCATATTGCGTTGTGCTACTTTTAAATGGTTTGTTGCAATTATTTTTGTTCAAAAGACTTTGGCTTCGCTGTAGTTTATTATCTGGGTGCTGTTTTCATCCAGAATTAGCAACAATGTATATTATTTAATGGTTTAAGTTTAAAATAAAAAGTGAGTCTGGTGTGTCAGCAGGACGTCAGTTAATATTCAAGTGTGTTTTCCTGTTTGCCTTTTGAGTAGGAGAACGAGAGACTTGACTCTCTCCCACCCCCTGTAAACACATCATCACCAAGTCATTTTCACGTGTTGAATAAGGATTAACTTCAAAAGATCGCTGGCAATTTATTCATCATATGAAGGAACCCAGGCTCTCTTTCTCTCTCTCTCTCTCTTTCTCTACTATCTTTTTCCACCCAATTTCTGTTTCATCCCGTCCCATCTGGCAGCTACTAAAGATCAGA
This sequence comes from Ammodytes dubius, assembly GCA_026122265.1. Taxonomy (NCBI): domain Eukaryota; kingdom Metazoa; phylum Chordata; class Actinopteri; order Uranoscopiformes; family Ammodytidae; genus Ammodytes; species Ammodytes dubius. The sequence goes on along the minus strand of CM047507.1, from coordinate 28,376,873 downwards.
AAGTCTTCATGGTCCCTCCTGCTTTTTCCCTCCCTTGAACTGCTAAAGCCCTGCTCCACTGATATTTACATATCTCTCTGCATATATGTGTGTGTGTGTGTGTGTCTGTGTCTGTGTGTGTGAGATCCCTTTCATGGCAGCGTTTCTATCTCTCATTCATCAGTAACCGTTGCCATAAAGAGCCATCCCATCTTAGACAGCTACTTTTTTTTAAAGGTACACTGACCCTTCTCTGAGCTCCAGCCGATGTTGCCTGTTGCCAATCTGATTTTTCGAGCCCAGATGACAACACTACGCATGTGGGCCGTGCAGTCAAAGGGACGGGGAACAAACGCACACACACACTGTGGAGTGACCCAGTTTAACTGTCACCATCCTCAGTGTGAGTTCACTTCTGCAGAGGCTGTTCAGAGATAGTGTTTTTGAAGGCGCAGTGGGGCTCAGTAGCAGCCTGTTCCCACTTACAGATGCATTTGAAGTGAGACGTCGCCCATTTGTAAGATGATTACAGTCACCTAGGCTCAGGGGAGAGGGGGGGCTCAGTGGAGGCTAGTCGCAGCAGATCCAGGCTTCCAAACAGCACTGCCATGACTCGGCGGGATATTAGCGGCTAATGCATCATGGGGGATGAAGTGTCAAACGGCTGGTTTGTCCCTGTGGACACTGCATTCATCATAGTTATTGTTGGGCCGGGCTCAGTCGCTGAGGCAGGCTGGCCCGGGCCGGCGATTAGAGGGACGTGGTTTCGTATCAAAACTGACACATCAGAATAGAGTGGCTTATCTCTGGAAATATATTTGTGGAAAGCCCGTTTTTTTTTTCCTTACAAGTTATTGCAGCCGGCAATTGAGTCAGAAATAATGTGTAGTAGTGACGCTTGAATCTTGATTTAAAGATGCTATTGGTAGAATAAATTCATTCGCTGAATTGGTTGTATAGTCTGTTGCCTATCCATAGTCTCTATGACTACTGTGAACAAGAATAGCCCCGAATGCTGTAAACCACAGAGGAGGGACCAACTTAGGCAATCTCCTCTTGTGCAGTTTCCTGTTCGATGTTATTGCATTTACTATTCTTTGGATTCAGCTCTCTGTGGTGCTCTTAAGACCAATGCAATACTAACAACATTGTGTGTGTGTGTGTGTTGTGTGTGTGTGTGTGGTGTGTGTGTGTTGTGGTTGTGGTTGTGTGTGTGTGTGTTGTTGTGTGTGTGTGTTGTGGTTGTGTGTGTGTGGTTGTGTGTGTGTGTGTGTGTGTTGTGTGTGTGTGTTGTGTGTGTGTGTGTGTGTTGTGTGTGTTGTGTGTGTTGTGTGTTGTGTGTGTGTGTGTGTGTTGTGTGTGTGTGTGTGTGGAGGGGGGGGGATCTAACCTCTGGGTGTTGAGGGAAAATACACAGGCTAAGAATCACTTCACCAGAACCATTTGTGAAAGAAGTTTTCCCATTACATCTGTGCATTGGAACATCAATTTGTTGTGCACGTACAGTGTTCATAATATACATGAGGCGTCTAGTAGTAAGAAGTAGCAGAAAGGCAACAACAGTGTCCCGGTTTGACTCCAAAGAGATTTGCAGTAAATGAGCTCATCCATCATCAGAAGCATATAGGGACAAGGGGATGAGGAAGAGAGGGAAGAGGAGGAGAGGAAGATGAAGAGAGACAGAGTAGGGGCCGACCAGAGGCAGGACTGCACAGGGAGAAGCCTCACTGTGAAATATGACGGCTGTGGCATTTCCACGCGCTCTCCTCTCCTCTCCTCCTTCTCCTTCTCCTCTCCCGGCACCTTCTTCTCTTGTCCTTTTGGATGTAGCAGAGCAAAGACTGGAGCTCTGCGCTTGGTCCCTGTCCAGTTCAACTGAAGCTCTGCCATGAATCTAAAGAAGTCATGACATTTAGAGGGGGAAGCATTTCTCCAACTGCATTCAACACAAACTCGCTGGAACTTGATTTTTTTTACATTAACATTCGGGTTTCTCCCCTTTTTTTTAAAGTGCCAGCTGTAATCAGGGAGCAAAGAAACACTGTCTTTGGTGGATGCTATGCACTATTTTTTATGTCCAATGCTGGTCAACACTTTACCACAAAAGCTGAGAAAGGCTTGCAATTATTGCAACATATTTTTTAAACCGTTTTGTCGAGATCCTAGATAATTAACTTGTGATCTCGAGATGACGGCATTAAAAAAATAATTGCAAGCATGACCTTTCTCGGCTTCCGTAATACATAGTAGAATTACTCAACTATAAAATATTCTTCATTGCAAATTAGGGGGGGGGGGGCGGTTTTCTAGAGTAATTTGTGTATAAAAACAAACAAGAGAGAATTCTAGGTGTCAAACATAGGTGTTCAATTCATATTAACTACTTGTGTGTTCCCGGTCAAAAATGATATTATACAGCCCATTAGCCACTTACATTGTCTTGACCCTCGCACTAAATCAGCATCCAATTATTAGCAGCAAGGCTATCATTAAGTGAGTCATTTGCCATATACAGGTATAGGTCCACTTAGCCTTTGAATGGGGAATGGTGTTCTTTCTAAATGCTTGCTGATGTAGCTAGGGCTAATGTGACCCCATATAGTTTGGCAGTTTATTAGTGTCTGAAGACCAGCAGTAAGCCTTTCACATGGAGACGGCAGGCCATGATTATGTTCTCCAGGATGTGTGTTTGTGTGTGGAGGTCTGGGAGAGGAAGTATGATGAATGGGCATATGCCTACACACCATTTTATTCTCTTAATTGTACTGATACCGATACATTTTCTAATGGCCGGTCATTTTTAAAATGAAAAATAATCAAGTTTAATTTCGTGTGTTCAGAAGCCCTGTGTGGACAAAGCAATTAAACCTCATGAAAAAAAAAAGTTTTAGCTCATTTTTTAGACGGAAATTTTTAATCGGTCAAATTAGACCTCATTAGTTTTGAAACAATGGGTCCCTGACTATCCACAGAAGTACAAGTAGGAGTCATCATCCGAGTCAGAACAGGCAATGCTGTTTCAATGATTTAAATTTCATCCTGCTTTAGCCGGCTAAAAAAAAATATGTGTTTTTTTAACAAATTGATACAATGTTGGAGGAAAATGTTTGCCATATGATTTTATTTTTGGTAGATGCTTAAATAAATTAACAGAAAATTTTGAAGATAAAAAAAAATTCTCATGAATATCCCATCTAAACTCGTGCCCCCTTGCCTCATGTCTGATGATCTATTCATAGACGACCACAGATGACCCACCGATAGTCACCCATTAACAGCAACTCTCCAGATTCAACAGGAGGAAGCAAGATGTGACTGTTAATCAAAGTTCCACATTTATACCGCTCTCACACCCTCTTATCTCATTTATACCGGAGAAAACATCAGTTTATCTCGCAAAGGCAGTTTTTTCATTCCATTTAACTCAATGCAGTTAATTATGTAGAAATGAATTAATTACCTGATTATCTGACATTTCCATAAGCGATGTATTAATAGAGACACAGTTTTACTCTTGGCCTGCTGCCCAATTTGCCTCTGCATAGGTCACAATGGGGATGTAGCAGTCTTCCATGGGTGAATAAGTTATCTGAGCTCTAGAACAATACAAAAAGAAAATGGCTGCTTGTCCTTTTGTTTTGTTTTTATTTTTTATTTTTATGCACAACTTTCTTTTTGCAGAGTTTGCCTGTCTGTCGCGCCCAGGCTGGAAAAAGAGCAGATATTGTTACCCTGAGGAAGCATCTGGGCCAAAGCAGGTGAGAGTGACATCAGTGGGTGTTGGGGCAAAATATGAAAAAAAAAAACTAAATCCCTTTCTGTTGATGTAGTACATATGGTGTTTAGCTGCTATCTCCTGTGAAACAGATGAGGACTGGAGTAGCATGTATTTATGGAAAAGTCTTAACAATAACATAGCTCATGAAAACTGCAAAAAAAAAAGTTCAATACAGGTATACTTTTGTCTGTGTCCTGCAGGCAGTGGAGTCCTGTTACTGGAAAAAAGATGTGGCATTGTTGGTGTGTGTGTGTGTGTGTGTGTCTGTGTTTGTCTGTCTGTGTGTGTACGTGAGTGCGCTGAGTGAGTGAGTGAGTGAGTATGTAACCCCCTAACCCCACCACAGGGTGTATAGAGACAACATCCTCTGGGGGCAGCCAAGGGTACTTCCAACCGGCTGACATTTCTGACAGCCTCTGATAGAGCCCAGAGTGTTGAATTATTCATTCAGGTGTTATGGGTAAAGGTTGCCATTTTCACAGGAGGAACTAAACCTCCCCCCCCCCCTCTCCCCTCCCTCCCCTCCAGATCAATTGTGGCTGTTTATCCCTTTCATCCCCTGCGAGTGAATACAGTAGTAATGATTTCGGGGCTGAGATGCCTTTTAGTGCCAAATGGCAGCCCATTGTCTGTCAGTTCACATGTCGAAAGCTCGTACATCTCACTGCCTCTCTGGCCACAGCCAAACCTCTAAAACTTAATCAGCCCGTTTGGTCTTTCAGCTCTGAGCAGTTAGGGGGAAACGTTTGTGTAGCTGTCTGTTTGTCAGCCCTTCCACATTACACAGTGGTGTCTAAATGGAGATATGATTTGTCTATTTATCACCTTTATCTTATCTTACAACAGTATTCACACTAAAGGGTCAGTTCACACAAACCACACAAAAAAAAACACATTTTGTTATTCAAACTCTTGTGGTGTAAAGCTATGCTCGGTTTTATTTGCCTATATTTTGAATGATCTGTTGTTGGGATTTCGGCTCACTTACACCCCAATACAATAGAAGTGAATTGAATTTCATTTTATTTGCAGGTGTGTAGCCTGCTGTAGAGTCCAGTTTAGTTTCATATTACCTGTTTGTCCTTCTTGATTTGCCTCTGTGGACACTACAAAGCCAAACCCTGTTGTTGGCCCTTACCTTTGCCCGTGGTACTCTGTCATTTATGACTACAGCAGCTTGTGCCGTCGCAGTCTGCCGTTTGTCTGTGGCGAAGCTGACATGAAACATCCCACGCTGTCTTGTCAACACTACAGCGGGTCCTTGTTTCTCATCGCGTTGGAGCTGACGCATAATACTTCCCCAGTAACATTCTTCTGAGAGATTTATAATTAGGATTTAATTATGAAATCTGTTTCAACTCGTCATGTTGCAGTGGCTTGTGTGTATGCTTCCCTACAAAAACTCGCTAGGCTAATGGCTTTTTATCATGGTTTATATCATAACTAATTCAAACTTCACATAAAGGATGTTATGATGATGTCAGAGCAGAGCAGAATAGTAGATGACTAAAAAGAGCTACAGCACCTGATAGCATATTAGTTAGTCTAGTCACTTTAACGATTCCTCACCTACCGCCAACATTATCTCTTGTGTTGCCTGGCAACAAGCTGCCACCCAAAGGCTCCCATCATCCGATCTGTTAGAAGAAAGAAAAAACTACCCATCCCTCCCCCACCCCACTATTAAGTTTTTACATTGCAATCAATTTCAAGTCCTCCTCTTCCAAGCATTGTCATCTTTAATGAGCTTTTCAAGCCAGCCTCAGATTTGTGGTCATGATTCACTCGCACAAAGAAGAAGAAGAAGAACTTGTTATTGACTGGAAGGACCGACGGCGGTGATGAGTAAGGCATAATTGGGTTTCACTTTTCAGAGCTGCTCGACTTCCAAACACAAAAGTTTCATTGTGTGTTGACGTATTGATGGGACAATGCTTCTCCTCAATGGCTTTTTATTGTCTTTTCACACCAAATACTGCAGCCTGCCCCCACCCCCACCCACCCCCTTCCCTTCAGCATATTATTGTTCAGCTTTTATGTTACACTCGGGCAAACCGGCGCTGTTGTCACAAACATTTGTACATCAAAAACAGAACAGAACGACACCCACTTGTCTGCTAGTTAGAAGAAATAAATCATTTAAAGAGAAAACATCAGCTGAGCCAAAGTGAAAGAGTAACTTTAGCACAAAGAGCTAACGAAATTAGTCACGTCGGAGCCAAGGTCACTGAGCCACCTCCCACACTCTTGGCAGCCGGCAGCAGCCACTCCAGAGGGGGAACAACTTTTCAGCACATTTGAAGCTACGAGTCATTAGCGATGCTGATAGAAACACACTTTAATTAAGACTGCTGCATTTCTGGACTAAGATGTCACAACTGAAGATTAATAAGTAATATCAGGGGTGTGGTGGTATGCAAACAGAACAAGACGTGCCTCCAAGCTTAACTGGTGCTTTCGTAGTATCACCAAACTGAGCCGAATTAGCATGCGGGAACACAAACCCGAGGCTGAAGTGCTTGGCTCCACTTGTGGGGCTGAGATGTAACCAGCCAGCTGCTAGCAAGATAACAAATAGCAAGTGTAGCAACAGAGGGTTGGACCATATGAAGGCGTTTGTGCCTTTTACGATTGTCTGGTTTCACCCTCGCAAAACCTTTTTTTCACAAGAACATTGAATGGTGGTCACTGGTCGCTTTTCACTGTATGTCGTTTTGGTCATGTGAGGTAATTATGTCTAACGGACCTAATGAACACTTTTTGTTTATTCGAGAACATTAGCGATCTGATATTTTGAGCATGTTTTTAGGATGCATCTTTCAAATCATGTTATTAAGAGAACTGGTTACCGTGTTCCAAGATGTTACGTCATTCATTTCAATAAACCTTGCACACTGGGCACACTGATAAAGTATTTTTCTGCTCATAAGAGGCTTGCCCCCCCCCCCCACTCCCCGCTGGTCCCCCTGCATGTTTTCATCCGGCCCATCATTTTTATTTATATAGCAAACTTTCAAATACAATAAAATGTCAAGGTGCTTCACATAAAACCCTAGTCAAACAGATGACGTCATGCGTTTTAGAAATTTGTTTTCTAAGCTCTGGGAAAAGTTTTCTAAATGTAACTTTCATGGATCTCTTTTATAATGGTGTTCTTAGGGGGAAATGGATGATGATTAGAAAACAAACATGGACCCATTCATCACAAACTACTTTAAATCAGTACTTTTTGAATTGTCTCATATATATTTCTTTTTTTATATAAAGTTATATGGAATATTGAACTATTTCCCAACTATAATACACTATGATTAGAAACAATGCCTTTGGGATTTATGTATGTATGTATGCTTTTAATGTAAAGCGCTTTGGGTCTGTGAACAACGGAGATAAAGCGATATATAAGTCCATTTACCATTTATTGTGTGTCTATCTCAGGGTAATATGACTTTTGAATCCCAATTAATTCCACCAATTAAAACACCAAAGAATGCCAATGCAGCATTCACCCCCCTGACTTGACAGTCCAGCTCACTGTATAAGGAGCTTCATAATAGCAACTTGCTCTTCGACCTGCTTTTTTCTGCCTCCTTCACTCACCAGAAAATACATTGATTAAGAATCACAGATCCAGTCTTCTGGCAAAGTCACCTCGACAGTCGCCTCCGTGCGTGCGTCTTTTAATTTCCCAACACCGGCATTAACGCAAAGGTAATTACGCGTGCAGTATGAGGAAAACAAGCAAACAGTATTTGAGGAAAGGTTATGGTTGGGAGCTAAACCGCCTTAATGAAGTCATTAATCTGGCCAGACGTAACACGTTCCTCCCATAATGCTCTAGTTAGGTGTCATTTGTGCCCGCCTGCCGCTTTGGTGTGCTCGGATTGGGATGATTTACTGTGTGTGTGTGTGTGTGTGTGTTTTATGTGTGTGTGTGTGTGTGTGTGTGTGTGTGTGTATGTATGAATGTGTGTATCTGTGTATTAATGCGTGCAGAGTTTTTTTTTTTAAGGATTACTGTAATGACGCTCAAGCACTTTTAACTGAAACCCATCTTCTTTGATGGTGTCTGTACGTGTGTGACAAAGACAGCAGATTGATGTTGACGCTTGACATTTGCGGGTTGACGTTTGTCGTCGGGGAAAAAGTCAACATACATCATCATGAAAGCGCGCTGGTGATTGCCATGTATTTTACGACTCTCGCTTTATGTCCCCCCCACCCCTCCCTCTTTTGCAGGCGTTTGGCATCTGCAATTAAGCGAGGCCAGAGCTACATACACCTCCTGCAGAAAGGGGAAGAGGAAGAGAGGGAGGAGGAGGAGAGGCAGAGGAGGAGAAGAGAGGAGCAGAAGAGAACACAGCCAAGGCCTCCCAGCTTCTCCTCTGACTCAGACAGTGATTCAGACGCGTGAGACACGACACAACTCACATCAGATCACTTTCATTTTCTCTCTCTGGCGTAGTTCATCAGCTTGGTTGCAAGGCCCTGTATTATATTATGGGATGTATAGTATAGTATGCACTTGTTTTGCTTTTAAACCAAAGGTAGGGTTGTTCTGTACAGATATTCAATTTTACGTTTTTTATGTATTAACGATGGATCATATGACTGACAGTAAAGTCTTGTTCAAAATTCATTCATTTTCCTTTATTTAACCTTGATAAATCAATTGAGGGTTGACACTCTTTTACAATGACGTCCAGTTATTACAATACACAATACATATACACAACAAGCTTACAAAGAGACAACAACCATTAAAACATTCAGAACAAAAATGGGTGGAGAAGAACATTGCCTAACCAAAACAGTTACAGGTAATGTGGGGCAGGTTCAAATTTGTTAAAAGATATGAATGTATTTATTTTAATTTGATGTTGTAAGTTGACAAACATGACAAAATGACAAACACACAGAATGAACACCCTGCTATGCTGTAATGAGAGTGTTATGGTTTAACAGCCAACGTAAACCTTATTAACATTCGCAAATTTCAAAACGACTCTTGTCAAACCTACACACGCAAGGTAACATACACTTAGTTAAGATGCACAGTAGATCGAGATCATTGAGGGTCATTTCTTAGACATCGTACGGCTTTCTTCTGAAAATGAACGCTAATCACATGTTATTAACTGCTCTGTATCTCATGCTACGTTCAGGTACCCTCTGACTTCAGGAACCCGCTGGTCAGGTGTGACTGTAACTAGGCCACGCAGGAAGAAGAAGAGCCAGTCTGCATGGCCTTTCACCCCTGTCCATCACTCCCTCACCTCCCCACTGCTCAGTGAAGCACCCAGGTAAGTGTACTGTATTCATATGTCACTACAAATCTCGGTTATTTTTCTGGGTGAAACTGCACAGGAAAGTGCATGCATTTTTTTAACGTATTTACTTACCTACTTAGAAAGACAGTGTGTTTATTGTGTATGCTCGTCGCCACTGTAAATGGGGGAAACCTCAGTGTCTTGCGAGTGAAAATAAAGGTTATTGATTCAAGGTCAAGGTCACTTTATTTATATAGCACCTTATAAGAACCTAAATTCACCAAAGTGCTTTACATAAAATACATAAATTAAAATACAACAGCACACATAAAAACAAAATTAAAATAAAATTGATTGATTGATTGATTGATTGTGTTAACGGATGGAAATGGAGTCGTGCAAAACCGTTCTCTGCCCTCCTTCCTCCTTTAGAAGCAGCAGCTCGCTTGTTACTTCCTGAGACGTGAGACATGCAGCTGTTGTGCTTTGTCCATACATAACCTTTTAGATAATACAAAACCACTCATAGAATGTTATAAGTAGGTAAGGTTGTTTTGAGTGTAGACTTGAGTATGCTTTATGCTGTATTTCTTCAGACAGGAAAATCACTGGGGGTAAGAAGATAAGCAAGCTCAAAGTCTGACCTTCAAAATGATTTATTTGTTGAATCAGAGCGTAACACCAAGGCGCATTCATAACATCAGTGCTAACCACTTATTCCAATCATTCAGCGTAGGTAGGTTACGTCTGAATATGCGCCCCTATTAACACGCTATTCACTCCCTGTTTGAACGAGGTCATAGGTTTCGCTGTATGTTTCAAAAGAAGCACCACATCCTCTACTGTGGTAAAGAAAAGAGGTGTGAGATTAAATAAAAAACACATTTGATTTCAAGGAATCGCTGCTGTTGCTCCACGCTCTGTGCCGTCAGTCGGTGTGCATTGGTTTGATTCATGTCAGACAGCTGTGTTACAACACCTGAGCACACATCAAACACAGGAAAAACAAACAGGCAAAGTGCTGAATATTTCATGCACATCTGACAGTGAGAGATACTCCTGATGCTTTCATTTTGTATTGCTTTCATACACCCCGACGCCTTTGATGCCACGTGAACCGGAGCTAACCCAGCCTTGGAAAAAAAAACGTGTAAGAAAAAGTTTTCTCTGACAATATCCACCTTGTTGTTGAAACACAGGTGTTTGGTGACAACAAACACACACAGAACAAGGGTTCAGTAAAGCAACATTTAGTGGTGTGTGTGTGCACGGCTTTGTTCTTGTACAGAGGCTTTGATGAGAATGCTGCATACAATCGACAAGTGCTAGCTTTGGTACGAAAGTGCTATACAGTATGTGTATGGGGGGCGCTCATGGTGTAGTGCCCATCCCTATGAGGCCCAGTCCTCGCAGCAGACCCGGTTTGAATCCGACCCGTGGTCAGTTCCCTGCAGGTCATGTCCCCTCTCTGCCCCATTTCATCTGTCCCTCTGCACTATAAATAAAAGCATTACAATTTTTAAAAACAAATTTAAAAAAAAAAAGGTAGTAATAAAAAACAGATACACACATAGGGATCGATAAATTTTTATTATTTACTTTATTGAACATTTTAAGAAGAATTTGCAAATGTTTCTACCTTCCATGACGTAATGTTCCCCGTGGAGGGAATTGTCAGTAAGCGTGGCTAGTCCGTGCACTGTGAATTGCTCTGTGTGCTGTTGACCATTGGAAAAAAAACTAAACTATAGCGTATTATAGTCTGTTACAAGCTATTTATCAATACCTTATATTCTGATAATAAGTGATCAACTGTTCTTTCAGGCCTTGCATTCACAGACACAGGAATCCTCCATGTTTTACATCTGTCTGTGCCCTGTTCCACGCGGGACAAATCTACAACCAGTGTTTATAAAACATCACCTCCAACTCTGCATGCATTCCCTCAGACTCACTGCATTTATTGCCACTGCCAGAATGCAGCCTTGTTTTTCCAGAAAGACCTGTGGAAAAATAACAACCCTGTTCAAAGGCTGTTACCTGACATCTGACAGATCCTAATCTAGCAGGCTATATCTGCCTGGCAGACAAATGGCCCGCTCGATAATGAAAAGAGCTCGGAGCAACCCGGGGCGGCAACACATTTATGCGGGGTGTGGGGTGGGGTTGGGGTTGGAGTTGGGGGGGAGGTGGAAAATGAGGCAGAATTCATATTGTGTTTGATGCGTTGGGAGAGATCATATGAATGGATGTGGTCATAAAGCCTCGGAGCGTGAAAGTGTCTGGGGCTGACGGATGGCACCGCTTGACTGCAGGTGACAATGTAACTGGGCTTTTAGAGAGGTGGCTTCTTTTGCATTTGTCCCCACTACAGCAACCTCTTATATTGAGAAGTTGGGCCAATTGTGTCGATGTTTTCATCCACTCATTTCACCTACGCCAGACTTGGTTGGAAATAATGGCTGTTTGGTATGATTGATTACAGCCATTGGAGGAGGCACTGCTACGTTGCCGTTTACCTTTTCATGTGGGAAACATCAAAATCAAAATCAGAAACGCTTTAAAAATGTAATTATTCTGGATGGTCATTGACACAGAGCACTGAAAAGGATCTATTAGTTTTATTCAAGCGGAGAGGAAAAACAAATAAATAATGTGTTACAGTTAGACCTTAGAAACAAACACACACATGACCATGAGCTACATGTCTTGAATGCAACTACTGTAAGATAAATAAATACTTAAAGAAAGGACTAAAGAGATGGAAGTAGTCCAGTTACTCCAGTAATGCAATTGTTCTGTTGGATCTAAATGCAATAAATAATGTATTGTTAAAAAGGCTTTCTGGCCTGCTCTATCTTGTATCTGTACCTCTCATTATTAAAACGATATTGGTTGACTCTTTCGGACAGACAAACCTCAGGTCTTTGTTAAAGTTCATGTCTTGTTGTGCTACTGCAGGGAGGTGATCTACCGCCAGCTCTGCTGTCTGAACTGGCTGCTGGAGGCCTTGACTGTGGATGTCTCCGGCAGAGTCGGCCCCCTCACTGCCTGCTGGGACACCAAGTGAGTTATTCTGAGGGCAAAGGTTCCCCCCACCCACGCCACACACTAACAGTGGTCAGTTTGGTTTGGCCATATACACGGACCCAGAAGTTGAAATTTGATCTAAAAAAATGCACATAATCAGCCGACCTGCCATGGGTTGAAACTCAGAGACCAAATCCATATATGCATTTACACTGGTGGATATGTTCCCCCATGCATCTACTGTGGAACAGTTAATGGATGTTTCATGCTGTATTGGAACTGAGGCTTTAAGTTACGGTCAATCCGAAATGTCTATATCTTTTTGAATTTGTTGTGGGTATTCGTTAAAGCTGATCTTTGTAACATATTTATGAATGAATAACCCTTCAGTTATTTTATACAGCTCTCAGCATTAAACAGGGTGAGGGTGAATTCACTCTCTGCTATGCTACACACAGCCCGTGGAAGGTTAGGATTATGACACCAACTGGATATTCATACTCCCCCCCCCCCCAAAAAAAAAGCTCTGGACATAAAACATTAACTGTAATTTATTAAAGAATGGACTCCACTGCCTACGACCCCCCCGGTCCAGAGGCTAACACACAGCAGCCAGCAGCAGCAGCAGCGTGATGAATGAGTGACACATCCATCAGAGATCGGCTCATTACGGCGCTGACCTCCGCACGCTGGCCGATGATTAACTCCTGTCAAACGCACACTGTTTTTAAGCTAGCCACCTGAAGAGACGGTTGCATCTGTGTGCCAGTGATGGAGGGTGGCGGTGACAGGGAGCCCGCGGGTGCTAGCCGACTTTCTGGATGAAATATAAAGTCCACAGCTCCGGAGGGGGTCCAGGCTTAGAGAGGAGATTGCATTCTTCCATCTCTCCCCACCCCCCCTCAACCACCTTCTAACCCCCTCTCCACTCCTTCCAAGTGTCAGCTCCCGTGATATTGACCCACAACGGGGGGCCCAGAGTGGAGATATGGACAAGAGAGAGAGAGTGCAGAAGCAGCAGCTGTGTGGTGCTTAAACTCATATGTTTGAAAGGTGGAGTTCTGGCGATTCTGGAGAAAGTTTTTAAAGCTCCTCATAATCCGCTTTCAGTGTTAATACAAGCCTAGGCTCTGTAAACGTTACATACCCATGTAAACATACCAGTTTACGGAGATATTCACTGATTTTGACAACAAGAGTTCGCCAGAATCGCTGAATACACCTTTAAACTCATATGTTTAATCATAACACACAGGCTAACTGCTGTTTGATTGTCTCTGTAGTCTGCTTCTATTCCTAAAATGCAGTTCTCCATAAGGTTCCCCTTTACATTTCTTTTTATTCTTATTTCTCTTGCGTTGCTATTGATTATGGTTCCTCTCTATAGTGCCAGAGCAGACCTAGACTGGGAGAATGGATGATTTCATAAAGTTTAAGGGTGACTGCACCAGGCTCGGTCACAATAGGCCCCTTGTAGGATGTAGTAGAAAAGGAATATTATTGCCCTCCACTGTAAGCTTTGAATAATTGATAGAAGAATAAAGAAGAGGAAATAACACAAGGAGAGGAAAGGAAAGGAGGAAGAAAGAGCTGCTAGGAGATTTTTTTCTCTCTCTTTTTTTTTTTTTTTTTGGCACACCAAACGTCATCATGTCGGAGCCTCCAGGGCCTTCACTCACAGCTTCAAATCCAATTTCCCAGAAAGTCTTAAGCTTTATGGGCCAAATGATCCAGCTGAGGTATTACTGTACAGGAAGACAAGGAGAGGATGAAATGAAACATTATCACAAGGTTACCACACTGCGGGGCCCTCCACTGGGCAGGCAGCCCTGATGTCGGGCATCAATCTAAAAACGCTGCAACGTTTTTTTTTTTTTTTTTTATACAATAAGATGAATTATGATTTTGATAACGGCCGGAGCGACTTGAAGCTGCCTCTGTCTCGAAAGGCTGGCTTTCTCCACTAGCGGTGAGTCGCAGAAGGTCACCGGGCGTGATGATGAATGCTTCACAACAAGCGGCTATTATTTTCCATTCTGCAGAGACCCTGGCCGAGGCAGGACGGCGATTAAGACGCTGAAAAAAGAGAAAGCCATCCAGAGCAAATGGGAGCAGTTTGTTTCAACCAAGGTATCCCTCACTTTTATTAACTCAATTTAATAGATTTTTTTTTCTTTTAACTATAAATGAAATGCATAGGCCTAATAATGTATACTTTTGATTTGGGGTTGTTTTGTCATGTTTGGGACTCCAATCAATAAATCCCATGAAAATACCAGAACCATGAACTGATCCTAATGTAAATGAAGACATTTCCCTTACTGTCATGTTTCCTTCATTATCATGACTTCACACAATGTAGTACATTTGTGTCCAGGTTTTTTAGAAAAATATATCCCTTGAAGACTTAATCCAGTGGGTTTTTGGCTGAGTGCCACAGACAGATTATGGAACTCAGTAAAACTATTGAGAGTGAGTAACGCATTGTTGGTTACATTATTTTCAAGGGTATTTGTTTTAAAAAAGGTGAAAATATGAGTATTAACAGATGTATTATTTAAGAAAAATCTTCTTTTGTCAGCAGTCACATATGGCGGTCTACAACATACCTTTGGCCATTAAGGGCATTATACTTTCTCCACCTGTCCCCTATAAGTTCTAGACAAACTGGTCTCAGCAAGAGCTTGCAGTTTGCCCTGAATTTATCTTTCAAAGTCCTCTACCTGCCACACTGCAGAAAGAGAGCAATCCTGCACTGTGACACCTACACAGACACACACACACACACACACACACACTCTCACGAGCCCACACACACACCACACACACACACACACACACACACACACACACACACACACACACACACACACACACACACACACGGGGGAGAAGGTGCACTTACTCATGCTCAATCTCTCTTAATAGACTAAACCCTCAATCTTGATGCACAGGCACACTTTTACTTAGAATCTCTAACATGTACGGTTACACCCACAGACTCACTCAATAAGCAAAAAGCACCTTCATACACACACACACACACACACACACACACAACACAACACAGACACACACACACACACACACACACATTCACTCCTCACTGGATAGCAGTGTGTGGCAGTAGAGGACATTTGGAAGGCTGTTGTTGAAGTGTTGTGCTTCCTTCCACCCTGATAATTAGGCTGATGGGAGTGTCACACACACTTAGGGCGCGGGTCTCTTCTGACAGACAGACGGGAGAAAGGGAAGGGCACAGGGGAGAGAGACGTGTCTGGCTCCTGTCTGTTGCTCACATGTTGTCCTCAGTTGAGAGATGAGACTGTCTATGGGTGTGTGCCAAGCTGTGTGTGTGTGTGGTGTGTGTGTTTGTGTTTGTGTGTGTGTGTGTTGTGCGTGTGTTAGCGTATTTCTGCAAGTATGAGGATCAAATCTCTCCACAAGGAGCTGATATAAGTGTAAGACTTTGCTTTAGACTTTAAAACAAACTGATTCTCATTTAAATTCAGCTATTATTAGAGGTTCCTCCTCTTCTTGTCATCTGTTGGTCCGCTTTACTGTTTCCTATGAATAAGTCTCCAAACACAGATGGCTAGACATCACACTGAGATATGTTCTAGCATGGTGAAAATGGAGCAACACTTTCAAAGACCCGCACCATCTGTAGTGTCTGCCAGTGTTTTTTTTTGCTCAGCCCCTCAGAAGTTAAACCAAAGGCTGACATTAAACGCTTTATTCAGGGAGAAAATACTTGCCTCTTTTGGCCAATTAGATTCTATGTTGACAGTAGCCTCAAGGACAGCCAATAGAGAAACAGTTATTGAGATAGTTTGAGTAAGCTTTTGTTGTAGCCACCATTATTGACTGTGTAAGTGTACTTAACTGTGTTTAGACCACAAATGTCTGAAACAGCAAGTTCATCATGTCCAATCCTATGGGGGTTTCCAAGTGCAACCTGGGAAATGTAGGAAATGACTAGCCTCAGTACATGAATTGCAACACATTTTTTAATCTTAAACTTTATAACTCCGATAATGCACAGAAAGTTCAACTATGAAAGATACAGTCAAAATAAAATAACATTTCTTCAGGAGGAGCGATAGCAAACAGACGACATTCAAAGCATCAAGGCTAAAAACACAAAACATTCCGTTCACCACAAAATTCATTGTATCCGACATTCCATATAATAATCTAACATTGTGATATTCTTCAAGGTTGGCTTTCTCTTTACAGTTACAAGTAGAAACCAGTTTCAAGATCAGAAATAACTCGTCAAATAACTATTCAACCGTTTCCTTTATGGGAGAAAAGCTTTGCTGTACTGACCTCTGTGGGTTGATCGCTGAAGTCTGTTGCACTTGTAAACACAACAAAAAAAATATCAAGTACAAGTGATTCATTAAAATCATGTTGTACTTTATGAATGTAAATATGCAAACCAAAGCATTTTCGTTTTCTCTATTTCTAAAGCCTAGGAGAGTTCATCCCAGACGCCCTCTCAGCTCCTCTGCTCGTGCCCACACACAGAGGATCTCTTCCTGCCTGTCTGTGGCTTCTGTCTCTGCCCCCTCCTCCACCACTGTGACCAGCAGTGTGTCCTCTCCGGTCCCAGGCCATGAGGACGACACACTGTCTACAGGAGCAGCAGAGAAAGAGACAGACCGGCCTCAATCAGACGGTAAGATGGGGACAGTGGTAAGCTGTATACAAGATGCAGAGGAGTTGAGTGATTGAAGCTTATTGGGGCTACAGTGGCTCAGGTGTAGAGCGGGTCGGCCAACGATCGAAAGATTGGCGGTTCGATTCCCGTCCTGCCACTTGTGTCATGGTTGTTGTGTCCTTAGGCAAGACGCTTCACCCACCTTGCCTCGTGTGAATGTGTACGACATCGTTTTTTTTTAGGTGGTGGTCGTAGGGGCTGTTGGCGCGGAATAGCAGCCACGCTTCCGTCAGTCTGACGGAAGCGTGGCTGCTATGCTCACTGTGGCTACTATCGTAGTTTACCACCACCGGTTTGGCTGTGTGTGAATGAATGGAACCTGGAACCCTGTAAAGCTCTTTGAGTTAGACTAAAAAAGCGCTATATAAATCTAATCCATTATTATTGATTGTTAAGCGTATTGTTAATTTAGAGGTTTTAATTTTGGTTAGTGTATTATTATTACTTAAAAATAAAAGATGTTTTATTACCTTTTTAGAATGAGCGTTTTTATCTAGCGTTGCAATCTAGAATCTCACCACTGGATGTCGCTAAATACTCTGATATTACACACTGTACTCTAAAACATTGACGGGTGATGTCAAAAACCATAATTTCCTTCAGGTAAAGTAACCAAAACATTTCAGAGGGGAAGGGGTTAACTAAAGAAGGAGGTGAATATGTTGACACTCTCACTAATAACTGTCATGGCTGACAAAATCAAAGCTGATAGAAACAGTAGAGACAAGCTCACAAAGATCGAACCGACATCTCAAAAAGCAATGCAACGAGTCCTCTGCATATGTGTGTAAAGGGAGGTCTTTGAGTCAAGGCAAAATAAACCTAAACTCAACTTTGCACCCAATGTAAGTCTAAACCAGAGCGAGTAGTAGACCAAGAGCAGCCAGCCCAGAATAGTCTCTCCCTCACTGTGACGATGGGAAAACTCACAGAAGAGAAAGAGCTTTCATGAAACTGAGCTCAGTTGTCATAGAAACAGCTGTTTGACATTAACGAAAGATCACAAGGACTTTAAAAAGTCACTTTATTCGTGGAGATAGAGATAGGAACAGCCTTTCAGAAGAGAAAAGAAAACCACAATCTCGAACCTTCTGTACGACACACACACACACACACAACACACACACACACACACACAGGCACTTACACACTTATCCACCACCTGCTAAGTTTGAAATGGAAACTAAAATAAGTTTGGTCTGTTCTATACAGACTGTTCTGCAGGGCTCATAACCTCTATGCCCTGCGCTTTGTTCCCAGAATGCATTGCTCCTGGCTCCACAGCAGAGTATAATAATGAGTCATCTGATCTGGCCCGCCATCCCCGCCTCCTTTAGATTACAGCTTTCATATCATTACCTCCTGACGAAAGACTGTTCAGTTCGCCGTCTCTGCCCGAGTCATTTTTAGGTTGTTTTTTCTTCTTTTTCCTCTCCATTGCTCTCTTATTTCACCCTCTCTCTCTCCCTCTCTCTCTCTCTTTCCTTCCCTCTCTCTCTCTCTCTCTCTCTTTCCCTCTCTCCTCTCTCTCTCGCTCTAATCATGAAAGAGCTCCAGAAATCAAAGGATTAATTCAGCGTCATTGGTTTAGAGCAATTAACTGCTGTTCAGGCTGATCCCCAGAGTGATGTCTCAAATTGGCCATGGAGATGTGCCGCTCTGCCCACGCGCCACATTATTTTGCCTGGTGGTTAAATGAAGTTGATAGTGGAATAGTAATTTTTACTTTGAGAGAAAAAAAGAAAAAGAGAAAATGGGTCGTTTTGATGAATAAAGGCAACTGTAAAACTTTGAATAATTAGAAATCATTGTTTCTGCGTTTCAATGCCTGCCTCAGTATTTTCATCTTTTTCTTTTTCAGCAGTACAAACAGTTAATCCGCCACATTCATTTTGGGATAATTAGAAATAAGAACTCTATTCATTCAATCTAAAGCCAAGCAATTTAGCAAAACTTATTGGCTGTTACAGTTTTTTGGCTGCAGGTTTTTCATAGCTGTTCCTCGTGGGGGGAAATGGTTTTAAACACTTTTAATAAGCGCCTCATCTCCTCGATTTGCCACGCTGTGATTCATTTTGTCACAGCTCATAGAGAAGTTGAGTCATTTAGGCCGGCATTTAACATTTTAATGAACGCTTTATACTCTCAGGGAGCTTCACACAGATTTATAGTGTCATCATCAGTGTGTGTGTGACATCGATGTACAAACTACAAGCTGGTCAGTGGGGGTCACACCATAGGAGAAACTTTTGTCAGTCGATGTTCATGGTGTAGTAACAACATGTGGACACCAGGGGGAGCTGTGAGATTATATATGACAAACAACAGGGACAATAAGACATTTTGTCTTCACATTGTAACTTTGACTGAAATGATAAATAAGTGTTTTTAGGTCTGAAAACTTTTCTAAATATAAAAAATATAAAATGTGATCTGTAGAGAGTTGATATAGTAAAACTGTGCTGTGAAAGAATAGAAATGTATCATTATTCTTTTTTTTCTTTGATGTCCACAGACTTTCAGACGTCCACCAAAAAGTCAAGAAAGAGAGACGGGGCCAACACACCAGCTGCTTATCAAACAGGTAAGTTCATCTTGCATAGATCAGCTATTTAGCAGCCCACACCATCCTTTATTCATCAGATAAACAAATGTAAAAATAAATTACAACCCAGTTTCACTATGAGTGAATTACAATACAAGTGCCATAAATCTCTCAATTCGAACCCCCTGACTGCTGACGTTTCCTCAGCTGACATTTATGATTTAAGCTCCGGCAATAACTGTAGCAGTAGCAATGGTTTTATTTCCAAGATCAACATCAGCTTATCGTTAAAAAAAAGGGGGGGGGGGGGTTAAAGTCCAAGCCATCATGACCCGGGGGCGATATTACTGTGACCCTGGAGCCACTGTGTAAAGAATAGAGGAGCATAGAGAAAGCTACCTGGCTGCTCAACCTGTACTGTTCCCACTGGCTCTCTGGTGACAGCCCTACAATTTAAATTTCTATTTTTAACTCTCCTTTCATCTTTCATTCCTAACTCAAAGCCATTCACAGTCTTGACGCTTAGTGATCTGAACGACTATGTCAGGAATTTTGCTGCAAAGCGTCAGTGGAACTGTGTTGTGGATGAGGGGGGACAAAGGGCATGTTGTAAAAAAACTGTTATCATGTGGTTATTATATCATTGGTGTGTTCTACTATACCTGGTATGTATGATTACCACCATCCAATGACTGATTACATGTGCCAGCCAGGTGACTATTTTCTCACAGCCAGCCAGTAGACTTTACTGCTTTCAGTAATTGTGAGGTTGTGCCAGCAATGTCTGTGCCAACATTTGACTTGGAATTAGACTTGAACACGGTTTTTTTTCATGCATTCAAATAAAGAAATGTAAACATATAAAACACTTGAACATAGAATATAACAAGTGGTCATCATAAACAACACAACAAACCAGCAATCAGCCCTTACATTTTCATCCACAGATGGACACATAAAACATGTCAAAAGACAATTGAAACCATTTTAGTTCTATTAGTCTAGTAGCTCAGACATATTGTAAAGAGTTCACTTTTAGTAGGCGCTGTTACTCTATGTCGCCTATCCCAATTTCAACAGTATTGTCTATAGAACAAGTTTTACTCGTTGTAACCATTACCCATGACCCTTTGTTTCAGTTTGACAGCTCTGGAGTCCAAAACACACTGTCTACCCCAGAGGACGGGCCACCAAACCGGCTCCATGACAGCAAAGAGCTCTCGGCCCAAAAGGTGCAACTGCAACCGCACATACTGTTCACATGTGTCATCAAGATCTTGATGACTAATTTAGCCTCACACTATGTAACCTGGTTTATTGTGCTGTCAAAATATTATGAACAATTTCTACAAGATATTAAGTTTAAGATACTACAAAATAGTAATATGACGTAACCATAATTTTTTTATTATAAGGCTCATGCATACAGTGCAATCCATGATAAGTTAATTTGACACATTGGTCATGTTGTGTCTGTTCTGTACTACACCACAATATGTCAAATTAAACCATAACTGTTTGGTTGAAGTGCTGATTTTCCAGTTTGGAAGGTGTTGGAGCATGTTAGCTTACCAGTGTAAGGGGAGTACTTAAAGGGAGGGAATTAGGCCTACCTACAGCATAGCAGTTATCCTAAGTACACAGACAAAGCTACTAGTGAGTTTAAGGTACAAACAGAGATTTGTTCTTGACTGACTGGCCCTCTGTTCAATCGAACACTGCACAGACAGACTGAAGGTAAAAATCCCCTAAATAAGCAAGACGGTGACTGCAGGACTGTTCAGGCAGAGCATTGAGATTCTGCTGAGATCTTTGTGTCTCAAACTTAGAGAAGTCAATGCATTTTGATTTGTCCTATAATATTTGGTCCATTATAATTGATGGGGGGCTATGTTTTCCATACAAAAAAAATACAATTCATAAATTGTTGTGCATGTTTGCACTTAAACCTTATGCACATTTAATTTGAAATCAAATGTGCTAAGAAAACATATACAATCGCAAAAACATTTTGTGTGATTTTATACATTGTTTTTGTTTTGGATACAATAAACCCTTTTGTCAGAGACTTGGTATATGCTCGATTGCTCGTGACTGTTTTTTTTTGTGTTTTTTTTCAAAAAGCTGAAACAAAGACTCTCTGTATCAATATCACTACTTTAAATCTAGAACCCAACATTCTTATAGTGTGTCTCTTTGTTTCCTACATCCAGCTGTCCTTCCAAGCGCTGTTAACCGGCAGCCATCTTATCAGCAGCAAGGCCACCGTGCTGCAGGAGCTGAAAGCTGCCTTTGACGACAGGGTGGAGGAGGAGGCTCAGAGCTACATCCACATCCTTGAGCTCAAAGCCAGGTCTGGAAAAAAAAACAACAACCCATCCCAACAGATGACAATGAAGGCTGTGTCCCAGAAGCATCATATTCACTGTATCATTCTTTTTTTCCTCCCAAACGATGAACTTCAATGAATGGATGGATTATGAAAAGTCATATATGTATTTAAAGTCATATTTAAAAATAATAATAAATACAATGTCTTCCTTGAAGAGAGTCGATGAGAACACTGATACTCACAGGTCTGGACACTAAATATTAAGCCAGTTAGCAGCAGATTAGTTTAGACTATAATAATGACTAGAAAACAAGGGGTGAACAGCTAACCTGGGCTCTGTCCAAAATGTAAGAAAAGTAGCACCTACAAGCATCTTAAATTCGCAGATTACCACATTATGTCTTACATACCAATTCATACAAAAGGCTGTTTTCCCCTGATCTAATCTATCCCTTGCATTTTTTTTTCTTCGTTGATTGATTAATTGATTGATTCAGTATCAGCCTAATGCTGCTCTGTATTTTGATTGGAAAGTATGATTTGCCCCTACATCAAATTATTTTAAATGTTGGAGAATGCTGTTAAATTCGATTTTTATAATCATTCTTTGAGGCGTTGGTTTACTTGGCTCTGAAGGCAACATCCTTAACCTCCCTCCTACTGTTATTTCAGCTTAGGTTACATCCACATTCGCTCTGTTCTATCAGACTGTGTGCTTAATGAATATAATACAAGTCAAATACATCCAGCGTGCCAATACAGTATACACCATGTGCAGAGTGCTTACTATTATAGCTCTTACAGGTTCTCCAAGTTCCTTTTATTTCATTCAGTTTTCTCCCCCTCCATCCAGGGAGCGTTTAAACAGTGGTCTCCGGAGGTATCACGCCCTGGGTCACATGACCGAACCCCGTGGCCTTTCTCATCACGTGACCTACTGCACGTTGTCCCATGAGACAGAGGCTCCTAACGACCACAATAAAACAAGCCCAGCAACAATATGTGGTATGCAGCCTGTTGAAGGCATTATCCGGGGTGGAATGTAGAGTCTGGAAGGGGGGAGATGAAGGGGGATTTATAGTTGGGACACATCTGTGGAACTGCTTTCACATCTGATATGCATATGTGTGTGTTAACATGCACGTTTTCACTAATAAACACCATATTCTTATGTGTGTTAGCGTGATGTTATGGGTGGAGTGACACCCAATGTTTTGTCTTGCAGGCTGTCCACTCTCCTGAGCAGTCTGCCTGAGGAGGTGTGCAGGGAGCAGGGGGTGAGCAGGGTGCTGGAGAAGTTGAGTGGTTTTGCAGAGCAGAAGACACTGAGGGTCAGGCCTCAGCTCTTCCTCAAGGTGCTGGGGGGTCTGGAGCCCTGGGAGCTGTGTCTGCCCGAGCTGTGTGTGGCCATACAGGTACACCAAACACCCCCCCCATAGCATGTTAACAAAGGGAATAACAAAACTATACTTAATTATACGACTGCAATGTTACTGTGTACGCATGTAGCAGGGAAACTTTGGTGCCCCTATCCCTTGACATAACATTCTCCATGTAAGGGACATTCACTGAATGAAAGTGAAGCTGCTGGAAACTGGCACACTTTGTATGGAACATCAAGGAATTGTTCCAACAAATAACTTAGCTTATAATGCGAAAAAGGAAATGAAATAATAAAAGAACTGATGGAGCTTAAGATAGTATTTAAAAAATACCTTTTTATTAGGATTATTTCAACTAGAATTTCATTAAATTCATGCATGATCCTCTATTCAGCGCTGGGTAACAATGTTTTATTTAAACATAGGGTAATTTAACTAAATGTGTGATGCACAATTCGTATTCCAGTTTGGTACCAGATTCGAAATTGTCTCCTATGTGTTCCAATCGTAAATCTTTTCTAATTATGCATTTCCACAGGATCCATGTGTGAGTGCCAGATTAGAGATTTGATTCCAGGTTTTTCTTTACTGAACTCCTCTGATCTACCCCCAAACTTAAAGCCGCTCCTGTCAACTATTTGGGGTAACTCCCACCAAACTATCAATTAGGGACGGGCCCCGCTTCAAGGCTAACAGACTGCAGACCCCCTTTACACGCCCCTATACCGCTCACTAATGATGGGGGGGGCAATGGATTCTTTCCCAGACTCCAAAGCAGATAGCTGAAGGTGTAATGACAGGAAACCGGCTGATAAATGACACAGGAGGACATAGTCAGTGGTGGGAGGGTGGGTTCCTGTGTTCCTCTTGTGGATGGTATGTGGCAGTAAGTGTCCCCTCCCCTGGAGCTCAACCGCAGATGCCTTGTTTTGGTTTTCCATTTCAGGCTCAGCAGGAGGGCTCCACAGTGGGCTGGGCAAGGGGGGGGGCAGGTCTGGCATTGCTAGAGTGCTAGTGTGTTTTTGAGAAAGTTACGTCAGGGCAAGAGGTGCCAAAGTTTAATTCGGTTTGGTTGTGAGGAGTTTTTTTTTTTTAGAGGATCTTAATTTACTTAATTCATCCAGTATCTCTTCCATCAATGGCTCTGTCATCTTGACTTTCCGTTGTATATTTGTGTTCTGTCCACTTTACTTATGACTGAATGAGGTATCAACACATATGATCACACTTCTATTTCTGTGTGTGTGGTACTATTTAAAGCTCCTACGAGGAACTTTTAAATGTTCCTGAAACCCGATCATAAATTAGCTGTAACAGTAAGCGAGACCATCAGTGAAAACAACACTATCTTTATATAGGTATTATTAATGCCTTTGCTCCGGTTCCATTTCCCGGGAACGATTTACGACGTGCAGACCAGAACTCTCTCTCTCTCGCTCCCCATTTCAACTATGTGCTTAAAACTATCCAATAAAGGGTAAAACACCCCCCCAATTTAAAAACAAATATATATATAACCATAAGTAATCTTACCTAGTCACATATAAATACATTACCTCATCGCGAGGTCACTGGCGTGCACTAGCAAAGATCTTTAGGACAGCAGGGCTGGTGTCCATAAAAACACCACCGTCTTTCTCCAAAGGGGGCAATAATAACAACAAAAACTGAAAGCTATTTGTGGTCACTTTAAACTATCCTCCATCTCTCTTGTTTCTCTTGTCAGATTGCCACAGAGCATGTGGTCCAGATGCCCAGAGAGGAGTACGATGCCTGGCTGCGTTCACGAGTCTCTCTGCCCTCACAGCTCCACAGTGACCCTCACACGCCAGGTGAAACACACTCACTATCACCTGAAGAGAAGGCTCCAGTCCAGGCATGGAACAACAGCTAGAGAGAACACTGCCACATTAGAGTGGGACATTAAATGTGGGCTCACGACTGAACATGGCCTAAATTAGCTTTAAGAGTAATGGGGGCAAAGGATTCCGAGTGAAAGTGATTAGTGGGAGTAGTTGTTCCTCATGGTCACTGCTCACTGGACTGGGAAAGTACATGTGTGCACAATACAGCCGGCAGCAAAAGGAATCTCAAGTTTCCCAAAGTAAAGGAACAGAAATAAAAGAGACAGAGCAGGAAGTAGGACAGGTGTATACCTTTCAATTCCCTGAAATCTTACCAAGAGAAAGCGCATGCCTTCCTGAATGCAAACCTGTTTTATTTCTAACTCATTTCCCTGTAAGTCTCCAGTGACAACTGCCAAGTGTGCGCGTCACAATTGTTAATCTCTTTGCACTTAACGTCCCAATCTGTCTCTAAAGTTGCATTTTGTGGTGATGTAGTTTGCAGTTCTGTATGAAAGGCTCCTATTAGTCTGTTCTGTCATGGTGAGACCCACTTCTTCTTTTATTTATTCCAGAGAAACCACTGTAGTTGATGTTGCCAAATGTGACATTGATTGTAAAAACCTGCCTTTGCTTCCTGTTTGCGAGAACACTTTCTCTGGAAAGTCCTCCTTGACTCTGTTTAGACCAGCTGAGGCACTGCCAAGACAGGGAAGAAAAGCAGTGTTGGCCTCGATGTTGGTTGAATCCCTTTCACACAGTGTTGTCTGTCTGTAGAGAGCAGGGAAAACACTTACATGGAAGTATATAGGGTCTTTATTTGTATAAGCCGGTACAGCAACATATGACCTCAACTATCCAACGGGGTAATGGATAAACAATGTAATATACACAGACTGATGAGATGGGCTGTTGAACCCAGTTAAATATTATTCATAGTGACCTTTGAATCCCATTTGAATATTAGAGTCTGACCTTAAACTCTGCCTGGTAAATAAGATAAGACGAACGTGCTTTGCGCAGCTTCGATCAGCATTTTAGAGAAATTTAAAGTGAATTTGACTGAAATCCTGTGCTACTTTGAATATTACCGAATGTGGGAGATGCCTTTTCGAAGGGAGAAAAATGTTGTCATGCTCATGCATATTAAAAGAAGAAATTATGCCAATGTTTTAATTTAACTGTTGCTTTGGGACATGACTTCCAGTAACTTCTAGTACTCCTTATCTGTCGACAATAACATGCACTGTTTTCTTTTCCATGTGACACGGGCCAAGGCAAATCTGGGTGTGTGTGTGTGTGTGTGTGTTGTGTTGTGTGTGGTGTGTGTGTGTGTGTTGTTGTGTGTGTGTGTGTGTGTGTGTGTGTGTGTGTGTGTGTGTTGTGTGTGTGTTGTGTGTGTGTGTGTGTGTGTGTGTGTGTGTGTGTGTGTGTGTGTGTGTGTGTGTGTGTGTGTGTGTGTGTGTGTGTGTGTGTGTGTGACTGTGTGTGTGTGTGTGTGTGTGTGTGATGTGTGTGACTGTGTTGTGTGTGTGTTGGACTGTGTGTGTGATGTGTGTGTGTCTGTGTGCATAGAGCAGCGTAGAGTGAGGGGGGAAAAAGAAGTTCCTTTGCCTGGAAGACAGGATGGTACTTTTGGGAAATTGGTGGTACCCAGCAGCAGCCAGCACACATTTCAGGAATGCCACACAGTCTGGAAGTTCAACCGACCCCCACCCCCTCCGGTTAGTCCTGGGGGTAGAGAGAGAGAGAGAGGGGGATGGTGGGGCGCACCGCGGCAGAGGAAAATATGAGGGGGGATAAGAAGTCTTTCAGTTGAGCTTCTCTCACTCAGGTGGTAAAGCTCACGCCTCAGGACACAAGTCTAGACCAAATCCAGTGGAAGACACCAAACAAAAGTGCTTATTATAAATACAGCTGAGGGTAAGGGGGGTTAAACTGATGCACATACCAGTATACATGTTGTGTACACAATGAAAATAAAAATAGGGGTTTGAAGTTGAAAAAAGTTTTAGTTAAAGTGAGCATGAGCAAGCTGGTGTTAATAAAAGCACTGTTTAAAACGATTTTCCCAAAGAAGATTTGGAATGAATGCAGTGCCATCATGTCTACATTACATAGTATGATTAAAGCTTATGAGGCACGTTTTAGGTTTCTTAGTACTGTCTGACTACATATTGGATTGTTTTAGCCTCATCATGGATACAAATACAGCTGATTGCTTTAACATTGAGAGGGAATGTCACCAGTTATAACATGAAGAACATTTTAGTTGTAATGGTAAGACCCACTCAGCTGTAAAAAGTTTAAGAAAGTCTGAGGAAATGATCCTGGTGATGTCATGATGATGAATCAAGATTACCTCAGTTTTTGCATTGAAATTCAATATTTTTTAACGAAAGTTGTGTTACGGATGTCGAGTTTGTAAGAAGTCTAATGAAAACACTACCACCTAAGGGGAATTGCATTAAATTGCATTGTGGGAAATGTGGATCCTATACTCATACTCGGGCGTACAGATAAAGATAAGAATATATTGCGTTCTAATTTCTTCTTTGAGTCTGACCATTTAAAAGAAAACCCTGTCTCTCAAAATCACCCAACTTTAGAAGTAGAAAACAAGATTTTCCAGTGAAATTACTCTCCACTTTCTGCTTGTGCATTTTGGCAATCAAGTGTATGCAGACTTCAGGCAGGCAAACAGATGATGAAAGCTGTAGTTTACTGGACATTGAGTCATCTGTGTGGGAGGACTTTTATGGAAAAACAGCTGCTATTGCAAGGCAGGTCTGCTGGTGGCACGATAGAGTGAGGCTGTGACCATAGTGGGTCAATCCTAGATATACTGTACAAAGTTTGTTTCTGTGGAGTCAAGAAACTGAATTTACTGAATGTGATTTGTATTTGGATTTAGTGGTTTGGAAGTGCAAATGTTTGTAAAGAAGAAAGAGTATTGCCTAGAGAGAAAAACGTCAATGTCCCATGTGGTTGTAGGATGTTAAACTTCTCTTACTAATCTTAAAGCAGAGTACAGTACAATAGTATAGTGAAAAATTCAAAGAATCACAGCAGCAGAAAATACTGTGGATTAAGGGGGAACTAAACCTCGCATGTGGTCGACAGGAAATTAAAATAATATTGAAACAATTACATTTTTTAAAGTTAAAACCCTTTGTTTTGAGTATAACAGTGGAACAAGTGATTACCAGTTTCTACAAGCAGACACAAGTAAGACCAAGCAATATGATAATAATATAATAAAAATGCCACACTGTTCTCCTTCAGGATTCAGATAAGGATGAAGTTGCTTAGTCGTGAGATCTAAAAAACAAGAACAACAGCCTTGTGTTTTTTCCAACACACCATATCTAAAGCACAATGGACGAAAACAGGAAAATTCAATATTTACTCTCCAGTTTCCCCTCTCCATGCTTGTGCAGTTAAGAAAGTGAATTTGGCAGAAGGAACAGGGAAGAAGAAGTGTTTACTCGCCGGTGAACAGTTGTGCAATCAAAAGCTGGATCTTGAAATTGTTACGTAAAAAAAAAATACTAAGTTGTGAAATAAACTGTAAACTGAAACATGAAGGGGCTGTTGAGTTCAGGTCTTATGGTACTTTTGCAGTAGTGCTTCTCAAAAACTATATATACTGTGTTATATAGTATATACTGTATGTTATAATGTGTTCTTTGTAAACATTATTGTTGCTGTCTGGCTGTCGATGTTTGACTAGACAAATAATCTTGTATTTTAGACGCAATTATTTTGAGGTGATAACAGGCTTCCTCAAATATCGAATGTAAAAAAACAGTAATGGCTACATGACATTGCTTTTATCAGTTCCTTTATTGTGGCTTATGCTGCAGCGTGTTCCATTGGTGTAAGCCCTTTGTCCTCACTGATAAATTCACCCACACAGCTGGCTCTTTGCACATGTAGACACTCTCTTATCGCTGCTCAAACAGTCAGGGGGTGCACTGCTGTTTCTCAAAGTCACACACACACACACACACACACACACACACACACACACACACACACACACACACACACACACACACACACACACACACACACGGACGGATATTCCTACCCAAATCTGGTGCCCAGAGGGTCCATAGATCAGGACAGAAACTAGTGATTCATGGGATTTTCCCGTCACTGTGACAAATGTCATTCAGCCCAAGTTCAAAGTAACTTGTCACACTGTCAGACAAGCTCTCGGCTAAAGGCTGTCTTCATCTGACTGACACAAATAGCATGTGTAGCTTTAGCATAGAGTACACACACATGACACGTTTACAGCTGAGGCCACTGAGGGAAAACACCTGTTGTTGAGGTGATAGTGTGCTGCTCTATACTTTCCCCGGCAATTATAGTATAAGGA
This sequence comes from Ammodytes dubius, assembly GCA_026122265.1. Taxonomy (NCBI): domain Eukaryota; kingdom Metazoa; phylum Chordata; class Actinopteri; order Uranoscopiformes; family Ammodytidae; genus Ammodytes; species Ammodytes dubius. The sequence goes on along the minus strand of CM047507.1, from coordinate 28,347,600 downwards.
CTGTACAGTATGTCAGCAAGATTGGGACTTTTTATTGATCACATTATGTTTCTTTGAGTATGAAGTGGGTTAACTAGTTTTCTATATTTTGCATTTTTATGACAAGGCAAAAAAGAAATTGAATAGATCTTAGCTTTGAAACATGTGACTCAACTTGGGTTACATGTTTTTTAATAGGCTAAGATATTTTAACCAATTCTCCATCATATTTGTTTTCTCATTTTACACTGTAGCTTTATGGCACATATGATCTGTCGGCCCCCAACTTTGGTTCAGACTGAAATTGTATTACTAACATTTGTTCGGAACTGAATGGTCCCAGACATGGAATCCTAAAGCGTTTGTGATCTTTTTGTTCAGTGCCAATATCAGATCAAGTTTTTTTTTTTTTTTTTTTTATTGATGTCCGTAAGACAGGTTGAAATGGCAGAGAGAGTACACGCAGAGAACCGCGGCTGGAACGAACCGGTTCTGCTGTCGAGGCACCATGGGGCGCCTACATAGTAAGGCGCCCAGATCATTTCTATTGTCAATACTTTTCAACCAAATCTGACAACTTTTTAGCAAATGTGAGAATTTGGCTTAAAGTTCCACTGTGTCAAACTACAAGCTCACAGAGCAACTATGGACGTGGCTTGAGACTTGTTTCAAAATGTACATTATTACGTAACATTGAACATCGTTTCCAAAAAGGGACATGCAGTACATAGTGTTCACCTGACAGCAACTCTATTGATCTATGACTCCTACACCTGGTCACTGCTGGAGGGTTCAATATTACAACAGACTCAGAACACGCTGTGACTGCTCAGGCTTGTTTATTGTCTCAGATAGTGAGGCGGTCCTGATGAAAAAAAAAAAAAACACATGAAAGATGAATTTCCCAAAAATGACTTGGCCTTGAGTATGTGTGTGTGCATGCCTGTCTGTCTGTACTCTGTGATCTTGCCAAGCACACACTGTAATTGCTGGAAGATGCAGGTTGACGCAGGAGCCTTTAACCTCGGGTCCAAGTTCTATAGCCAAACAACGAAAGGCCATCCAAAAAAAATGTAGTTGTCGTGTCACTGCAGCTCCACTCATACATTTGTAATAGAGGAAAACTTTAACAACTTTTCTTGGAAAGTTAGGACGGCAGAATTTGAATTAGATTGCATCTGGGTATAAAATGCAAAGCTTCGTCAAGGGTTACGAGAGCTGAAGTCATTTAGATGATATCAAAAGATTTTCACGATGTGCTGTTTAAATCCCCTTGATCCGCTCTGAATTTGCTGCCTTTGGAGAGAGAGAGACAGAGAGCTTCAAAGGGAGAATGTGCCACGCTGTGTAGGAGGAATCTCAGTGATGAATGTTTTTTCATGCAGCAGAGACAGGCTGCCTCTTGCAGACCTGGCTGCCACGAGTGCAGGAAGTGAAACCATGGCAATGGGGCTTTGCGTAATGTGGAAACGCCAGATCGTGCGCTGCTGGCATTAGCCTCGGGTCACCTGCTGTCAACGCTGTATAAAATGTATCCGTGTCGCTTCTCTTCCTCATTGCTCACCTCTGGTTCCAAAACAATAGTCGCTGTTGTTGTTCAGTTTAAAGCAAAATATGGTTATGTGGTCTCTCTTTGAGATGAGTGTTTATGTCTGACTTGATTTCAATGAAATGGGTATAGTTATCACTTATTAGTTTGTGTGCTTTCTGTGGCCATTCAAACGTTTTTATAGTGATCATTAAGATGAGAGTTTATAATTTTCTTATTTTCGTTCTTTGCTGTTGCATGGATGAAGAAGCCTGACACTCCGGATTTTGCCAACGGCTGCTGCTGTAATTCTTGTCCATACGGCAATAAACTATCTTGACATCTTGAAATCTACACTGAATATATTCCTGCAGAAATGTTAGCTTAACAAATAGTTCCAAGTCCCCCTTCACTGTGCAGAGGGCTTGACAGTACAAGATTGTTTTCACATCTATCTGCTGAAGTGGATATGTTTCTCTGTATGGCCATGAGTTTTCTAGTTTTTGACTTATAGTCAAATTAGGATGCATCTATTGACCAGTAGTTAGATCTTATGAATTATTATTTTTTTTTTGGCTTTTCATAGATTCTAGATGTTGCAATGAGTAAGAAGGATAAGATGTAATTTGAAGTATTTCTGCCTTTAAACAATCTAGATGGGGGTTCTTTAAACACAGTTGTACAGTGTGTTCTTGACTTTCAGGAGGCACATCTGACTCCCATAAGTAGCCTTACTGTTCCCTTTCAGTGGGCTTTGGCTCAGGGCCGTGGAATCAGCCATGCATTAGCACACTCCACTGACCGTCCTTTGTTGCCACTGGAAACTGAGGGTAACACAGTCTCTCTCTCTCCAGTGTAAAAGCCACCTTGACCGAGCACAGCAGTGAAGTGTGCTCCTCTACGTGAGCAACAGGCAGGTATGTGTGCGTCATCGGGCTCACATACTGTACTGTCTGTGGCGTCTTGTTTGCATTACACACTCAAGGTTTGAGGCAACTAAAAGAAACTGTCGAGTTGATCTTGACAAGAGAGGAATTTTGTGATGGCCTTGTCAGTGGTATTGTCTTTTCTTAAAAGGCAAAAGCTTCAGTTGAAAAGACGTATGAGTGATGCCTTTGGTTCTGCAATGATTTACTGCCGACAAAATGATCATTTGGAATCCGGAAAGACAAGCCAGGCAATTAATTACAATGGAAACAAACACACCTTTTGGCAGTGACGCAAATAACAAGCCCTTTTTTTTCTTGGAACATTAACAGTTGATTAGGTGTGACAGTTTCTCTTTTTTTAAAACATGCGGGTGATTTGTGTTGTTCCTCCTGCTCATCCACTAAACAGAGATGGACAGATGTTGTTTGTTGGCCATGACGGGGTCACGATGACTCACTTTCCCCCCAGCTGAATCATTCATAAACTGCCCTCAGTACCAAGGCCGTGGCCCCTCCTCCCCTTGCAAGCTTGTGATCAGCAACTCATTGGCTTTTTAATAAGGAGGTCAAAATGGAAGGGGGAGGAGGGCTGTTTGAGTGATCTTCATGCCACATGTAACTGAGTGTGAACCCCCATCACAGCTATACTATTACCATTGCCTCTTACATGTTAAACAGTCACATGTTGGGGCCATGTTAGGCACGTCTGGCTGCCTTGACCTCTTGTTTGCTTTACACATGATTAACTTTGTCTTGATCCTGTTTCATCAACCGGTACTCTTTATTTTGCTCGCTTGTATTTCCAAGAATCCTTTGTTGTGAAGCTAAGTTAAGCCAATTTAACTCTTAAAGCTATAGTGCGTATGCTTCTGTTGCCCCAATTTCTTGGCAGTAGATTCATTTTAATTTTCCTTTATTTATCCTCAAAGATCAATTGAGGGGTGACCCTCTTTTACAATGACGTCGAGTCAATTACAGATACACAATATACAATGAGAATACACAACAAGCTTACAAAGAGACAACAACAATCAAATTAAAATGTAATTGTTGTTGTCAAAAACTGAAACATTCATTGGGATTTTTCTGAGCTCCTGTGCCATTGTCAGGTGGTGACACCAGAGCTGGTAGGCTTAATCAACTTTGTGTCAACTTGCCTGGCGATAGCTTGAATATAACACACATCCATTTACATGAAAGAGTTACGCACTATAGCTTTAAAGGTGTTTATGTTATCGTGGTGCGGATTTACACTGTCGCTTTTTGTTGAAATGCACATTATGAGCACACAGTCTGAAAGAGCTTGCAAGTTCCGACTGTACAACTTGTATTTACAGTACATTGAAGGGGCAGCTGCCAGTGTAGGTTTAGCCATCCTCTTTATATTTCTGCTGAGTGTAGTAACTCGAGGCCTGCAGGAGGTTTATCAAATCCGGCGCACGTGACGACAGTGTCATATTAGCACAACAGATCCGGCTCTAATTTAAGCATGCACTTTGACATCCGAACTAATGGTGTTATACTGGTTCAGAGGAACACACTGAAAGGAGCCTGTCTTTATCAAGGCAACAATAATCAATAAAGAATTCAATGTTTAATCCACAAAATATCTCATGTCAGTTTTGAAGAAGGAAAAGGCCCCATAAATGTTGGGATGATTCAGGTCAAGTTAGCAATATACAGTACACTGTACCCCACAATACATCCATCTGTTGACTGTAAGTTGATTGCTATGGATTTATTATTTAGGCTCTAGGACAAACTATGCATCCAAGCATAAAAGGTTTCCCAATAACAATTTGTCAATATGTCATACCAAAGTTGAAAAAATAAAAACATGTACACAAGATATCTGCACTTCTGTGATTAAAACATTTATGGTTGATCATTGACTTAGCATTTATATATTGTGTAAACCCCCTCCTTGTACAAATATGATAATAATGGTAGACCTGACAAAACTCCAACAGGCAGAGAAAAAGAGTCATATTTCACAATCCGACCGACCGCAATGTTGTGGGTTGGAGTGCTATGTCACCAATCTATTCTAGCAGTTTGACAGGGGAATTACGTAAAGTTGCAGTAAGTTACTATTTTAGCCATTTCTCTTTGACGAAAAATGCAGCCACATTGTAGCAGTTCCTGTTCAGTTTCTACTGAAAGACATGGTGTTCAAATGATCCTCATATCTTTATTGTATCATATTGTATCATATTGTACGGAATGTAAAGCCCACTGAGGCAAATGTCTATTTGTGATATTGGGCTATACAAATAAAACTGATTTGATGATTTGATTTGGGACTTTATGAAAACCCTAGTACCCTGCTGCGAGAGCATTGGCAAGCTCTATTGTAATTGAGCTCCTGTATTCCTCGACTCACCAAATTTCTGTCGGTTAAAGAAACCAAATGGGGCCAACTAAAAACCAATTTCATTTTATGTGAGATTCACAGTTTACAATGATGAGTTACCCCAGGAGGTAACTGTAAGATACTTTCCTTTCATGGAATAATTCATTTGGCAATTTCGAAGAAGTAAAATGTTAAAGTGTAAACCTTGATTTTGTTACAGGGCCCTACAGCAAATGCCCCTATAGGTAACTGCTGAAGATATCCAATATCAGTTCTGAACTGTGCTGAGTTTCAAAACAGCTGAGAGAAAAACCTTTGGGCACTTTGAGGGGAATTTGTCTTCAAAATCCCAGTTCTAATAAGAATGTGCTTTGGTTCAGCATAGGACAGGAATGTTGGCAGGAATCTTGATATCCAAGGAATTCATTTGAGTGGAAACTTTCTGAAAGGGTAAAAAAATCAAGAAATGTTGAACCATATGGATTTAAGCTTGTTATGATTTCAAATGCAGAAAACTCCTGAATATGTAGATATCTTTTGACAAACTTGGCATGTTGATCATTAATTATTAACCGACATTTTGAACATGATTTTATCCAACCTAATGGTTGACAAAAACAGCTGGCACAAACATACACAGAGAGTAGAAACTGAAATGAGTCTGTTGTCTCTAAATAAACCAGAATCTACACTACAGCCTGAAATTGAAATACGTCGTGCTTTAGCGGATATTTCGCAGTTTCAGCTCAACAGCTGCAGCGCCGGAAGACTCTACTGTGGTCTGCACCATAGATAGTATAATGAATCTGCACCAACGAGACAGGAAATGGTGAATTTCTCGCCACACTCTTTCGGGGTATAGCTGAGGCGAAAGCTACGTCAAAGAGCCGTTGCGGTTTCCTTTACCCTACCACAACAACACAAAATATAGCTTGAATAACAATGAAAAAGCTGAGTTGCAGATTTATTTCTTTGTTTTTCCCCTTCAACCTATTCTTGATAATTTGCTTCGCTGTCATTCTCACCTCCTACTACAGAACTAGAGTAGCTGCTTTGGAACATGACGTCACTAATACAAAGCTTTTAATCAGTGGGGGGCTAAAGCTAACAGAGACAGTCAGCTGAGCCCCGCAGAGTTAAGATCAATTACAACACTGTTGCATCTCTTTTTCAAAACCTTATCTTATCAGCCTATAAAACAACAGAGACCTCGGGGGGAATTATGGTTTCAATGGGTGGGTCAACAGCCTCAGGAGGTTAAAAGGTGGATACTGCCTCCTCTAAAACATACTAAATGAGACCTGATTGTGATGAGAGTAATGGCCTCAGGTGGAAGGTGTGTTCCCTTTACTTGGCCTATTTTTCTCTTCACACCATGGGCCGAAACTAGCCTGGCTCCGCCCACCCACCTACTTTGGCCCAAAACACCAACAATGCCCAAGATGACCCATTTCTCCCGGGTAGTAAATTCTGGAAACTGTCTCAGGTTAGACTCCCAGGAAACTCCCAGTTACATTAGACGTGTTATGTAACACAAGCAGGCCCGCCTTCTCCGAACAGCAAGGTTGCACACCGGCACATGGGAGAAAGGGCATTTAAACACTGTGGCTGCACATGTGTGAGATTATGTTTTACAAATGAAGATACAGATAACGAAATGAAAAGATTGCATGTTATAAAGATGTACCTGTAAATGATTGAGTTATGCATGTTGATTACTCACATTGGAGGGTTTAAGATAAGATAGATTTACAAAACCTTCCATTGGGATATTCTGTATACAGTGTCTGGGAGTGGAACTGATTCTAGTGATGGAATTTAAATTTGAAGGTAATACAAGCTACAATTACATAATTGTTTTAGGAGAGTTTTCACTTAACATCCATACTCAATGTTTGTTTTTGTTTTTCATGAAACCTCTGTGAAGGCAGAAATATCCTGATGGTTAAACATGTCTTCAAGAGGGTTGTTCAATGTGTATTGGTTTGTCTATAATTGATTGCGTCCAGTAGTTTGGTACTTTTTTGGTTTACGGCCCCTCATCACTGATTGAGGAGTTTTTGTAATTAATCAACCTACTTTCTTTCTCAAATGTCAGATCAAATAAATATTGTTTTGTTTTATTCCCTTTATTGCATCACCTCAGATTTTTCCTATGACACCCAACACCCGGGTTGAGAACCATTGATTGTGTATAAAATGTCAACTTGTGAAAAACAACTCTGACATGTCACAGTGAAAAACACCCAGGATTCCATAGGTCAGTGTGACAACTTCAAATGGCTGGTCAGTCGGAAATCCAAATACATGCAACATGTTTGGAAATTTATCTTGATAAATGACCTGTTATTGCCAATGAAGATTCAGTCAGCAACCCATTTCAGTTGTAGTTCCAATTAGGTAACAGTTAATTCATAGCAACCTACATGAATAAATATGCATAAAGATGATCCCTATGTGATGTTGCATATCTACCAGAAGTTAACAGTTAACATCAGATTTTCCTGAGTATGTAATCTTTTAAAGACTCAGATCTCACTGTAAAAAGCAGTTGTAAAGATTGAAACCAAGAGACAGGATGCGATGCAAAAAAAGTTTTTTTAATGCAGTAATTAGACTACATGGAGAGCGAACAACAAATTAGAAGAAAAATTAGAAGAAGAAAAAAGCATTTGTACATATACAATGACTCCGAAGCCGAATACACAAATAAATAAAAGTTATATTTAAATGATCGGTTCCCCATATCCCCCTTTAGACAATTTACAGAAATACTGGATTCCACCCACATTTTATCTGGCGTTAAAGATTTGTTATGAATCTTAAAAAATCCTCTGCGGTAATTAAACGGTGCCAAAATATAAGCAGTCATGAACTCCATCCCCCACAGATCAATGCACTCAACATTGCAAGTGGTACAGACCTGCTGTAGTAGTAAAAAAAAAAAAAAAAAAGGAGATTATGTGCTTAATTTCAGGCCTATACATGAGCGGTAGTTCTGTGATGTTTTCTATGAAGCGTTGTGTGTTTGTGCTTATCCATAAATGACTGGACACTACCACACATCAGCTCTTACATGAATATATCTATATATTATAACTTATTGGGTTGTACTTTGGGGTGCGGGGGGGGTGGATTTCAGACACTGATTAGTTGGGGGAAGAGTTCATTGGCGAACAACATGTCCTCCCAGGAGCTCTCTGAGCACAGGGGGGAGGAGGAGATGTCGCTGAAGGGGGAATGGGAGCCTTCGTATCCGGAGTCGCTGTAGGTGTCCACCAGACTGGCTTCCTTCTCCAGGCCGCTGAGGGCTGGAGAGGGGGAGACGGAGGAGGAGCTGCCGCAGAAGAAGTCATCCACGTCACTGTGAGTAGTGGTGCTGGGGATGATGACCACTTCCTCCGGCTCGTCTTTAACACAGACAGTCTCCTCCTCCTCCTCATCCTCAACAGTCACCTCGGTAACGGTGAAGGATACTGACGTTGTTGTTGCCACGTCAACTATCTTTTCTTCTTCTTCTTCTTCTTCTTCGTCGTCGCTGTCCTCTGCGTCGCTGCAGTCTTCCTCCTGCCCGTCGGTGCTCACCACCTCCTCCACGGGCTTGGTGTAGATGTGGTCAAAGTGGATCAGTTCATTAAGGGCCTCCAGCTTAACTGATGAGGCCCCCAGAGGTTCAAATGCGGCGGCAGGTACTGCGTCCCCCCCTCCGACCAGCAGCACTTGCGACTCCTGGCACTCCTGCTCACAAGACTTGAGCAGCTCCGGGTCAATGAAGTCCAGAATGCCCATGAGCAAATCAGACTAGAGTGAGGGAGAAGGGAAGGAGAGGAGAAGAAAAACCAGAGATTAGCCCAGTAACCCTAACCCATGACCCCCCCCATCTGACTCTGCTTATTACAAGGCTTCCATTGCAACAGGATTTAGGTCTTAATGGACACATCTTTTAACTGTACTGTACTGGGGTATGGGACTTACCTCATTGTCTGTAGTGTCAGTACTATCTGTATCCATTGAGAAGTCTTCAGATTTAGGGAGTGCTGGGCCTGCACCTGCTGCGGAGGCACACGTAGCCTGAGTGCTGCGGACTCAGAAGACCCGATTCCCAAACCTGCGTCGTTCCCGGTGGACAACAGACACTGCACCTGGGATGAGAAAAATAGAATGGAGGGTAGGATTAAATAAGTGTATACTTCTTCCTGCTCTTTTCAGGCATATCTCAGCAACACAGATAATTTGTTTTCTTTTTTTTTTTTTGTGAAAACATAATTTTTGTTTATTGTATTTCCATGCTTTTCATTTTGTTTTGTATGTTGATATGTCTGAAATAAACTGAATCAAATCAAATCAAAATAGGTTAATTAAGGTTGCTCCACTAAAAAGATGGATCACTATGAAGCCATATAACTAAAGGCAGCTTCCCCCCCTTCAAATAGTCCTGCGTCACCATCTCTCACCTTCTCTTTTGAGTCGAGGGTGTCCAGCCCAAGTCTCTGTCTTAGTTCCTCATTTTCTGTCAGTAGGCCGCTGGACTTTTCCCGAAGCAGCCTGTTCTCGATGTGAAGTTTCTGATTCTGAGGGGAGAGGAGGGGGGGGGGAAAGGAACAGATGTTAGGCTACTAGTTAGTATTTGAAACCTGCAGCTGTTTATTGGGGAAGTGATGCATGAAGTATACAAGGGTGGAACTAACCAGAACTAGAAATGAAACCAGAAAAGGAGGTAAAAATAGGTTCCAGCTCAACAATTAAAAACTTCAATTGTAGTGAATTGTGGCTAGTAAATGCCTTTGTTGTAGTGTGCTATTTTTAGAATATAGTCTTTGATATTTCAAGAATGCAGGCATGTTTGAGTGACTGTTTATGACATGAGGAAAGAGACTGTTTGAGTGACATGTTTATGGCATGAGGAAAGTGACTGATACTTTGTTCTTGTATACAGGGGGCCCTGCATTCCTAGCTACACCCCTGCCAAAAGACATCCAAACTTGTTTTTCTTTTTTCCTTTATCTTTTTTTTTTTTTTACCTCCAGTTCCAACAGTATAACTTGCTCTTCCAGCTCCCCCATTTTGGCCTTTTTCCTGTCTCTGGCTGTCTGGGCTGCGACTCTGTTCTTGAGTTTCCTGGAAGAAGAAAAAAGAAAAAAAAAAACAGGAATTTAACACATTCTTTCCATGATGCAGGCTGCTGCTGCTGACTAAGACCCCCCTGACATGACTTGAGTTCACAGCACTGCGCAATCACCGGCCATGTTGCTGCCACGCAGGCAGCATTACCAGGATATCAGTGTCCTGCTCTGTTAACAGCAGCGGGGCCGGGCGGGTCCACGGATACTCATATCACTCACCATGCACTTTGACAAGCTAGTTCAAAGTCCAAAATGTCGCTGATACAATATACGACGTTATAAGTCATTCAACTACCTCTTGAGGCGATTTTACACAGTATGGGTGACCCAATTATAAAAATAACGTGATGCAATGTTGACCCAATTCCTCTGAGTTGCAATTAAAATCTCAAATCCTTTTACTATTGTGCTCCAAAGGGATCAATATAACTGGGCGTGTCCCTGTGGAAACTCCCTAGACTAGAACAATGGCCGGCTTTACGCTTTAAAAATTAAAGCTTTGCCCCAAGCTATAATGGCAGAAAAGGGATATTCGTGTGTATGAAACTAACCTGCGAAGTGCTTTCTCCTCGGGACTCAAGTGTGTGAGCCTTTGCCTTTTTCGTATGGGTGGCCCCACGGAAGAGTCTGAGTCCGACGACGCTTGGTTCGCCGATGACGGTAGAACGACTGAGATAGGCCGGCTGTAGCTTGTCTGTGACCCGCTGTTGGAGGTCTGTTTCCCGGATATGAGGAGCACCTTGTGTGCTGCCCCGGTTCCTGCTGCTATCACCACCATGTTGCTATATCCTACTGGCGCCGTCCGAAATCAGAAATTAACCGGGTATCCTTGTTAAAATTTAGTGGAAACCTTTGGTTTCCCTGTGACCCGATCGCCGTCAATTCTCAACTGTTGAACCAGTCGAGCTGCGCCTGCGATCTTTTTCTACTATCGTGGTGATCGCTGATTGGCTCCCAGCGCTTCTGACGCAATTGGTTGACGCCTTGTGATTGGACGACTTGCTGATGAAATTTTGCATTCAAAGTTTCACTCTGCTTGCATAGTAAAACTCAACTACCCCATGTTGCTCTTAAGTGTTATTCCTGTCAAGACTGGGTGTCACTGTCAATATTTGTTCAAGTCGAAAATATTTCCTTTGAAGCCATTCTTATCTATACATTATATCATATTCTAATATTTTCTTTTCTATGTTTTTGTAATCTTTTCTGTTAGCCTGAGACACTTAAGCTTGATTTGACAGTTTTCATACAGAGCTGGGATTTCAAATAGGCTATTTTCAGATTGAGGGACAAAAGGCTTGGACTATGCCAACAGAAATTTTATGGTAAGTAGAACAGATAAAAAAATTACTTTTGTACCTCAAACATTTGTTTTGCAGAACATATAGGCCTATCAAACGCATGAGATATGATTTTTTCCCACTATGAAAATAAGTCATCACAGTCCATGTGCACAATACGTTCCATAGCCTTATCTTGATTCTGATTGGTTCAATTTTAGATGTTACCACTGCCCCTGGTCTCCCCTACCCAATGTATTCCAGATCTAGCCTCTGATTTTACTCACTGTTTTGACCATGGAGCTTTGTCATTGATTATGAGTTAGATCGATCATTGTGTTCTGTTCCACCTGTGTTTGGTATTTACAACCCCTCCCTTTCCAGCAAAGACAAACAGTGTTGAGCCTACTTTTACAGGCCAAAGGTCACATTGAGGTTGTAGATTTCATATCAGCTGAAGTTAAGAACATAAATGCCGTAGTACGCATAGACGGATTATGAATGATAAACTCTTAAAGGGCCCCCCACTCCTCCCTATCCAGTCAGCTACACTGACTTTTCCACACAGATACATAATGGAAAAAACATATTAAGGAAGTCAGTGTTTCCCACAGGATTTTGGGATACTGTTGGAAGGACCCTGTACTTTGCTGGGGGGTCCGGGGGCATGTCCCTGTATTTTTTTTTACCTTTTTAAAGTAAAATGCATTAATCTGATGCACTTTGAGAGGACATTTTAGAGGTTTATCAAATCCTGAGATGCAGAAGGAACATTATTTTTCAGATTTTTCTTAAACAGGCAGCACTCTTTACTCTGCAACTGTAAAAACAGTACAGTAGATTGGTCTTCAGACCCATGTTCTATGAAGGAGGGACCCATTTCAACGGATAAAGGGTGGATAGCTACTTTTTATGAACAATTTAGAATTCACAGAAAGTTTATTTCTGTATGTGTGAGGGGGCCTTCAAGGCCCCTCATGGAGCCCCTTAGACAGAGCTACTAATGCTGTTGTTTTGATTTCTATCTTGTACATTTTAATGAGTATCCTTATATTTAGGCTATTCCTTTTTGGACCCTGTTATTGACATCAGTGACTGAGCTCTTTGACTATGCGACATGACAAGTTACTATCAGTTGCTCTGGTTAGGGCCCCCCTGAGCCCTTGGGCCCTTGGGCCTGTGCCCAGTGTGCCTGTGCAGTAATCCACCCTGCGTAGTAGAATAACAGGTAACGCATGCTTTTTTGTCTTAAGCAGCAAAGTTAGTATCCTCATTCTTTTCTTTGAGAGAGAAAGGCAAACTAATAAAACAGGCTTTACCACTCTGAGGACTTTCCCTGAAATACTCGCTTCCTCCTTCCTTTGTAAAGGACTGTTGGGAATGTTTTTCCCCCTCCTCCACACCTTTAAGAAATACTGTAGATATGGTTCACATTATTAACACATAATGAGCCCAAATTCTCATCTTGATTTGTTTACATGTGATAAAATAACTAATTGTGATCTCTCTATAAAAAAAAAAAAAAAAAAAAAAAAAAAAGGAAATTAAAGAAAGTAGGCTATTACATTTTTGTTACAAAATAAGGATGCCTGAAATGACATTTCAGATGTTCATACATTGACCTACATGTGAAGTAAGCCTACAAGGTTTTGAAATTGGTTTGGGTATTTGTGTGACCCAAAAAGAGTAATACTTCACACAATACAAAAGTAGTTTCTTGAAAATACAACTAACACAACCGGATGTGGAGACCGCAACAGGAGATAGATCAGCAACCACACTCTTGTTGCTCAACTTTGAACAAAACAGGAGGCAAGATGTTCACTTCACCACATGTATTGAGTGCAGAGTCTTGTAGTGAAAGTTTTGAATCCATGTGATAGAGCTGTAGTTTACAACCCTGATAAAAACCACTGCGTACTACGCGTTCTGTGTGTAGCAATTTATGCATCACAATATAAACTTATCAGGTAGCCTTTAGCATGTCTTGCTAAGCGACAGCCATCCTATGTCCTAAGGTAAATATGCTTCAGTCAGAACCTGTTAACATGAAACACAGCAAACCAAGTTCACAAGTACGCTCTCTTCCTGTAACTACTATTTGTCCTCCAACGGGAATTCACATTTTTATTTGTAGCATCCGGCCCACCGTAACGGTTTACAGCTAGCAGGCCTTTGCTCCCCGTTGTCTGTCACCTCCACAGGAGCAAACAGTGGCCATGTTTGCAGAGCTTTAGTGGCTCTTCAGAATCAACATCTGAGAGAGTAAGGCCAGTTGTTTATGATGTGTGTGGGTGTGTCACAGTGTAGTGGAGTATGGAGGAAAGAAAACAGGATTTGAATGCAGGATGTCCTTTAATTTCCAGCAATGTAGCAAATAGGTTAAAAAAAACAAAAAACTTTGACCAGTTGAATGTTAAGGCAAGACACAGCAGGTGAATAGAGTAACATTTTTTAACTTATAGATATCATAATGAAACCTTGACAGTTGATTACTTACATTGAAACAAATATATTTTTGTATTACAGAGGTTTCAGAAATGTTGGAGTAAATGTGCACATTTTGCAATATCGAACTAATTATGATATGAATTCATTTGCAACTCTTTAAAAGTAAACATTCAAATGTTGCATGCAGCCAGAGTTAATATCTTTATTTCGTTTTGACAACATATTAGTGTCTTAGGTTTTTAAAGAATAGATTTTTGATACATCCTTCTTTTCATACAGACAAAAACAGACAATATATGATTAAATAAACACCTCTCTGTGCATGTTTGACCTTTTACTTGTACTAGTATGAAAGTAGTAGACATGCCATGGAATCAAAATAGCCCAACATTTTAAAATGTACCAGTGCTAGAGTTAAGTTAACAGAAAACTCCTGCGAACCTATAGAGGAAATGGTTTTGGTTAAACTTCCTATTTTCGAGTCACTTTAGAGAACGAACAGGAAGATATTATTATTACACACTGCCCACGTGACTTCAGATGAAACTTATTATTTTGGGCTTGGAATTTGGTTGGGGATCCCCTATCATGGGTGAGACGTATCACATTTGCCATCAGTGAAATGACTTCTTATAGTTGTTTGTTAAACCCAGAGTGGGGTTAGTTGTATGGACACTAAAGAATTCAAATCTTTTTGAACAATAGCCAGAGGCATTTCTTCCATATTTTGCCTGTCGTTCTCATCATATTCTGAGCTGAGCAAAGAGCCAGTGGTTATCTGTCATCCATAACCACACTGTGGGAAAATGTGCAGGGTGGTGGTTAGCAGTCAAATAAAGAGCTTCTGTTATATGCAAATGCTGCACTTTTAGAATGCAATTTTGTGTTGAGCCTATAGTGTGTTTCACAAAATCACACAGTAAATCATCCTGGTGGACGCATTCCACTGCATTACCACCTATAGAACAGAGTATTATAGCCACAACCTAATACTCTGTAAGCACTTAATGAAAATCCTCTTACTTGGGGGGGTGGGGGGGGGGGGCTTCCATGGGACACAATGCAAGCACACACAATTCCTGCTCATTGAACACTTTGTTATAGACAAGGAGATTCAAGACATTCCTCAACACTAAATGTCTTTGCGGCCTTTACAGTTCAAGAGATGTGTTTGCATTTTGAGAACGCTTTGAGCTTGACATGCAGTGAGAAAGATTGTGCCTTGAGGAGAGCCCTTGAGCTTCTTGAAAGCGCTCATTCATTAAGAACAACTGTTCACACAAATCACCTAAACTATGACTTCAAACACATCTGACACCATAGTAGAATCATCCTTGTTATGTGTTATGTCACTTAAAGGACAGCAACAACTGAAAAAAACTTTAGTGCAAAAACTGAAAACATAATTGAAAACATAATCGTTACGTGATTCACAGTCGAAACACTTCCATGTCTTGTATTGGGATTCAAATATCATCAGATCAATAAATCATCAGAAAAATAGATTAAGAACTGCATTTGAGGCTATCTGTTTCTTTGAAGAAAAGTTCAAAGTATTGCATATCCCTGTGTGTAAAAGAACTCGGGGAAGCAAACTCCCAAGGTGCATTTCAGCAAGAGCCATAATCACAGTGAATTCTTTTTTACTCTGTAACTAGCGGCGGCGGGTGTAAGTTAAACATTGGGCTGGCTTGTTCTCCATGGTAACTGCTGCCAGGGCTCATGGTATGTAAGTATCCACGAATAACGTGGCCAAAATGTAATGTTATATATTTTTAAGTCTTACAATAGTTGCATGCTGGAATCTTAACACTGACTGGGATTCTTTTAAATATAAATAGTCATCAACAATTACCATTGTCCCCTATTCTTCCATGTTTAAAATATAGGCCCATTTCTCCGACAAACTCCATACAACAATTAAAGGTAGTTGAGTTGAGTTTGCAGGAGTATTTACTATCTGTTTGTTTGAGTGATTATCTATTTGGTAACATGAGGCAAGTTTGCAAACCTTATTTGCAGTGTTGGCATTTAAATCATTGGTTACACATCCTGGATTCAGATAATCTTTCCTTGAAGGCTCTGAGAGGGACTGTGTGTGTGCGTAGGTAAACCCAAGTAGAGTCCGCCCTGCCTGCCAGACTTGGCTCAACCAGTACTTATACATACAAACACACACAAACACACACACACACACACACACACACACACACACACACACACACACACACACACACACACACACACACACACACACACACCACACACACTACCACACGTTAGAAATGCAGAAGTGTGGTTCCTCCCAAGAGCTCAGAGTTGGAGCCCGTGATTAAGGTGGGTGGATCCTCCAAAAAGCCACACTTCAAAATGGGCCAATCCCAAAAGCATCAAAAAGACATTTCAGGGCGTATGCATCGCTTGAATTTCTTCCAGATGGTGACATAGCTGTGATGTAAGATCCAAGCAGGCCTTCCACATTAAAGATGGCCATGCCCTGTGGGAATCTGCTGCTTGAATGGGGCGTGTTGAATATCCAGTCTGAGTACATTGTGTGAATGTCTTTTGTCTTTTCAAGTAAGTTTGTCTCGATGTCTTCTCCTCCTGGCCAAGTTGGCTTAAAGGAAACATAAATCTAAATGGGACAAGCCTGGTTCAGTTTGATATCCAAGCTATGCCAATTCTCTCCTGTCATTAACTCCACATATTTAATTGATAATTTTTCTGTTGGTTATTTAACTTTCTTTGGTTAAACCGACTGATATCAAGGCACAGTATGGTAATGAAGCAAGACATTTTTTACTCTAGCTGTAAACATAACAATGCAATATGTTTGGGTAAAAGCACACTTGATAAAAGCTTTATGAACACTGACACGTTATGGTTTGATGTATTGCACTGCCACCAGATCACATGACTAGCAGCACTTAAATCCTATACGATTAACTGCACGTTTCATGTATTTGGTTTTTCTGTACATTAATAAGCATGTACGTTGACATAATATGGTAGGATGAGCCCTCTTCAGGGGGATAAAAACCATGTGGCAATTTTTTTTCTTCTCTTTTTACTCATTGGATAGTTTATCTGTCCGAGTGCTATTTGGATGAACTGTTAATAGAATCCTGACAAGCTGTATTTTGTGGATTGACAAAAGTCAAATTAAACCAAGTCAAACATTTGCATTTTGGGCATAAATAATATTGACTCTTGGCAGCTTCTGTTGGGATCCTATACATCATTCTCTACACTCCACAGTATGATCTGTTTAATTACAACCTTGATAAAACAACATTAATTGATTGCATCGTGTCTCCGTTTATGTTCTAATTCAAAACAAAACAGGGGGTGCTATTTTAATTAAAAGCTGCGGTATATCTGCCATGACGTTTTTATTTGTTTTGTTGTCCTTTTTAGGAATGGTTTCCACAGTGAAGGCATGGCATGCAGGGTAAACAGTAACGCCCGTGTGTGTTCACCGGGGCGGACACTGGTGTTAACGGTCCTACTGTAGGCCAAAGCCCGGCTGGACAATAGGGTGAGCGGGGGTCACACCCTGGGACAGCAGCCAGCTGCATGGGGGGGGGGGGGGGGGGGGGGGGGGGGGTCCAAGTGTTTGGCTGTAAACCTCCTCCCCATCTCACATCCCAACCTCCCTACCCACAATCCACTGGGCTGTTTGTTCGGCCTGGAGCCTTCCCACACCCTCCACCACAACAGTATATCTCTCTCACTCTGTTATCTTTTTGCTATTCCTCCATTGACAATTTATGCAACATCACAGTCTCTAACCTGCCTTCACTCTATTTATTTCTTGTTATCATAATTAATATTAAATATACTTTGTATCTGTGTGGCTGTGAAGCTTATGCAGCCATGCCGATGCAGCACTGTTGACTTGCAGCAGTGTCATTCCATCATAACACTGCACACTGATGCTGCAGGCCAGGCACTCATTCAGCTCTTAGATATCTCTCCTCCAGTCACTCTACAACCAGCGTGCTCTTTATCGGAGTGTGTTTGAGTGCATGACATGTACTGTACATGTGTGCGGGGGCCAATGTGCAGATAAGATATCCAGCGTTTTGCATACACGTTTGTGGAGTTAAGCGGTTATGGAAAAACAAATGAAAAGGGATACCAACGGCTCTCTCCCCAGGCCAAAAGAAATCCTCTTTGTCGTTGAAGCGTTGCAATTTATTTTAATTAATCCATCTATCTCACTGTTTCTGCGCCAAATTATATTTTTGCCTTTTAATTGAGAAACATGAAGGCGAATATAATCAATCCAAATGCATCTCTCAGTATAAATTGACCTAAATCCAACCAGCGGAACAGTGCATGTTGTCCGCTCCCCTCTTTGTAATTGTCTTGTAGAGTCTCTGCAAGCACTTTTGTTTGCCCCAGATAAACCGTGCTTTGTTAGGACAGAGCGCTGACATAGCATTCTCTTTTTGTCTCATTTGCTCTGCTCCCACTGTACTGGCAGACTCAAAACAACAACAACAACAACAGTAACACTATTTGCCAGAGACTGCACTGTATAATGTTCAGATACAGACAGGCAAGATTGTGCAGCAGTAATAATAACCTTTGGATACTGTTTCGCTAACTGGGTCATTTGTGACGTTTTAGGGCCTTAACAATGTGCAGTTTAAGTGTGATTATGGAAATACCTGAATAAGACAGAACAATCATACGTCTATATAGGATTGATTGAGCCCTGCATAATTAAAGAAAAAGAACATGTAATACCGAAATCAGATTCTCATTTGGTAGCAAATGAAAAAAATATTTCCATGGATTTATCTTTAGAAACACAGAGGAGGCAATAACACCATCAGTCATCCTATGTGTGCATTCAACACTTACATGCATGATTTGGTCTTTACTTGACAGAAGAGCTGATTGGTTCCACAATGATTCAACATTGCCTGATGCAACACATACGCAAGAAGGAAGACGTCCGGCCCCCGAAAATGATGAAACCCACGTTCATTTTCCATTCACATATCATGATGACCTGCACCGTTACTAACGACTGGCACTTCCTCTTCCCTTTGGGGTGTTAAACTTGGGTGTATCTGTGGTGGATGTATGCTACAGCAACATTGTTAAGAATTATCATATCAACTTTTGCCTGACTTCTCCAACTTTGTCTGGTGCAAGGCTGTGCTCACGTAGAAGTCATGTGTCCTACTGCCCTCTGGTGTTTGTAACAGCACATTACACACAACAAAAAAAGTACTTATTATTACTTATTGTAATATTTTAGGGTGAAGAAAGGTTTTTAACTGAGATCGGTTTGTGTGCTGTAATATACTCCATTTGTTTTTTCAGTTGTTTTCATAAAACCACTTCTAATATCACACTTTGTGATTGGTCCAACCTAAAATCTTGACTGTCGGTTTTCATTCACAAATAAAACAAATTGTAATACAAAAAGTCCAAGAACACTGCAAGCATTTTCAAAATAATTTGTAGTTAAGAGATAATGTCCATTCAAAATGGTGCAAAACTGGGACACTGGGCCTTGCATGACAACATTTCTGATTTCTGCCTCACTGTGGTGAACTGCAGAATACCTTCTCTCGGTCAATCATTTAATCCAAAATCAGAACCACAAAGTGCTTCATATAAAATCTGGTGTTGTTATTATTGCCCAAAAGAAATAAAAAATCCCTCATGGGACCTAAACCCTTTAATATATGCACAGAAAAACTTTAACAGTAGCCTAACCGTTTGGCTGAAAAGTGTCACTCAAACAACAGCTTTACTTTTTACCCATCACATCTCACATAGTGATTTCACTACTTCAATCTGCAATCATTGTTGATGTATACTCGCTGACCAGGGCTGCCTTAGCCAAGAAAATACAGTATACAACAATCAGAGCCTTTCAACACAGCTGACTTTAATGGCCTGAAACTACCAGCTTCAGCAGTTCTACAGAACAAAAATATATTTCATTTTAAAAAGTGCTTCTGAAACAATTTTCTTGAAACAGGCCCCTCGGCAGAAGTACAGACAAAGTGACATGAATAAACAAACTGAGAGAGGATTCACGCAAGAAGTTGACTTTAAACTGACTTCAGTAAATTTGGGTATGACATAAATGTTAAGCAAATCTTAATTATCCATAAAAGCCTCTATGTTGCCTATGGTGTTGCCAGATGACAACACTCGTTGATTCCTGGAACTGTCCATGAGGCTTCAGTTTAGGTCACATTGTGGTTTCCATTTCAATAGGCATGGCTTTGGTTAATTTGCACATTAAAAGAACTGAGCAAAAGGAAAAAAGCTGAAAAGTGCTTTAAGCCTCTGAAAACGTAATATTTCACTGTGACATTATAACAATCTTGATTAAATTAGCATTGAACAAGGTTAGAGTTTAGAAGAATCTGAATTAAAATCAGGTTCATAGTCAAGTACTGGGGCTATAGGTTTTCACATCCAAGACGTTTGCCTTGTTCTTTAGGTCAGTAACAATAACAATGTAAGGGACATTAAGAAAGTAAATGATGAGTACTGCAAAAGTCAAGAAAAAATGTTAATGTGAAAATATTAAAAAAAAAAAAAAATGTAATATGGACATTATATACAGTTTTTGACCAAAAGAGCTGTGATGGACAGTTGAGTTCCCAGTATGAAGTATAGAGAATGTGTGCAATATACAGAGATAGTGATCCCAAAGAAGTCCGTTAGATGATCACATTGAGACATGTGTGGAGACTTTACATTAATGTAACATGTTGTCTGATAGGTGAAGTGTCAGTAAGGGAAGGTCCTGGGCCTTGTTGATTAGGTCACTGCAGACAGGAAGAAGCTGTTCTTTGGTTTGGTCTGATATGCAGGTCATCTGTGTATTGAATGTTTCAGAAGCATGAGACTGTGCCAAGACAATTCCCAGGACAAAAGTTAACCTACTAATAACCCAGACAAAATCTCACAGTAAATCATCTCTGCAGCAGAGTAAATGATCAAATCAAATGAACTTTTTTTCCCTTTTAAAAAAAAAACATTGTGCGTACATGTCGGATCCCATCACTCATAGTAATAAAAAAAAACTATATTTCTTCAAATTGTCTCAAGTAGACTGGCCAAGCATGTCTTAATTGCTGCATATTTTTGGGTAATTTGGCTACAAAGTAAAGAAATACATAAAAGAAAGATCCCAAGGCCAAGGATGAAGTCTTTGCCTTGCAGTAATTCAGACGTTTGGCCGTCCCTCCTCTGAGCTGGAAATCGAGTTGAACTCTAAATTATTTAAAGTCAGCAAAGTAATAATTAAATGAGCCGCTGCGTCATACAAAGATCTGATTCTCAAGAGAAATTGAGTTTGTGTCTACGGGCGACTAGTTTGAACTGGAGTCCCTCTGATGTCTCCTTCAATTGGATCCTACACTGTTGTGTGTGTGTGTGTGTGTGTGTGTTGTGTGTGTGTGTGTGTGTGTGTGTGTGTGTGTGTGTGTGTGTGTGTTGTGTGTTGTGTGTGTGTGTGTGTGTGTGTGTTGTGTTTGTGTGTGTGTGCTTAGTGTGTTTGTGTTGTGTGTTGTGTTGTGTTGTTGTGTTGTGTGTGTGTGTGTGTTTGTGTGTGTGTGTGTGTCTCAGTGCACCCAGTACCGCAAAATCAGCAGAAAACAAAATAAGTCTCACAGAGATCAAAGAGAGCGAAGGAGGGAAGTTGATCTGTTTTCAGTCATGGTGAACCACATTTCTCTCGCCCGTCCTACACAGTCATCCCCGGCTCCAACCCTCCGGCCTCACATCTCCACTGCCACCCCGACCGCTTTGGTGGCACATGTGGCGTGGTGTTGCCCTAAGTCAGCATGTCTCCTCTCACGCAAACCAAAGATCCCAGTCTGTGAGACCCAGCCATGGTTCCATGTGCAGACAGGCTTTTCATTTGCGGATTTTGGATGTTTGGGATTTGGTTTTCTGACGCATTTTCGTTTTTTGTTTTTCTAAAGTGATGATCCGTGCCCACAGTCTGAGGCAAAAAAGGAGCAAGAAGAATGGGAGGGTTTGGGAATAAGTTGGATTGTCAGAGAGAGTTATGGGGAGTTTGTAGAGTGAGAAAGGTGAGGGGGGGGGGGGGGGGGAGACAAGGCATAGAGGATATGAACGTAGATGGGAAAGAGTGAGTAGTGTTAGAAAGACTGAAAAAATGTGGCTCAAGTGGCAGCAAGGGGTAACATCTGATGTACATGGATATATTACCTAAATACCTATAAATCTAATACTATACATTGCACTGAACACATGTACAAATTGTTAAACCCCTTGAAGCAAATGTGTGATATTGGGCTGGATTAATAAAATTGACTTGACAATAAGTTTTGTTTTAAAAAGTCATTCATACAATGCAAAACTGTTAATTATAAATCAATGGTTCACAAAATGATTTAGAGTACAGTTCTTATGTTAGAGCAACTTACCAAAAATGTTTAGAATATGTAAGATATAGGCTACATTTAGGAATATATGACATACCCTAGGTACCTTTTCCATTCTGTACAAAGTTGACTAGTTCAATATGCAATAAATACATGTTTGGCCACTTGGGGGCAGTATAACAAGCTGTAAACACAACACGGACCCTATCGTCATGACTAACATGTTGGCTCACATGCAGACACCCATAGCAACAATAGCATTAATATGGAGCTGTGTTCTGAACCTCCTGACATATGCCCTTCAGCTCTGTTGTCTTCTCCACCAACTCCTGAGAAATGCTTGGAAAGGCTTTAATGTTTGGGGCTGGTGGTTCACCAAAGATTTCTGTACGCTGAAGTAAACTTTCCTCGTTGGTTAAAGGAAAAGTTTGACATTTTTGAGGTACATGCTTGTTAGCTTTCATTTCCGAGCTTTAGATTAAGAGATGAATGCCCTTCTGAAGATGCAGCCTGCAGGCAATTAGCTTAGCTTAGCATAAATACTGGAAATGATGAAAAACAGCTGCCGGCATCTCTAAGACTCACTTATTAAGCATTATAATATTTATTAAAAATGTTTTTTTTAACGGACATATATGAGAGTGTATCAGATTTACATCCTACTGTTGGCAATAATCTAGAAATGTCAAACTATTCCCTTTTTCTTCTGGTGCACAAATTTTTATGCCGGCTACATTACAGTAGTAACAGCTCCTCGTAATTTGTGTTCATGATACAAATGGATGTTTATATATAAATATTGACCAATGAAGCTGTAACTGTTGAGATAATGAATGTGAAACATTGGCTAGTTTTTGTGCATGTGCAGACACACACACACACACACACACACACACACACACACACACACACACACACACACACACACACACACAACACACTGTCCTGAGGGGTGTCATCTATCTCCTGTTTCCAGCCTTGCTTCCTCATCCACTTACCCATCATGTCGCCACAAGGCAAAACCCGACTCACTCTCTCACTCTTTGATCATTGGCAAGGACATCGTTCACTACCATTTTTCTTCAGTCTTTCTCTTTTTGATAAATTGTGTTTCAAGTAGTTTAAGTTCAGTAAGTTTTATTTCAGAATAAATATGACCTAGATATTGCTTATAAAGTTTCAGCTCCTTTTAGATTTAAAGATATTTTTTTTTCACTTGCTGAATCAAAGTGAGCCATCACATATTTCTTGATTACTTTGTTGTGTTGTGTGTGTGTGTGTGTGTGTGTGTGTGTGTGTGTGTGTGTGTGTGTGTGTGTGTGTGTGTGTGTGTGTGTGTGTGTGTGTGTGTGTGTGTGTGTGTGTGTGTGTGTGTGTGTGTGTGTCTGTCTGTGTCTGTGTGTGTGTGTGTGCACTGTGCATGTGTGTGCATGTGTGTGAGAGTGAGAACAGATTCCATCCATCCATCCATCCAGTCCTTTGAGAACATGTTCACGCCTGTGTGAGTGTATCAACATCATAATATCCCCCCTCCCATCCTCCTCACTTCTCCCAACAGATTATGAGCGTTTATGGAGCATACTGAAATGACTTTGAATTCTCCAAAGCCCCTAACCCCTTGGGAACATACCTGTTCTTGCAAGCCTCAAACGTACAGGTGCCTCATTTCAAAAGACTCCAGCAGCAGCAGCCCTCCTTTCTCTCTCTCTCTCTCTCTCTCTCTCTCTCTCTCCTCTCTCTCTCTCCTCTCTCTCTTCCTCTCTCTCTCTTCTCTCCCTCTTCACTCTTTCTCCTCTCTCGTTTTCTCCCTCCCCTTATACGGCTGCAACTTTACCCCTGGACTGAACTAGGGGGCCTATTGAAATACCTTCCCCCTGGTCTAGTCTGCACTTCAAAGTCGACTTTCACCCTCCAGCATGATCCGAGTGTGTGTGTGTGGTGGTGTGTGTTGTGTTTGTGTGGTGTGTGTGTGTGTGTTGTGTGTGTGTGTGTGTGTGGTGGTGTGGGTGGGGGGGGCTCCGACCAGGAAAGGGACCAGCCCCTGAATTAGGACTTCAAAGCCTGAAACTTTTAGTTGGAGCTGTTTGAAAATTGGAGAAGACTTTTTAAAAAGAGTATAGGTGATTGATGCTATCGTTTGTCCATGTAGAAGTGATAGGGTAATTATACGTGTCTGACCGAACCTTTGGTAGGATAAAATTACTTTTGTGAAGCACTCTTGACTAATTTCAAAGTATTGAGTTGTGTTGAGTTGTGTTTGCTGTATTAGTCTGAACATTTGTCATGATTAAGTCTTTATACAAATGTTGTAAAAGACCTACCTTAATCGAAACCAAGTCATAATCAAAGAAATATTGTATTTGAGGGGTTTAGACCAAGACCAAGGCAGGGTGAGACCCACAATGCACATACAAGGATACAATGTTGGACTTGCAAACCATAGGCTCTCCTCAAATGAATCTTAAAGATCCAAATTCCAAGAAAAACACCCAAAAAAAAAAAACTAAAATAAGACTCCTTCAATTCACTATGTGTGTGTGTATTATGTCAGATCCCTTGTCTTGTGGCCTTGACTGATTTTGAAATAAAATCCCATGTCCTCTTTGTATGAGACCAAGAAAAAAACAAGTTAAATAGCAATCGATTCCGATACGAGACCGAGACCTTTTGACTGTATAATAAGTGCAGCTGGTTGCATTTTATGGACTATTAATTCAACCGTCATTTCTTAAAACGAAGAATGTGTTATTATTCCTTCTTTCAAAAGTTACACTTACAACTTTAAATCCTTGGTGTGTTGGCCATTCCGGGCTGCGGAGACAAGCTGTGAACATAGCATAGACGTATCATCACCTTCATAGCAAACTTGTTAGCATACAGTTGTTTCTGTATACATTTAGAGGCTTAGCAAACAACATTATAATTCATTTGGAGTCTTGTTACTATCTATCGAATGTAAATCCAATATTCACTCACTTTCAGCTCTGTTTTTGGTCTGTACCAATCATTAGCAAAATATCTGTATCTCCAGCTGCTCAATACCTCACCATAACACAGTGGGATTTAAGAGCCTTTTCACTGGAACAGCTGCCGGCTGCAAACAACCACAAAACAGCTCAACAACAATGAGCTGAAAGTCGTTATGAAGCTCTTTAAAGCCAAGGAGGGCTTCAGATCTCTGAGCCACGCTTTGACATTTTTTTTATTTAATGCATTGTTGTTGTTCTAATAACATCTTCACATCTTCATAAAAGCTCATTTGTTTGGGAATGCCACGCTGTACATAACGGTTTTTTATTGCTATTATCAAAGGGCTCCCCATGCACCATCCCTCCCTCAGTGCTATTTATTCCCCCCCCCCCCCCCTCTTGTCCTCTCAACTTTAAATCACTGCAGAACATTTCATGAGAGTTTTTTTCCCACTGGGCTTTGGGCAGTGACATCATCTCAAACATGCAACATGCTCTGAGCCGGGCTGGAGTCAATAGTCATGGCAGTACAGTGTCATGGCCAAAGCATCTCCCATACTCTGGGGGCCGTCCTGCATGGGCCCCTAATTGCTTTATGTAATAATATGCTGCAGTGATGCGCTCTTCTGGGAGCCATGAATGTAAATGCTCCCCCCCTCCTTCTCCTCCTCATCATCTCCTTTCTTCATTAAAACATAACGTCAGCGCCATGCCAACAAAGGGACAATTCACAGAGGCTGGGAGCCCGGTTGGTACGCATGGTGCTGTGCTCATGGACTCATCAAACACACATTCAAATGTTCCCTTTGGGTCTTATTAGTAACGGTGATCTTGTGTTGATGTCATATTTTTTTAATTTTTTTTTCAGGCAAGTATTATAAGGACTATATTTTCTTTCATGATGAGTATCATTGCAGTTATACGATAAAGAGGTAAAGAAATGTGTAAAACACTCATGTTGCTCTGGAACAACCTCCACTGACACGTGAGGGCTTGGACTCAGTGAATGGCACGTGCAGAACAAAAATTTAAAACATTAACAAATATTTGTATACTTTTATCCCCTCGAAGAACCCAGATATACTGTATGTGAGGATTTATATATATATATATATATATATATATATATATTATATATTATATAGATTCAATTATACCACATAGGGATTAATTAATTATTATTATTAATCTCCTAGAAATTCATGTTTAGTATGACGAAATAAGTGAAATCTGCAGTATGTTACAAATTAATGGAGTAGGCTGTGTTCAGGAATGTTCAACCATTATTTTTATTTTTTTATAACAATTTTTATAGTACCATATTAATTTTTTTTTCTTCTTTTTACAATTATCAACATAGTTATAGATTTTTGTTGTTGTTTCTTGGAGAATAAAGGCTCTGTGTGTAAAGAGAAATGGCGTTTTGCAGAACAGACTTGGTAGAATTAGTATTCATAAGTACGTTTTCATAAGTACGTTTTAATAAGGTTGGAAATCTGCTTGAAAATAAAAAATAAAAATATAACCTTCGAATGAGCCCTCCACGGAGGCCGCCATGTTGCTCCGCCATGTTTCTACAGTAGCACAGAATGGACCAACTTAACGGCCTATGTGTTTATATAGGCCTATATACTCTGGGTGTCTGTCCGAAATGCACCTGTTGGAAGAAGAAGAAGTACTATGGAATAAATAACTAAATACATCTTCACCTCATCACCTGATATTGTGGAAAGACTTGAGGCGGTGGTGGATGATGCCATCTTCAGTAACTAGCTTCTTGTCCTTGGCGGCCACCGTAGCTTTGGTAAATTCTCTGAACAGGAGGGGTCAGCAACGGCACGTTGCAATCTAGAACTTTCACCACTAGATGCCGCCAAAAATACACGGATTATTACATACTACACTTTTAACTAATAAAGTGTTTGAATTTGTTTCAGCTCTAGCAAGGTTTACAGAGAAAAGTTGGTTCTCAGCTGGAAACAAAAAATACTTTTGTCTTCAACAAGGGGCGTGTCTGAGCTTTGAAGACGAGAAGATGAAGAAGGAAGGAGACGAAGGCAGCAACAATGTGCAGGCAGCAGAAAACAAAAACCATCAGTGTTCTGTGGAGGAAACTAAAGCACCAGACCAAGACCATAGGGGTGGTAAACTTTAGTGCCAGCTGGTATGAACAGAGACAGGTTCAACAGAAAGTACCAAGGTTTTCAGACTCCAGAATGGAACCAGAACCAGAACCAGAACCGTGTCAGTGTGAAAGCCAATAAGAGAGAGAGAGAGAGAGAGAGAGAGAGAGAGAGAGGAGAGAGATGAGAGAGAGGAGAGCAGAGAGAGAGAGAGAGAGAGGAGAGAGGAGTGAGAGAGAGAGAGATGGCACAGTAGTAATGCACAGAGCTGAGAGGAGCCAGCCCTCATCTCTCAAAAGTCACTCCCATACGCAGCACTCTCTCAGCCTAAACAAGATGGCAGCTGATTCTTCTCCGGTCGGCCACAGTTTAGACACTGGTGTAGAGAGAGACTGAAGCGTGAGGAGAGGATCCACAGCTGCTGTCCAATCAAAACCACATATGGAGGAGGTGGGGGGGACATGAAGGAAGCAAGAGAATTAGGCTTGTTCCTGAAATCAGAATTTTTTGTTTTTGAAATTCCTTTTAAGGCCAAATTGTCTCCAAACAGTCCTCATACACCTCTTAAATAATCTGTAAGGTAAACTTTGTCATTTAAGGAAATTCAAATAAAATACACAAGTGGAGTTGCACCTTTAAAAATCTCTAATGCTGCAGTGACCAGCAGAGGGCAGGCTTGCAATAAAATAAAAAAGGAACAAGCCTCCCTGTGAGTAATTGGATCATTATAACTTGTTGCCCTAATGCATTTTATGGTCCATTAGTAAAGCTGATAATGTGAGCCAAATTCAATTTTAACCATTATGGCCTGCGGGCATGGTGCCTCTAAAGTCCCATCATTTATGTATTTATTCATAATGTGTTTATGCATTTCATGTGTGTGTGTGAGAGTGTGACAAGACAGATATGGGACATGTGGTGTGGATCAGGATTCATAAAAACAGAGTGACGTCCAACGGGATCTGTGAATAATTGTCATTCTGGCGGCGCTGAAAAAACTTCTTAAGTTTCGTCTTTGAAATATTATTTTTTTCCGCCCCCAGCTTTTCTTTTGAGTCCGAACACATGTTGACCATCACGCTTTTCTCTTCCAGAGGCGGCTGCATTCTTGACCTAAAACGTCCTCACAGTTGGTTTTCATAATCACACTGCCACACAGCTGACAGCAAGATGAGACCTCGTTTTTTTTTTCAGCTTGGGCTATCGATCACTGTGCAGAGCTCTCTCTTCAAGTGTGAGAGCCTCAAGTGTTTTCTTTGCAAGAGGCCAGTTTTATTGCGATTATTGGAAACAGCAGGCCTCTCCAGAATGGCTGCATAGCAATTTCATGCATCATTCTTTTGTATTAACTCGAAAAGGGATAATGTACTGACATTTTACGGCCTCCTTCAAGTCTTGTAACTTACAGTACATTAAAGGTGGAGTCTGCCATACTGGAGAACGCTTGTTGTCAAAAATATATTTTCTCCAAATCAGTGAATATCTCCTCACAATCCGCTACCTGTCCGTACTGCGTGTGTGCTAAAGAAATCCAGTGTTCATACACAGCCTAGGCTCTGTAAACTGGTATGAAAACAAAGGGGCAAACGTAGCTAGCAACATGCCTGTTTACAGAGACTAGGCTGTATAGTGACATCAGAATAATTTTTCAGCACGCACACACAGTACGGACAGGTAGCGATATCGTGAGGAGATATTCACAGATTTTGACAAAAACTTTTGACTTTGATTTTGATAAGAAGCGTTCTCAAGAATTGCTGACTGCACCTTTAAAGACAGAACAGTGCATGTACAGTATCCACACTGGTACAATGAGCTCTCCTTAGTGGATTGTACAGCAGCACAAAACAGCATCCTCTTTTGGCTGGAATGAAAAGATAGAGTGTGTTTGTCTATTCTTTCAAGACACACTGTGCGTATTTCACAGATGCACAATAGTCTGACACGCTGAAAGAAGAAAACAGGCACCAGGCAGAAGATGTTCCCCAGACAACTAGTCACCATTGTTTCACAAAAGACTCTTTATTCTGAACACACAGAATGATTGAGAAATAATTGTCCTCTTCACTTTATAACAGCGATGTGTTTGTTTAAAAAGAAAGATGGCAGGATATCCCTGCATACTGTAAAGAGTAGTTAATGAAAGATGATGTTTATCAATGAGGGAATGATGAGTCATCAACTCACTTGCTGTTTAAACCTGCAGTGTGTAGAATTTTGGGTGTTATTTCCTAGCAGATTTTGTAGAAAGTGATTATAATATGTAATAATGTAATAAGTACATTTAAAGGTGCAGTGTGTAACATGACATCATCAAGAAAGTTCTAGAAAGTTCTAGAATGCAACACTCCCTGGGTAACCCCACCCCTTTCGAATAATAACAGAAGCTACAGTGGCCTTCAAGGACAAGAACAATACTAAATTTTAAACAATGCACCTGATGACATTCCAACTATGACACTTTCAAGATGGCGGCACTAGGCCTTGGTCCAAAATATGCCGAAATATGGACATATATGAGACCCTTTCTAAGGGGAAAAATAATAATAAAAAAAAAATTCAGCTATTATGCACTAAATTAAATGTACTTATGGATATTATAATTACTTTCTACAAAATCTGCCAGGAAATAAAACCCAAAATTCTACACACTGCAGGTTTAATTTAGTGCATAATAGCTTCTGTTATTATTCAAAAGGGGTGGGGTTACCCAGGGAGTGTTGCATTATAGAACTTTCTAGAACTTTCTTGATGATGTCATATTACACACTGCACCTTTAAATCTTTGCCATTAAGCCACTAATTTGACTTAGTTTCTGCAGGTAGAAAATTACGTCAAATTAAACATTTAGAGGTCTGTGAAAACGCCTGGAACCATGTATGATTAGCTCGTCAGGGCTGTCTGGGAGAAGAGAACTACTTTGAAGATCAAAGGCCACGGTTAATTGGAGACGGTTAATCTGTCTAAATAGCGGTGCACAATTATACCTGCTAAGTGAATTGCCTTTAATTCATGTGCATGTACACATCATGACTAAATGGATTTGTTTAGATGTGAAAGAGGTTTAAAGAAGTCTCCTCAATCTTTAAACATATATACGGATGTTGAAATATAGATAGATTGATGGATAGATAGACAGACAGATAGATAGATAGATAGATAGATAGATAGATAGATAGATAGATAGATAGATAGATAGATAGATAGATAGATAGATAGATAGATGATAGATAGATAGATAGATAGATAGATACTGTCTCAGCAACGACATCATGATATAGGCTACCTATTATTGTAAGTGCTGTGCATAGGTGGGAATTGAAAATACTGTATGTGTAAAATGCATTTATAATGTGGGGTATGTAAAGCTATGCTACTATACAATTATAGTAGCATAGTAATAAAGATCATTGAATGGACAGAAGAAACGAGTACAATATTGAATGTAATGGTGTGTGTGTGTGTGTGTGTGTGTGTGTGTGTGTGTGTGTGTGTGTGTGTGTGTGTGTGTGTGTGTGTGTGTGTGAGAGTGTGTTTCAAGAAAGTAATAAAATAAAATGTATGTTAAAGTTATTCTAAAAAAAAAATTAAAATATAAGCAAATAATTGTATTTTACTCAAAGGAATACTGTTCATTGATTTTCCCAGTATAGATAACTTTATAGTTCCTCGTTTTTGTTCACTACATCAACAACAGCAACGGAATGTAAATAAAGAAAAATGTAGGCTATGTAGCTCATTCATAATAAAATGGTCTAAACTCAAGCAAAGAGCTCAACTACTTTGTAACCTGTAAATGAGCAAATGGGAATCAGATTGAAAAATTAGCCCGGTTAAATCATGAAGCGTCCTGAAGAGGGTAGTGTTTGTTTTAAGGTGGTATGACAGCCACAAACCAGTCAGACTCAGTAAGCGGGGGAAAAAACGCCTCTGGCAGCCTATTCCTGGAAATGTGATAATCAACTCAACGAAACCGAATCAGCTCAATCTATTGTAGGACTATGCATATTATTTCAAACAATAACAATAACTTTCTTTTCTTTTTCCTGGGCTGCAAAGTCCGCGGTGCGTCCTTAACTGAGTGCTGGCACTTCAGAGAGAGGGGAGTGCAAAGGAGAGGGTCAGAAAGATTGGTGGGTGGGGATATAACCCTTTTGGGAGAGAGAGAAAAAAAAACTAAAAAGAAAAAAAGAGAAAAAAAATCACGTGTTTGGAGATCAAAGGAGATCCGCTTTGTAGAGGGGGACGAGGAGGGGGGTGAGAAAGAAAGAGGGAGAGAGAGAGAGAGAGAGAGAGAGAGGGAGGGAGGAAGAGAGAGAGAGCGTTTTGCAGGCAATGTAATTGACAAGGGCTCGCAGTGGTGAAATAAACACGCTTCAAGCCCGGGCTCTCGCTGCTTTTTTTATTGCACAATTTCGGACCCTTTTGACGCATCGCCCCGTCGCGCGCACGGACCTGATTTTTCAATTCCATTCACTCCGATCACTGTAGGCATTCTATCCGTGTGAAATTATGTCCCGATCGACGCAGATCCAGCCGGCAAGATGATGATTTTACGGGGGAGAGGCTCAGGTCGTGTACCCGACTCGCTGGTCCTGGTGATCCTCGCGGTTGCCGCTTCCCTCGGTACCGTTTTCGCCAAGGATACTGCCTTTGTGGAAGTGGTTCTGTTCGAGTCCAGTCCCAATGGAGATTATACTACGTACACGACTGGCTTGCAAGGACGCTTCTCCAAAGCCGGAGCCACTATCAGCGCGGAGGGGGAGATCGTTCAAGTAAGTGAAAAAAAAAATTGTTTCATTTATTTTTCTTTTTTTTACATGGGCAATGGGCAACACCACCGAGGGTATGGTAGTGTGATTTAAAACCAAGCTGGCTTTCTTAAACTTTTCTTTTTTTCAATTTCCTTTTGGACTGGGGGTGGATGACAAGATTTGTGTGTGTGTGTGTGTGTGTGTGTGTGTGTTGTGTAGGCTGTTTGTGTGTGTGTGTGTGTGTGTGTGTGTGTGTGTGTGTGTGTGTGTGTGTAGGCTGTTGTGTGTGTGTGTGTGTGTATGTGTGCAGGCGGTGTGAGGATGGTACTAAAGCTTGCAAGCATATGCGGTCACAAGATGGCTCCTATCTTGTGGAATTCATTCAGAGGGAAAACATGCTCTTGCAGGTTATTTTGTTGATGTCTGGAGCTCGCTTGGTGCAGCTAGTTCCACTCGATCGTCCCCCTTTGCCTTCGAACGCACGCTGTCGTTTTCCTACAAAGTAACCGACAGATCCTACACCGCCTCCCCTAAAAGAGAAAAAAAGTTTGTAAACTTTTTAGCGAGCAGCCAGCCTGTGCGCATTTCACAAGAGCAACAAGGCTACTACGAGGCGACTGTTTGAGCTAAGTTGTGGACCCTTTATCGGGCTTTCACTGGTGAGTTTGAGCGCAAATAGCTCTAGTTTTATAATCCGAAAAGTTACTGGAGGAATACCGCTCTTGTTTTTATTGAGCGTACACGCGAAAGCCAAACGTCCCGCCGCCTGTAGCCTGTGCTGTTACTGTGTAGCCGTCATCAACACCGCTGCGTTTGAAGCTGCATGTTTTTTTTTTTTTTTTTTTTTTTTTTTTTTGCTTTTACGCTTGTTTGTAACCATTTGAAGGCCCTGGAAATGTGCCTGTGTACATATTTATAAAGTAGAAACCAGGCCCAAGTTAGTAGGCTGAATATAATGCATTAAACATTTCGTGTTCCATCTTTTATTTCATGGGGCCCCCCCTCAAATAATAGTGCACTATGGCTAGTGCTGTCTATGCTTGAATCCACCATCCCAACTTTGGTTGATTTAATAACTGAAATATGGAGCTTTTCTACAGTTCCAAATATTTTTTTTTTAAGTGTTCTAATTATTTGTTATCTTCTCTTAATAAAAGGTCCCAAAGAGTTTAGGGGTCATGTGCCAAAGATATAATGTGTTTTATCATCCTGACCCTCCATCATGTCCTGTGATGTCACCGTTTTGTGATGGTGTGACCCAAAGCTCTTTCAGTTCTCGTTTGTAAAAGACTGGAAGCCACTTGAATATAAAGCTGTTTTTGTGTAAATGTGTGATGGCTGCATTTGTGTAGCGCTTTTATCCCGAGCGCTTTTGAATTTTTGCTTCTCATTCAAACAACACACACACACACACACACACACACACACACACACACACACACACCACACACACACACACACACACACACACACCTCTGAGCTGCCATTTTTGTGTTCAGTGTTTTGCCCCATGTGGACAAGGGGCGCCAACCCACT
This sequence comes from Ammodytes dubius, assembly GCA_026122265.1. Taxonomy (NCBI): domain Eukaryota; kingdom Metazoa; phylum Chordata; class Actinopteri; order Uranoscopiformes; family Ammodytidae; genus Ammodytes; species Ammodytes dubius. The sequence continues at coordinate 28,314,178 of CM047507.1, read as the reverse complement.
CAACCTTATTCTTAGGTTCTAATACAACTAAACTTACATCTAATAGACATCAAGTTAAATTGGATACAATTTGTGATTTGGACCAAATAGTCCAGTCCCCCCTTTTTTTGTGATTTATACTCCACTTTACTTATGTTTTCCTGATATTAAATTCAATCTGGGATCATTAGAATATGAAAACTAAGGTGTCACTGCACACACAATATAGCAATAATGATGGTTGGGTTTGTGCGTGAAAGCCAGTGTAGCTGCTGAAGTGTGACCTCAAGACTGAAGAAAGGGTTGAGCTCTATGAGATCACTTGTGTGTGTGTGTGTGTGTGTGTGGGGGGCATGTTACAATGCAGCCTGTGTAGGGGGACGGATAGCTGAGTTTAATCAAGTTCATTATGTTGTGTCAAGTGTGCCTGCATCACAAAAAAAAACTCAACTGATTCATATGCACGTTTGTCTTCGTCTTTACATGCACTATAGTACTGAATTGAAACATCTAGTATAGCATCCCTCCTCCACCCCCTTCCCGACTCGCAACAATGTCTGTGTCAACTATAAAGAAGCACCTTTCCACTGCCCGTATGCATGTTTGTTTACCTAAAGAAAATTCAGACTTTTAATTTGAAAGAAAGATGATATGTAGGGATCAAAGGAAGGGATGCTCGGCAAAAAAATAAATAAAAAAGGCCCGGTTTATGCGCAGTGATGGCCATTTGGCGCCACTCTTTAACCACACAGAAATGCCGGACCTCAGCTTTACATTGAAAAAACCACGTCTATTTAGGTTTGCTTTCTTTGCTAACATATAGCTTCTGACCACTTAGAGAGAGGCAGCTTATATTTTGTCAGGCCATAATGAGGGGCAGTCCAGTCTTGAATTTCTTACAGCATATACTCTGCCGGAGATTTATGCAAGTCAAAACTGACAAGGAATGACGACTATACAACCTGCAGGAGTATAATTTTGAAAAACGGTATCGAATTTCCCCTGCACTTGGCAAAATTCTATACTTGTGAAACAACATTGCAGTAATGTGTTGGGGGAATTGCTGCGGTGTTGTAACGGATTTAGTTTTACACTGGATCTGGGTTGAACACAAATATTTAGGTTGTGTGTGCGTTCGGTTTGTCCGTGCTGACCTCCGCAAAGGACTGCACTACTTCTCCACACTTTTTTTGCTCTCAAGGTTTTGGAGTCTTCTCGTGTTCGGTGAATGGGGGGTGGGGTGGGGGGGGGGGGCGCTGCGCTTGATTTCGGTTCTGCCTGAGGTTTATAGGGCCTTTTAGTCCTCTCTCTGGCTGCTGTTTGAACAGAGCCCTGAGGGGTTTGCATTACCTTGTGTGTGTACAGTAGTGGCCAGACCTCAGCAGGTATACGGGTTCAAATACAGGGGAAAGAGGAGGAGAGAGGGGAGGGTGGGTGGGGGGGGGGGGGGGGGTGGGATGTCTTGGCAATGTTCCTGAGCAAAGACACCAACCACCATCAGCACTCATGCACTCCCATCTCGCCCTTTGCTAATTCCCTAAAGCTAACAGCCCAGCCGCTCTGGGGTTTTTGCCTGAAGAGTGCGAAAAGTGGCAAAACGCTGCCCGGGGCCAAAAATAATAAATTAAGTTAATTTGCTTCTCGCTTCTTGCTCCGAGGGGGGAAGCATGAAGGGCAGATCTGGCCCCAGCAGTGCCAAACCCCAGTCTTCCCCAAGCCAGTTTCCCCTGATTGCTCCAGTGCACCTCTGTAATAGCAAAGTAATCAATGTCACTTAAATCATTCTGTTAAGACATGAGACGTGTGTGTGTGTGTGTGTGTGTGTGGGTGATCAACAGGAATTTCCCTAAGACAACTTTAAGAGTGTATCTATGTACAGCAGCAGCTCTTAACCCATATTCTTTTGCGACCACTGCAGGGATTGACCATCCTTTCCTGCTGGTTAATTGTATTCACCGCATGTCCCAGATTGATTTTAAATACTTGTTTATTCGATCCGACTGCTGGAAAGAAAACAGCCTGGTAAATTAAAAACCCTGCAGCGCTTTGGGCCCAGAGACATTGATTATGTGAAGAACGTGGACCTATATATAATGTTGCATATTTTCCATAGTTTTAGGCGTATGGTAGTTGAGGTAAACCACATACTAGCAGCAGTTTTGACGTGAGTTACACCTCTTAATCAGTCCCTTTTATTAAGACACCTGGGTTAGCACCTGGATTGGCACTCAGTGTTCTGCTTATAGAATGAATATCATTTCTGGAATGGCCTTACGATGCAGGACGCTCATTTTGACAGCTCGCCACCCTAGTCTCACATCACTGTTGACAACACACACACACACACACACACACACACACACACACCTCTGCTGATTAGAACGGTTTGATGCGAAGGGGGAAACGCCATCTGCGTCTCATCATTCTCTATTGTCTCCCTGACGCCAATGGTCTTTCCTGTCGCGAGATGAGCTGCGATCGCACTGCATGAGCGCACATCTGCCTCTGATTTCCATTGGGCCGTGTGTGTGTGTGTGTGGTTGTGTGTGTGTGGTGTGTGTGTGTGTGTGTGTGTGTGTGTGTGTGTGTGTGTGTGTGTGTGTTGTGTGTGTGTGTGTGTGTGTGTGTGTGTGTGTGTGTGTGTGTGTGTGTGTGTGAGCATGTGAGTGAGGAGCCGAGGCAGGCAGGGCCATACGTGGCAGGGGCACCGCGAAGACGACCAGATGGAACTGTGCAGTGTCGTCGTGGGCCAGAAGCTGAGGGAATAATGTGGCTTTGGCCTAACTTCCTCTCAGAGAGAGAGGGACACAGAGACGGGGACATCCCCTCAATCCAGTGTCAGGAAGAAGAGGCTAAAGTTTCCCCCAACACCCATGAGCTGTTCTACCTTTGAACTTCATCCCCTACGCCACCAAGTGCCAGTAACTAAAGCCGGGAGACTCCGTGATGCGGTTCTTTTGAAAGTGGCGTTTTCAGTTTTTTTTTTTTTTCTCCGACCGGCCGTGCAAAGGGGGGAAAGTGGTGGTTTTGAGCTAAGACAACGATGAGCTTAAAGACTGGAGCTCCCTACCTTGGAGCTGGCAGGAGTTGTGTCGCGCTGCATTTAGACTATAATGAGAGCTTTAGTGGTTAGAAGGCATCCAGCGCGCTTTTTCACCACAGGCTGGAAACCCCAAGAGGCCATAATGGGCCGGTCCCAGACGGGAGGTGCCAGGGACCCAGGGCCACTCCCCAGCGCCCAATGCAACAGTAGCAGTACACAAAAAAAAAACGCTGGTTTAAAAGGTTAAAAGTGCTGCTCCCTACTTTTTTCCATTTATTGGCTTGGCGGTCGCAGCTGTATTTTAAGTGCTATCGTCTCTTAACCGCCACCCTGTTTCACTTTCATGTCCCGGCCAAAGTAATTTGAGGCTGCGTTTCTCCCCTTTTCGGAATAGAACAGACTAAACTGTTTTTCTCTTTCTCTTGCTTGACACCCCCCCCGCCCCCCCCCCTCCCACACACACACTCTCACCCCCCACCACCACCACCAGTCTGCGCTTTTTTTGGATGCAGCCAAAATTTGTCATGCATCCTATAACGCATGGGAATTACTTTGAGTGAGAGTTGCACCAGCGTCAACTAATGAATTGTTAAAATTCCAATTGAATTGGGCTTTTCCTGGTGGACTAGGGGGTTAGAGTGCTGGCCATCAACCACAACACACCGGTTCAAATATATTTTTTGCATATCGCTCTCCACCTGCACTCCTTTAATTTCATGCATATTTACTGTCAACTTGCAAATTAAGGCAAAAAAAATGCCCAAAATAATCATTTCTGTGAAATTTCAAGCCAATAAAGTAAAAAAATAATCCAAACACACACATTAAAAACAAGAGACACTAACTTTATATATAAGATAAGAAATAAAAAGAAAATATTTTCATTTGAAAAGCAGGAACAACAACTTCCGGTTGGATCTCTTCAGTACCTATCGGACTTCTGTTCTTTAATTGGCCAAACCAGCAGCAGCCCCTGTTTTCCCCTCCTGCGCTTGGCTCTTTCTGCTGTTGTCTTTCTCTCTTGTGAGCTTGTCATTCCCACTCACACAGCACATGCAGCTCCACCTGGAACAAGTGCATGTTGGTACTGGTGGCCCCAGTAGCTATGTTAGTTTCCACTGGACTGAGTGGCTGAGCCGATCTTTGATGTTCCTCCACTCCAAGAGAGAGATTAGCAGTCGGCGCTGGTTTGCTCGCTACTGCTTTTCTCTCTCTGTCTCCCAGAGGAAAACCTAACCCCCCCCCCGTGTCGTTCCCCTGCTGAACTGCTATCGATTATGTGTCCCGGCTCATTTGTATGAACGTTTGGTGTTTGTCCTCTGCTTTACACTCCGATGATGAGGAAATGTTAATTCAGCTTTGCCCTGAGGCCCTTGATTCTGTCTGTGATGAGTCGGTGGGGGAAATGCAACATGAGAAAAAATGTCACACGTTGTCTTGTGAAAAAAAGGGATTTTCTCCCTGCCTGCCCTTCTTCACCAAGGTTCTTTTCGGAGCACATTTTTAGCAAGTCAAGATTGAGAAAAGTGTCTGAAGTGTTTTTTTTTTTTTTTTGCTTTCTGACCCCTTTGGTGTGCCCGTCTGTGTTTGATGAGACAGCGTTGAAAGGCCCAGTCCATCCCCTCAGCTCATATTTTTATCCAGTGACACAGAAGGGTCTGCAAAACAAAGGCTACGGGGTCGAGGGTTATGAAATGACAATGCTCACAGTGGCTCATCCAGGCAGAGGCATGCTTTGTTGTCGGGCCAGGAATGTGCTGACTAACCTGTGGAAGGCCACAACGCCAGCCTCCCCTTTTGTTGTACTTTTTTGGCCAATAGACTGGGTAGGTAGCTGTGGCAGGGAGTCCATTTCACTCCTACCTCTCAATATACTCAGATCCTTGTCCCCGTCAACTGTCCTCCTTCTACTCTCTTTTGTTTTCACCAAGAGAGAGAGGGTCTTATCAACAACCGGTCCCACTCACCCAAGTTCAAGAAGGCAGGGTTCAAAGTGCTATCTATTGTCAACATTATTACATAATTATCAGCTTCACATGCCGCAGAAAAACACCTCATTGTATTGTAAGAAGATCCTGAACCTTTTGGCATTTTGATATGTGCTAATATGTTTTAGCCCTACTGTAGTTGCAGTAAGGAACCATTACTGGTGTTATGAACATGATCACCCCCGGCCTAATCTGAGTACCCAGAAGCCCTTGCTTTACAGCAATATGGCCACCGCAAGAACTACTGGGCAAGAGTCGTGAAATGTGTAGTGCACCAATCAAAATGCAGTTTTATAAAGTGAGTCATGATTGACCGGGCGCAGTTAGTGGGCGGGATTCATCCCTTTCTTACATCCATAACCTATTTGTTTACATGTAGCACCAGAAGATACTCCTGGTATTTGGCTGTTCAAGTCCGCTGGCTCCGCCCAGCAGCCCATGCTTTGTGGGGGCTTCCCTCCAGGCTATCCCGGCTTAATGCATCATATTAATGTAGTGAGGGTTCTTCCTGACAGGCCCTCTGTCAGTAACAATGCTATTTTTCATGTCCCCCTCCTTCTTTTGTTTCATTTTAATGGATTCCAACACAACCGTGGCAAAGGTCATTTACCGGATGCCAGATGGGGACAAATCAGTTTCAGGTGGAAGCTCCAACCCCATCATGTTCATCTATTTCATAACCCTAATCGTGTGTGTTGTGTTGGTGTTGTGTGTGTGTGTGTGTGTGTGGGGAGGAAGGTGTAGCCAGGCTGTAACACAATGAGGCCACAGGTATGATGGATTGGATGTGCTTGGTCAGATGAGAACCGGCTGGGTTATCTCTGCATTGTTTTTTCTCTGGTGAAGATATATCACTGCATCTTCCCCACCTCCTCCCCTTACTGCGCCCTAGATTTTAGAAATGAAAAATTGTCTTTCTATTTGTCACCTCTGTATCATGGGTATACTTAAGATAGTAGGAACAAATGGTTTTCTATCTTTAGCTTTTTAGTGGAATATTTACTTTTGAAGGATGGCTCATGTTGTGCGGTTGCACCCAAAGAAAAATGTCCGCCTGTGCTTCTGTTTTTAAGAATAACACCCCAAGGCTCAGGTGTACCTTTGCTAACGTGCCAATAAAAGCTCTAGTAGTACAGCCTTGGGCATTTGATGAAGCCTCCCACAATTTCCTCTGTCCTTCCCCCCTGGATCCCCTGTCGGCAGCCCCTCTTCTGCAGACCCTGGTCGGGGGGAGGGGAGGGACCTGGCTGCCTGCGTGGGTCGGTGGGTGAATAGCTTGACCGGGGAGTCGTGCTGCGGGTGTAAACCACATGAATGTTGCCGCCTGAGCAGATAGGATCAGGCCAGGCGGGCAGGCCTGGGAGGCTGCGATGCTCGGCGCAGCTCCACGCGCTAACATCAAAGGCAGCGCTGCAGTGGGGGTGGAGGAGGGAGCGCGAGGGCTGGGCCAAACTCTTCAAAGGCCTTGCTATGAGTAATGCCGGGCCCTGATATGCGCTGCTGCAAAACTGAATGATGATGTAATTGCAGGCCTCGAGCTAAATCCGCTCCCATACAAATAAAGGTGGAGGTGTTGCCTTGCACAAGCACGGTGAGAAAAATACCTTGAGTGTTATAGGGTTGAAGCCAGAAGGATTAGAACACCTCGCCAGGCGAAGGCGGTTCGGTCACTTCCTGACACTACACTAATGCAAGGATCCTGGTGGAGGGAAAAAAAGAGAAGTTTTATTTACGTTTGTGATGGAGGACTTGGAACGGGAAACAGTTTTTATCTGATTTCAGCAGATAGGTTAATCCACTGGGCGTTTCTAAAGTACACAACAGGTGGAACAGAGTTGACTCTGTTCTTTGTAAAGTTTATACAGGACTGGTGTGTGTGTGTTTGTGTGTGTGTGGGGCAAAGAGTGTGTACATGTGCTCCCCTTGTAATGTGTGTTAAACCAAGCATGACCACAGATTCTTTCAAAATGCCCCATGATCATCAGGCTGACAACTCATTGACAGCTCCATGACGTTTTTAAAGACACACACTGCAGGGAAGTATCTCCTTTGTTGTTGGCTCTGCCCGAAGGTTTATTTCACGCCTCAGGTCTGAAGTTCCCTTAACCCCTTTTATGTGATTGCACGTCCCTTTGATGCTAAATTAGCAGTAAACAGCTGCACTTTTATTTATGTGGAGTTCATGGAGAGGTCGGCCTTTTAACTCCTGCATCCTGGCTCGGACTCGGAACTCAGGATTGCAGCAACAAAGCCTTTGTTGCCAGTTGTAAAGAAGAGACCTCGTTTCCAGCATGTAGCAATGCATGACTTTCACAGGACCTTAAAGGCTAATGGCTGTACCTGAATGGATGGATATAAAACACACTTCACTGTATAATGAATTGAAAAACAATCGATTGGAGATTGGATTGGGTTAAAACACCTCTTAGGGATATCAGTAGAAAGAACATTCAGGTATTTCAATAGATACAATGACGTATTTACAATAGATTAGCTTAGAGAGACGTATTTAGACAATATTTTGGGGTCAGTTAGGCCAAACACTGACATTTTTGTCATGTTGTCTCGTTACCCTTGTGTTCCTGCCCACCCCACCCACCCCCACCTTGCAATCCCCCCTGGCTCAATGTGAACCTGAGTGTATATGAAAAGGTCAGGACAATTACTCCTTGCCAGCTGTGTCCGTTTCTGTCCCCTTGACTTCCATCTGTTCGCCCCGCCATACCCCTGCATGATGCCTTCAGGAGGAAATGTCAAGGTATTTAATAGAACGGGTCCTAACGATGAAAATGTTTTCTGTGTAGTGAGATGGAGCACATCGTTATTCGTGTCGCCACACTTTCCCAATCTCACCCCTTCATTCGTCCTTCTGTCATACGTCCCTGTAAAAGCTGCCTTTTTTATTTTTAGGATAAAAAACTTTAAAAAAAAAATCACCAAGGACATCTTGGCCATTCTTTGACTGGTGAGTGAAGGGGCAGTTTGACCAAACATACTCGGCTCGCTAATGATAACTTGTCCTCGGACATATCAAAAATCTCGTTTCTCAGAATGCTTTTTGAGAGAAGATATGGTGGTAAAAGATGGCAATGACAGAAAAAGACGGGCCAATACAGCCCTTTGCTGTTCTGCCTGCATCCCACAGGCATGTCACAAAGTCAAATTGTCACCCAGGGGTGACATGCATCCCGCAGGCATTTCGGAGTAAACACATCCCAGAGACGTGGCTCGGAGACTTGGATAGTGGCCTCACCCCTGGTTGCGAGCATCGTTCCCTGTCACATAATGCAAGAGGATTTTAAATTTGTAATACAGATTTATTTATGCAAAAGATAGAGCTCACATACAGTGTTGGTTTAATTTTAATTTTGGACTAGTTCAGTGTTTTGAGAAATAGTCTTATTTGCTTTTTAGCCAAGAGGTAAAAGATGAGAAGGTTGTTACCACGTTCACATCCATCAGGAGGTGGTTAGCTTAGCTTAGCATAAAGACTTGAAGCAGGGGTAAATGGCTAAGCTAACTGCCTGCTGGCTTGGAGTGGTATTGATTTTCTCATCTAAATCTCGACAAGCTGGAAAAAAAGCATTTTCTCCCAAAATCTGAAAAAAATAATCATATTTAAAGTGAGTAATCTGCGTCACATTTTCTAAATGATTTGCACATTAAGGCTTTTTTTTTAAAAATAAGCAAGGAGTCTATTATGTACTTGCCTCAAAAACAATATTTGGTGCAGTGGAAATAATGTGTTTTACGTTTACAGCCCTTGCAACATCACTTGGTTTGGAATCAATTGAAATGGATTCCAGCAAGAAGCAGGAATCGTGACCTTGGCTGTGGATGCAGTTTGACTTCATGTGTGTCTGCGTCTGCTCAGACATTGCACGGAAGGTAGCAAGCAATCGCATATGAGGAGCTCAAATAAAATGGTCTATAGTGGAGGAGGGCCATACTGCAATTTTGTAGTCTCGACACTGCCTGGCACATGGAACTCACACTCCCTGCAAGAACCACCACACTTCTCTGTTAAGGTGCAATAGCCTGCCAATCTGTATGGCATCTTCACTTCATCTGTAATTTAAAATCCGATCTGACAATGGTTTTATTAACTCTCACAGGAGAGGTGTAAATTCAAAAACAACACACTGAATCCTCCTTTAACTGATCAAAACCAATCCGAGGAAAATGCTGTGCTTCCTAACCATGAGTCAGTCAATTTGCTCTAATGGCTTCCAGTAAAAATCTGCAGTAGATCATCTCAGAAAAAAACGCTTTAATGGGAATTTTATAGTAATAGCTGCTACACTACTCCGCTGAGGTTTTCTATACAACTGCTACTAAGAAGTCAGTACCAATTTTACAGTAACTAAGCTGCCTAAGACCTTTTTTTTTTTTTTTTATACATTTCCGTGATTTGACTTTATACCCGAGCGGCGAGCGTCCTTGGGCCTAACTTTAAGCCATTTCCTATTGGCAACCACATGTAACATATTTGGGCATAGCTTTTCTGCAGCATTGCCTCAAGCTAAGCTCACGGACAGGGGATTTGGTAAGCTATTGATGCATACAATCGTCATAATTATTGTTTTGCAAAAGCTGGAGTTAGAAGCGCCCGGGCAACGGGAAAGCTTCAGAATTCAAATTAGAGTGTGGGATTGAGTTGAAGTTGTGGCTGTTTTTTTTTTTCCTCGTTCGGTTATATTATTGCATCCTAGAAAACCCCATCTTTTTGCACTCTACCCCCCTGTTGGTTGGTCTCGGTGGCTTGTGTATTATAAGCTAGAGTTGGCATGGTGCATTTGTTCTCTCATATGAGTTGAGGCGGCATGGGAGAAGAGGTGAGTGAAACCCCTGAGTATACGCAGTGTTCTCTACACAGGTGTAAAAATAGAAAACAAACAAGAGCATTTCAGTTCAGCATGATGCAGTTTCACTTATAATTGCATCAGTGTGAGACAAACAACTGCGAATGCAAGTACACTTCTTCATCTCATCATTCCTTCCTCCCTTTCACAGGTCCTTTCTGTCTATTTCTGCTTCTCTCTCTCTGCCTCTCTCTCTTTCTTTCTCTCTCTCTCTCTCTCTCTCTCTCTCTCTCTCTCTCTCACTCTGTTAAGCACGGGAGGAGAATTGGGGGGAGGGAGGGTATAAATGTGAGACCACACATGCTGTGTCAATGTTTGCTAGAATAATTAGAGACAATGTGGGCCAATAACGGGAGGAGTGCAGTAACCTGAACTCACTTTGTTCTGCCCCGGCAGCAACACAAAAGCCATTCACCATTCGATGCACAGATCTGCGGGCTGGGATCAGGAGCGAACTGCACTTATAGCCGCGGCCTGTAGCTTGTGCACGGCTCGGAGGATCTGCTGGAAAATTGATTGGTCTCTATTGAACCTGAACAGGTCGGCTCTCACCTCTGCTGCGATGCTGACGTCAATTTGAAGGCCTTTTTAAGCACTGCCTGTTCATCCCTGCCACCACCACCCCTCTCCCAAAAAAAAACATCCTACCATCCATCCCCTACCCCCTTGTCACCCTCCCCAGCCAACACATGGCCCTGGCTTAGAGAGCCCTCTTTAACTAGAGGATATCCGGCCAGTCGGTATGCAAAGAGCCTGTGGATTCCTGACGCGGGTGCTGGAGCTGGACTCAGAGGTGACTTTCAGCGTAGCCCAGACAACTGTTGGATTAGCGGGACACTTTGCGTTGACTCCGAGCCAATGGGAGCGAGCCTGGCCAGGAGTCGGGCGTACTTGGTCAAACGCAGGCTAATGGCCTCTATTGAGTTATATATACTAAGTTTACATTTTAAGCATGCCAATCGCTGCTTGTGTCCAGCAGGACTTACAGTAAGAAAAACAAAGTCTAAAGCTTGAAATTTCTTCAAAAGATATCATTTCTCCAAGAAATTACATGTAAAGGCAGGTAGAAAATAAGATATGTGCTTCAAAGCAAGACTGGAAAATTGTCTTTGTGTGTGGGAGGGACAAAAATGTGATTTTTATATGGCTAAAGATCCCCAAACAATGCACGCTAAGACTTGCCTTAAGCCGCGGGTGTTTCCCTGGCTGTAGCAGAGTGACCCACTGCTGTGCTCACACCCTTGGGTGGACCAACTGGTTTGTCCCCTCCAGTGTCCATCTTGAAAGGGGACACCGCTATGGGATGCATACATCCCCTGGAGGTCGCTGGTGTCATTGTGGCACCTGTCCGCTCCACTCTCAGCCCGTGTCAACAGCTCAGATTTATTTACATTCACTCTTGTTTTCCGAGAGAACTGAACTGGAAACTGAACTGTGTCATCTGGAAATGTGTCACGTTATGTCACTTCTGGTTGTCTATGCTGCATGAGTATTATTGATAAGAACTTAAGACTTTTTCCAGGATTTTTAAGAAACACCCCCACTACCCTACCTTTCAGTACGTGTTTGTTTACCTTTTTTTTAATTTAATTTTGAATTTATTTTTTCAACTATTATTGTGGTAGTATTTCTATTTTAATCTCACCCGAAATCATTCGCTAAATACATTGTTATGTAAAGTAATATTCTTGTTTGGACACAACACTGTGTATTTATGCTACTTCTCATGTCGTATTTCTGGGCACTTGTCTGTGAACTTGATTGCAGTCGATGTCTGTTTGTTTCTTCAACAAACCGCATGCGTCCCAATAATCAAAAGGGAGCTAGTTTGGTTGAGAAATACGCTGTATAGAATAACGTCTTGCTCTATAACTGTTTCGGCCATTTATATTATTGTTGTTTGACAGAACCTCCTCTTCTCTCCTTCTTTTAGCCCTGGGATACACAACAGCTTTTGTTTTTCCCTTCTGTCCTGCGCTCTCCTTTAATCATTTTCAGATTCTCTTTCCTCATTCTCATTCTCTCGCAGCCTCCTCTCCGGTCTCTCTCTCTCTCTCTCCCTCCCCTCCTTCTTCTTCTCCTCCTTCTCTCACTCTATCTCTCATCTTGTGCCTTTTCCACTGGGCTGATGTCCTGTTCTCCTGGCGGCAATGTGTTCCTCATCACAGCTTGTGTTTCCTCTTATCTACAGTTCTTTTATCAGTGGCCGCCACACATGCCCGGGAGAAGGGGGCGGAGAATGTGGGGGGGTGTGTGGTGGTGGTGGGGGGGGGGGGGGGGGCAGCTGATCCTATCAGCAGGTGGAGATTTCACCACCGAGTTCAGGGGCCCAGCGTGGCCATAGGAGGGCCCGACCGGAAGGGGTCTGACATGGGAACGTGCAATGTGAACTTTGAACAACTGTGCTGCACCACTGTCATTCAAACACCTGCGATTTTTATTCACGACGCCAAAAGTCACATTAGGGTTTTTTTTTCTTGTCAAACAGTGCAGGCAGAAATGTTTCTATTTCTTTGGATTTGTTTGTTGATGAGGTTATTCACCTGCCCAAGCTAATCACCTTCACCTTAAGCCATGTTCAGCAGCTCAATGCTGTGTTGCAAAGTCTCAGTACTATGCAGCTCTCTGCATAATTCATTGACTTATTGAACTTGGAAAAAAGGAATCAAGGTTTAAATGTATTTTTAATGTTGCATAATGACTTCCATGATGTTTTGATGGCTGTTTTGAAATACTTTGTTGCATAACTGTTAGCGTGCCGTTGGGTTTTCACTGTGGGTATCACTCTTCACCCCAGACACACCCAATCAATGGGAGCTCAGAATTCTCAAATATGAATCATTTTCCATCACGGAGGGTGGATGATGTTGAAAAATAAAAAGCCAGTGCATGTTTTCACATTGAACGTACCCACAGTTGCTAATGTGGTTAATCCAAATAAACAGCTGTTATTGCTGCAGGACATGTAAAACAACATCACTCCACATGCATCAAATCACAGCCAATATCTAACACTGGATGTACAGCAAATACATATTGGATAAACTCCAAGGATGCGAAGTGCATGTGAGGTCATTGTATTACAAAACGAGACAAATCCTTGATATGAGTTAACAGAGAGCTGGGATGGTGAGGGGGGAACGGCGGGTAAACCAAAGCGCAAGGCTCACAAAAGCCTAAAATGATATCGCTGGTGGATATCTGGATGCTTGGGATGCCTTGGATGACTGCTGTACACTTTTGGCTTTGTCTTTTGCGGGGATGAATAGAGGCCTCTGTGGTAGTGATGACAGGCCTCTCCGGGCTGGGCCCTGGCTGGCTGGCAGACTAGGTGCTGGAGGTCGGGACTGGAGACTTCAGCTCTCTCATAGGGGCAACAAGCCTGACAGGGGATGCTGGTCGTCCTGCTTCCACTTACAAAAGACACACTGTTCTCTGCCTGTGACGAGCCCCCTTGTTATTGTGACATGCCAGGTACAGCTATACACGTAGGGGTTTTAATTTGGAACCAAGTGCCCGTAGTGTCAACTCTATCGCTACGGGTATGACATGGTTTTAGGGTTAGCTGGAATTTTTTTTCCAGATGTTGGATTTTCCCCAGGTTTTTTTGCTGTCTTTTGGTTTTCAAATAGTTAAATGTTTTCGTAACACTTTACAATAAGGGTACATTAAATCACTGTTAGTTAATGCTAGTTAATAGATACTAAACATTTACTCATCATTAGGTAAACATTGATTAAATGCGTAAGAAAGCATTATTACGCATTGAATAAGCCTTCCCTAACTGTTATGCATTAGTTAACTTGGCATAGTTAATAGTAACCAAACATTAACTAACTGTTAATAACTAAACAATAACAATTAGTTAATGCTCAATAAGCATTATTTATCTGTTAGCATTAACTAAGCATTAATTAATGTACCTTTATTGTAAGTGTTAACAATGTTTCAAGGATATATTCGCTGCATTAAACGAAGAATATATGGCACATGTTAAACCTTTATTTTTGCAGCTCTTTGCCATACAATGAAAGACTATCAGTATTCATCAGAAAATCAGCATAGGCATTAGTAAATCTTCAACAGGCACATCCCGAGGGCAAGACTTTAGGATAGTATGTTTTCACTGATTGACTTCCTTACAGACCCACATTAGATGGGTTTAGTGTGACTTCATTTAACTTTGCAACTCTCTGAGAGAAGAAAGCTTTGATCCCTGACTGTAGGCCACTGTTAGCTGTTCATAGCGTGCAGATGTTGCCTGGGAGTCTCATGCTCACCTATTGAAGTACACTATAGGGCCTTTTCGGAAGGGAAGGAGTCGCCATGGCTGTCACTAGAGATTTTGTCATTCCTCGTTTGGCTCTAACACAGCACCACACAGCTGGCCAAGACAAACGGGAGGTAAACGCACTGCTCACTGGACTGTGTGACTCACTCTACAACATGCTAGCAGCACGCCCTGGGGATACTAAGGACTGGGGTTAGCTGTGGTTTTTTCATGTTTTTTTGAATTATTGATGAAACAAGTGGAAGCTTAAATGTCCCACGGAGGAGATGGGGCTTCCACACGCGATGCACGATGAGCGGGAGCCTCTCCTATGCGGACCCTTCACATGCCCTCCAAGTTTATCCCAATCGCCCCTCTTGAAGATTCCCAGAGCCTCTTTGATCTGCATGCTGTCCTCCCAGCTGGGAGGCCCGGGATACAAACAGCCCTTTTGGTCTCCCATTTCAAGTCACACATTCTTTCCTTAAGGATCCAGAGGTCCCGACCCTTAGTTGCAAATGGAATTTTGTATGCAAAAATAGTCCAGACTTGCACGGCTATTTGAATATGCGATCGTCCATAGCGCTCATCATCCTTGGATCTTCACAATGAAGTATTTATCTTCAAGGTGTCACGGTGAGGCATATGGTAATTTTTAGCTGAAGCAGCAACAGACGGACCTTTCCTGACCCTTCGTCTTCCTCTGTCCTTGAAATATTTTCATCACGCAGATTATGCGCTTCAAAAAGGGTCTGTATTGCCTGTCAAACAGACAAAGTCTAGCCCTACAAATGCCTCACTGTTTAATACAAACATGGAGGTGGAGACTCAAAATAACCCTACTACTGCGTTTTAAAAATAAATCACATAATCACTCTGCAGTATAAATCGTCTCAAAGCTACATTTATTTTCAATATGAGGCTCTGGAAGAGATAGTGACCTCTGCTGTGTTGCATGGCTTATTATCATTGTCATACAATTTGCCAAATCTGCAAATTCCTGTGCACCCCACGTTTGGCTTCCAGGGAAAGCTCTAGTTGGCATTTATTTTGACATACTGTCTGAATAACGGGAACTTTGCATAGTTTTTCCAGCTTGTTTTTTGTCTCCAGAGGCTTGTGTTTGCCCATGGCTGTCATTTTTCCAAAAAGGGCTCACAACCTTCAATCCTCTTAGAAGTGGAGCCAAATGTCCCAGAGGTTACAGCCAGCTAAGTGGTTCCTTGTTTCTAATAAAAAACAAATCAAATAACATGGATCCCTAGGGCTTTATCACACCAGAGTCATGAACTCTCGGGCAAATAAATCTCTTCTAAATCTCCCCATACAAAGGCATGGATGTGGGAGGAACTTGGTGGCTTTGATTTGTATAATTTCAAAGCCACAACGTGCGAAAGACAGTAGAGATGGGGGGGGGGGGGGGGGGTGAAAAGCTCTGACCACTCAGCGATGGAACAGCCTTCTCGACTGTAAAATGACCTGATCTTTAGAAGTTGACCATTACCTTTTCAAAGCGGGATCCCGGTAACACTGATGGCAGGAAGAAATGCTTGTGTGTAAAGCAGGTTTGATGTTTAACTCTTCAGGGCCGGTTATCCCCAGGGTCTGCTTATTCCCAACCCTCAGCCCTCGACCCCAACAACTCTCCCTTCCCTTCTCTCTCCGGCCCCGTCACCTCCTACCTCTGGCAACGCGACCAGAGAGAACGGGAGGAACAATACTGCGTTTGTGCACTGCTCTGCACTCGGCCTGCTGCTAAACAAATGTTCGGAGGAATTCTGGTGGCTGGCCTTGCCCCTGGGCCCGGGCTGATCCCACAGTGACTTCATAAACACTCTCTGGGGCGATCAAAAGAACAAATCGGCCTTTATAGGCAGCTATATGGTAATGGAATTATTTCCACACAAATTAAAGTTTACTTTGCTCTACCCTCGCCCTCATGCAGACTATTTATTTTGCTCCTGCAGTAGACAGGGAGAGTTGCCCTGGGCTCAAACATGTATTTCTGAGGAGATGTGGGCTTTGCAAGAGGTGGAACTATGAAGGCAGCATGGTATAATTGCCACTGATGTTGTGGTTATATTTACAGTGTGGTTTTACACTCTCTGTTCTAAATAACTTATGATGGTGGTACGGGTATTTTCTTAAAAAAAAAAAATCTTATTTCTTAATTCAATTTTCTTAGAGGCGACTTAGAAGAAGTCTCGTGAAATTCTGAAAATTAAAACCACTTAGGTGAGAGAATCTAAAGCATATCCCCTCCCACAGTGGAATGTGTGAAATCCACAGACCCTGTCCTCAGGCGATGGTGTGGGTTGACGGGCTTAGAGATGAGGGGGATTGAATGGCTTGGTGACATAGATCCACACCCAGACCTTCGGTCCACGTGGCCCTGAGGTGACTAGGGAAAGAATACACATGCAAGATACCTCTGGGCAATTTTTCTTTGTTTCCCTGTTTTTTTTTAAAGGAATAGAGTTTAAGGGTCAGTTCAGACAAATTACTAGAATGTCCAAGCTACTCTGGATAGTACACAGAACAAACTTTCTCATGGGGAACTCTTTCCTTTCTAGAGAGTAGTTCTCGCCGTTTGTAAAGCCCCTTTGCAACATTTTAACCGACTCCATTGCAGACTTTCGAAATCAACAGCCTTTAAAATGTGCTTTGTACCTGAATTCCATATCTGATGTATCGAGATTTAGCTCTGAACATGGAGCATCAAATCATACTTCATATGTGTGTTACATTACAAAAATGTGGCAGTCAAATACTCATTCCATTCTAATATTTCAGTCTTGAAAGAACAGATATGGGTGTTTTACCAACTCACTGCCTCACCTGCTAACACCTGCCACTGCAAGTTCCTTCCTTCAAATCCTTTTCCACCACCACCTCGGCCAGGCCTCAACTTGGCCCAGCACCTTTCTGCCTTTTATCTCCGCTGATGGAGCCAGCCATTGAAGCAACCTCGACGCCACCCCCACCCCTCCCCAACCTTTCTCTCTGTCTCTTTACCGCGCGCCTGCACAATAGCCTCGCTCGGCAGAGTTCCAAGAACAGTGTTTGTCCGATCACCACTGCAGCCCCACCCCCCTTTTATTGGTGTGTGTGTGTGTGTGTGTGTGTATGTGTTTGTCTGTAGGGACAGTGAGTGTTTGTGTGGTGTGTGTAGGTTGTGCGTGCACAGTTTTTCAGGCAACCAGTAGGGAGGTGTGGCCGGATCGTAACTTAAATAGCAAAAATAAAGAAAAAAATTTAGCTGAATATTTGCGTCTGAGTTGCAAAGTGGGAGGGTTGTGTTGAGCATCCAGGATTCTAGGGGTAAAACTTTGGATAACGGTGTTTGATGACTCCCCATTGAGTCCTCAGCCAAAGATGAGTAACTGTTAGAACATACACAGTTCTTGATTGAGAATAAGTCAAAGGTGCAAGCTTTGTTTGTTGTACAAGGAAGGAAATCAGTTTATGACTTCCAAGTGGATTTGGGTAAACATTCCAAAATTCTATTGTGTACAGTACACCTGATAGTAATCGGAAGTTCAAGACATTCCTTGATAAAGTATACTGATAAAGTATTCAACAGTTTTAAGTGAGTTTTCTTTAGGATTATGGGCAGTTTTCTGATGAATGTTACAACTGTGTTTTGTTCCCAATTGCAGAGATGATCGAATTATCTATGTCTGATTCTATGATTGGCTTTGTCTCTATAGCAACACTGGCTGAGGCTCATGGGTAGTGTAGCCTTTATAACTACCTACCAACCAATGAGAGGGGGGGGAAACAATATCCTAGAAACTTATTTCTGTTTTGGACCACTTGGGGTTTTGTTAAAAGAAAACTTTGGAATCTACAAATGAGAATAACATCGGAAGTGGCTCCCATTTTACAGCTCTATATATGACTCGGAAAACAGCCCGGGATGTGTGATGAGATTTGAAAGCACACTTTATCCTGTGCTTTCTTTTTCTCATTTCTTTCTTCAATCGCCCAGAAATACACACACATGTACTCGCACATCTTAAGTCTTAAGCGTCTATACCCTGAGCCCTGCTGCTCTGCCCGGGGTATGGCCGTTGCATTCTCCTTTGTACTATGCCACTGACCTCCAAGCTCACTGGGAGCGCACCTCTGCAGGGCCTGGCCCAAAGCCGGACGCTTGATGTGGACATATTTGGAGCGACGGGTCCCCTTCACCCGGGCAACCAGGCCCTTTTGAGCCCTTACCCCTCACTGTTTGCCCAGCCACTCTTTCCTCCTTGGGCCAACTCTTCTTCTTCTTCTTCATCTCCCCCTCGCCTTGGTACGGGAAGAAAGCTTGAGAGACAGCGTGTTGTTTTGTGCTCACTGCTTGGTTGTGCTGCTGGTGGCCGGCTTCCTATGGTGTACCAAAGCTCCCATTCACTTTCTCTCTCTTTCTTCTGACCTCCCCCAGGGAAAGAACCCCTGTTTGATCACATTAGGGGAGAAAGAGAGAGATCAGTGATGCTTTTGACATTCCCACTAGCTTTTGACAGTCCTATGTGCTGCTGATCAGTTTGCCCGGCACCAGCAAGTGGCCCCTTGAGTCTCTCCTTTTATATATTTTTTTAAGGCCAGCCATTGAGAAGCCTTTTGATTAGACTGTGTGGGTAGAGCTTAGATGGACTGCTGCATCATTTCTTATTTCACACTTTTCTCTTGATTCTGCTCCCCCCCATCTTTCATAAAAGCTTGGTCGACCGCTTTTTTGGAAACGCCAACTTCTCTGATCTTCTAGGGAGAAAGACAAGCTCTCAAGTGAATGTGAGCCACAGCATGCGGATGTGACAACGCAGCCCCAGCTTTGATCTGATATTTTAGCCATTTGAAAAAGCAAAGATGCAAGCTCGACAAAGTTGGTGAGAACAATAGAAGTTTCTTCAAAAGCTGAATCACACAGTGGGCGTTGCGTAATTACTCGCTTTGATATTGTTCTTTCCTTATCAGCACTCGGAATCATTCTGATAGTGTGCACCGCTCCCCTCCTCCTCTTTGATCGGCAAGGTTTGAGTGTACTGAGAAATCTGATGTGGTTTTGGGGTATGTGCACTTTACATTCACCGGAGGCCATGCTCACAAAGAAGCAGCATTTGCGAAAAGGCTTAAGGAAGAAGGCCTCCGGAATCTTGTTTTATTTATGCCAAAAATGTCTGGCCACAATTAACCAACCACAACCACTCTGAATGTCAATTTAGGTCATTTTCTACCCTCACAAAAGCCCTGGACTTGGAGCCCATGAAGCAGAAAAAAGCTGATGTAATGGGTTTAAGAAAATCTCCGAGGGGAGTCAAACCTTACCCACACACACCCCACTCCCCCTCCAAAATCCCACTCCTTCAAGCTCATCCGAATCGGTCACCACCTTTGGTCCCCCCCCCCCCCCCCCCCCATAGTTATGGTTACTTTGATCCCAAAGTTCTACTGGTTCGAAACTTTCACAGGAAGAGTTTGAGCTTTTAGATAACGGTTTGTGATGGTTCCCAATAAAAAAAAGAGAATGACAGCGAGAGAGAGAGAAAAGGTTTATGATTCACTGATTTAGTGTTTGGGGTGGGGGAAGGGGGCAGGAGATGAAGGCAACGGGACGAGGAAGAGAAAGAGAAAAAAAAGAGGGAGGGAGGGGGTGGTAAAGAAAAGAAATCCCAGCCTTGGCACACACACACACAGACTCTCTGTGCAGCGTCAAGCACAAAAGAAACCTGTAACGCCTCCAGATTCCTTCTAGTCGAGTATCAAAGACATGCTTTGCTTTAGAACAAGAGACTAGTGGGGTAAGATACGGACTGAGTGAGCCAGTGAACCCAGCACTGGCTCGGTTGGGTGCTGCGAGTTAATCTCTCAGATAGGATTTTGTCCCCCCTCCTCCTCCTACTTCTTCTTCTTTCTTCTTCTCCTCCACCCCCTCCCTCTCTTTGGGGATATCGGTATTACTGTGTAGCTGTGAATAGAGGGACTTGTCTAACCTGATCACTGGTCAGAATAAACGTCGGGAGAGGCTCCAAATCACATGTAGAGATGGGCTGCTGCTTTCAAGTTCAAAGGTGGAGGAGAAACTCACAGAGGTCCATCCTGGTTCCTTTAGCATGTCTTAGACTCCCAACAATACAAATGAATAGATTAAAAAAGTGTTATAAATGGAGGTGTAACATGTGCAGCAGCTAATTGAATTTAATATCACATTTTATGGATGGTTAAGGTTTCATCGGAGGTTTGTTGCTCTAAGTTGAATTGCCTTTGCAGTCAATATAAATGCTTGAAAGTTGTACTCTATGCTTGTTGTTACTCAACATTGTCTAGGCCAGGAACCAATGCTCTACATGATCAATTCCCCAATCTACTCTACCTTTCAATTCATTATTATGTTGTTTCCGACAGCCTACTATGATGTCTCTAAGGTGAATTGCAACTAAAAGCCCCAAACTCAATAATCACTTAAACATGATTGTTTGCTAAAGAGTTTACTTTTAGTATAGCCTAATCCTAAGGCATCAACAAAGCAATTTGCAGTATGGAGAACTTCCAAATATCTTTGGGTACTCCCGAACTTGCCAGCCAAGCTTCCATTCAAGAAATATAAGTAGAAACCTGAATGATGATGACTCCCCTCTCTTCATCTAAGCACCCTTTAAATCCACCCCAATCCACGCTTCTCCATGGCATTATTCCTGGAAAATGGCCCTGGCTTTGTTTATTCACATTCTCATTTCCTCTGGAATATCATTAGCTCCTTGGAGGGCTGAGCTCCTGGAATCGAGCGCTCTGTTTCACCCTCATCGTGTGAAGGCGATCGTGCTTGCCATTCACAGAACCCAGGCAGCAAGGGGAAAAAGAAAGAGACAGGCAAGGAAGAAAAAAAAAAAAAAGCAGACGCAAGTGAGCCACGAGACTTGAGGAAAATCTGATTCTACTTGCGCCAGTGTTCACAAGGAAAATCAATCTCCCAACCCAACCACCACCACTGCCACCACTTATTCTTCTGTGTTTTCTTTAAAGGTCGCTACATTTGAAACTAAATGGTGAGGTTAATTGCCGGCGATACTTAACACATTCCACATGTGGTTGAATGGTGCCTGTGCTCTTCATCTCCTTCCCTGGGTCCAGTGTGACCTTAGCCTTCTCACCCGGAAGTGATGTAGGTGAGCACTTCCTCCGGTGTAGTCGGAGCCCCAGTAAGTGTTTCCTAAAGAAAACAAGTCGGAGGCGGCCGAAATCCGAAACCAGCGCTAATGCTGGCTGCCTCTCCACCTTGCCTTCCTCCTCCCCTCCCTCCCTCCCGAAACCCTGTGGCCAGAGGGGGAGAGAGCCGAGGTAAGGAGGGAGGGGGAGTGTAGGAGCTCCCAGACAGTTCAAACCCACTGTCTGTACACACATTCATTTAAGTGTGTGAACATGTGCATATACTGTAAGTCCGGTTCACATTCCTCTAAGCTCCTCAGTGGCGGGGAGAGCTCACAATCCTCAGCAAACACACAGTGCGGCCTAAAGCCAACGCTCTGGTTAGCCTAACCTAGTCTAGCCACGCCCTGACAGACAACAGCGTGCTATGGCCAAAACGGCTTGTTTGTGCTGTTGTTGTGTGAAGGTCATTCACGGAGCAAAGTGTGCGTGTGGATAATATGAACCTGACCCCTGACCTTTAGCAGAAATCCCTTTCTGTCTCTCCTCTGTGGATTACAACACACGCACGCATATACACATTCTCTCAAATATATGCTGTATATCCACAGCAGTTGAGTCCACGGTCACTCTGATTTCATATTGCGGTTCTCCACTTTGCGATGCCAGGGCTACTGTGCATTCCTTTTTTAATCCAAAATCTCAAAGCATCGAGGTTTAGGAGGCACAGCTTTTGATCAAGAGCCAGACGTGTTTGATCTCCACAGGCCGCCACAATCGCATACTGTAAATCCACAATCCTTAAGCTTCACATGGAGACTGGCCCGACTGAAATCAATATTTGGTCCAGGAGAGAAAATCGCTGTGCTGAGGAGAGAGAGCTGGCAGATGATTCTCTATGTTCATCCTTTTATCTTTTGGCAAAAAGCATATTGTGGAGATATAATGCTCAAAGTTATTGTTATTGGCATCAGAAAAACCATGCTTCCACATGAATGGTGAAGTCTTTGGGTTTTGGTCAGCTGGTTAGACTACATGAACAAGACATACCAGGTGGCTTTAAGAAAATGGAAAGGACAATTTTCGGTCCATTAAAGGATTTGTGTTGAATCTATTTAAGAAATTATCTGCTGATTCACTGATAATGAAAATAATTGGTAGAACCCTAAAAAGTAAAGAAAATCCTGCCCATCCACTTGTTGGTCAGATGTATTATTTAGTCTGGATGAGGAAGAGCAGTAGTCTCTAGAACCTGCAACAGTTTGAGGTTTTTCCTCATGAAGCATTGGGAGAGACCAAGGAAAACAACACTTGGGAATATTTCCTCCACAACTTCCCACCATCGTCCCAAACCGGGGTCTGGACAAGGTTGCCGCCATGTTGTCCACTTCAGAGGGAAGGGGTGGAGGGAGATGAAGAGAGGAGGGGGGGTAGGGTGGGGGAGGAAGGGCAATATGGGGCTATGCTCTAATCCCATTCCAGTG
Organism: Ammodytes dubius; assembly: GCA_026122265.1. Lineage (NCBI taxonomy): Eukaryota > Metazoa > Chordata > Actinopteri > Uranoscopiformes > Ammodytidae > Ammodytes > Ammodytes dubius. The sequence continues at coordinate 28,291,418 of CM047507.1, read as the reverse complement.
GGCCCAGCAGCAGCTTGCACTGCATTCCACAACTGTGGGGGCTTTTTGGGCAGGGAGGGAGGGAGGGAGGGAGGGCGCAGCATTCCACCATGGCCGGGGCCATCAAAGACGCCGTGCAACATCAAAAGCCACTCAGAGCCTAGGTGTTGATGACTGCAATCCTCCCCTCAGTCCACTTTTAGCAACCTCAACCCCTCAGCCCTCCAAACACACCACACACACACACACACACACACACACACACACACACACACACCACACACACACACACACACACACACACACACACACACACACACACACACACACACACAGAGCGGGCTGACTGTGCCAGGTATGTGCGCCCTCCAGCCTCGCTCCTTCCACGCCGGGCTCACCAAGCCATTCTGCAGCAGCATTAATCATAAGCTCATTAAGCAGTGACATTGACTTTTGTTTTATGGTGCGGGTTGAAGAGATGTCGTGTGAGATGCCACTGATATTTGGGGCGGTGCTGGCAGTGGACATAGTCTCAGCTGCACAAACACTGAATGTGCTGTTGAACAACAACAACAGCAGAGTGGTTTGATAAATGGTGTAATACTGAAATGCTTAGGCCCTTAATTGATTAGCCAACTCTTTTGATGAACAATTACTCGATTTAAGTCATTTCTCAAGAGGTATGCAAAACACTTGCCAGTTTCTACTTCTGAGATGTGAAGATTTGCTGTTTTTTTCTCTGTATTTATACAATTGAAAATTCATGTTTTTAGTTTTTATTTTCATTATTTTATTTTCCTTACTATGTGTCCAATAATAACAGACATTTTGAGGACATCCCCTTGGGCTCTGGAGAACCTGTCTTTGGAAACATGTTATTGACCAAACAATCGATTCTTAATTAATTGAGTTAATCTAGTGTGTTTGTTTTTCTGTGATTCAAAGAAAACCTCATGATTGTTTTATGTAGAAAGTGACATTGAGATTTCTCTTCATAATAAAATCTTGTGAGAAATGTGTTTGGCAAGAAAACAAACCTGTACACCCGCCTGTGTGCTGTACAGAATTGTTTATTAATGAGCCCTGTACATAGTTAGTCATGCTAATGAATTCACTGCGATACCTTGATGCTGACACATGTATGGTAGTGCTACCTCCTTTCCTAATGTTCCTCATAAGGACAGCAGCCTCTTGCACACGGAGACAATGTGTGTGCACGCTGGTGTTACTTTATCCATGCACATAGATACTGTGATCTCTTCAGGGAAAAAGGGGGTGGATGGGTGGGGAGTAGTTGTTTCCACTCCCCGCTCTTTTCAAAATGGTGGCATCCAGCCCAATGTTGACCCCTGAACTTTGTCGGCCTGTCCTTTGTTCGTGTCACTTTGGATTTTAAAGACTGAAGAGCTGAAAGTGACACCAGGGAGCCTTTTTGAGTGTGCACACACACACACACACACATACACGCACACACACACATGCGCCATTCACCGTTCAGGGATGCACTCGCGGAGAGTTAATAGAGTCACAAGCTCGGCGTCCTGTTCAGTGTTAAAGCTGTCAACTCCACAGCCTTGTGCTACATATCAGAACATTTACATGATATTAGGTGTCCTCTGCCAGCGTCCCCTGCTCACGCTGAAACCATGACACTTGTTTGCTTTGCCCGTTGCTATGAAGATGGCGTGGAGGTGATTCTCAGGGAAGGTTAAGGAGGGGACAGCGAGCAGGAGGCGGGGGCCAACAGACAGAAGATGAGTGGCACCGAGGCTCACATCACAAAGCCGGCTTGCACGCCCTTGACATAAAGGCAAAGTTTTCTTACCAATGTTTACATTCAATTATCTCTTGTTATCTCTTGTTTGAACTTACTATGTTCAATTACCTCATAAACATAATTAGTTCGCTGGCCAGAAGCGTTGTCGGATTGTTGATATCCTACCCGGTCTCACAGTGTTATGTGAAATGGATATGTTGGTCCACAGTGCAAAACGTAGTAGTTTCCACACAAAAAATTGTGGGTTATTTTTTATCTATTCATTTCTAATGGACAGTGAACATGTCACATGGTGGGCCTATCTTTTATCCTCCTAGATTCAATTTAAATGTGCTTATGCAACCTTATATCACAGAAACGTAATTGATGATCTAGTGTTGACAGCGTCTCCTTTTTCCAGGCCCCCCCTCCATCCCCCCTTTACACCGTGTGTTTTCTGTAACACACTCCCCTTTTTATACGCAGGCTTAGACTGGCAAAAAAAAAAGAAAAGATGGATGCCGGGCTAGCCTGGCTAATTGTTACTTTGGTCCCAGTGGAGAAGACAAAAGGGAGGAAGTCTTCATTATTTGGGAGGAGAAGCCGAGGGATCCCTTTACGGCGATAGTGTTACAGGAGGTGGAGTGTCGGCCCCACCTGTAGGGCCCTCCCAGCTGCTCCAACTGTAACTAGATCCCTCTCCCTCTCTCCTCAAGGCTACCAGTCCGCTTTGAAGTTATTTCTAGTGCTGGGAAAGAGGGGCATAGAGCGACCGACAGGGCCAAAGAGTGACAGAGAGAGTGAGAGGGGAGGTGTGTGTGTGTGTGTGTGTGTGTGTGTATGTTCTGTGTCGGTGCATGCATTTAAGTTTGTGAGTCTATTTGTGCATGCTATACATAGAAGGCTGCAATTCAAAACTCTTTCTCGTCTCTTGCACTTGAACCTCCGCGTGCAGATATGAAAACAAGACATGTGTTGTTGGTTTGGAGATTGCTTGACATATTGTGATATGTAGCAAACAAATCAACCTCACAACAAGCCCTGAGAACATGTTATGTATTGGCTATAAAAACAGACCACCCAATACCTCCATTGACAGTTTTTTTCCTTGCAGAAAATTGGGAGAACAACTGATAGAAGAGTGGTGCAGGAAGCTGGTGAAAGCACATTTTCAAACTAAGAGTCTGATGTGTAAAACACACACACAAACACACAACACACACACACACACACACACACACACACCACACACACACACCACACACACAACAACACACCACAACCACACACACACACAAACACACACACACACACACACATCCCAATCTACCAACAGACAGAGAGAGAGAGAGACCTGGCCTTCTGCTTCATTAGGGATTCCTTAGAGTCATCTCTTGCAAGATCAAAAGCGAGAGGAGGCATTCCACATGAACAGATGGCGACTTGACCTTGGTAAAAATTTGACCTTTGACCCTTACCTGTCAATCAATTGCGACTTGCCACCCACTTAATAATATGTGTACTATTATCACAAGAGCAAACGTGAATTTATGAATGGAAAAAACCCACACAGAGGTTTTTTTTTGTGTTTTGGTTTCTTCGTTTTTTGTACGGCCTCAAGCAATATTTGTGTGCGGCCTTACAAACTTTAAATCGGGATGCCACTTTCACCCACAAGGACGGCGCAGCTCATGTAAGCACACAGCAGCAAACACCCCTCACAACTCAGCGGCTCTCCCCTCCATATGTTTACCAAAGGTCTGAGAAAATGTTTGCTTGGGGAGAGAGGTCATTTGTGTCCTTACTGCAGAAGAGGTTTTTTAGTAGGGAAACAGGTTTGTAATTGGCTACGGCTTGCTGCCATGTCTAGCCTGTACAGAACGCCGAAGATGACTAAGTTCTTACCGTGCAACAATTTGCCGTCGGGGGGAGGTGGGGGGGGGGGGGGTGCGCAGCAGGGCGGGGTTTGGAGGAGCTGATGCTAACATTGGTGTTGACATTTTGATACATTTTGATGTTTCGGCCAACAGTTTTATGCTCGTTTGCCGGTTATATCATTTGGGCTCGTCGGTCTGGTGTTTTTATTGCTCTGGTGACATCTTTGATGCTCATAAGATTTAAGATAAGTGTTTTTTTTTGGCCTCCTTTTCTGGGCCACCCACCACCAGCCACCACTGAAAAATATGGATCTGAAATGACTGAATAATTTCACCACCAACATTGCAAGTTTTCTGCCTTTTAGATAGATTTGAAAGGTTAACAGGTAGTCAATCTGCATGGGTTGGTCTGTACTGACACACCTATGATGTTCTTTAGTTGACTACAGATATAGTGTATTATATTTTCTCATATACATACACTGCCAGATGGTGTGAATGTCTGCGGATGTACCATGAGACTCACGGTTGTGTAAGTTTGTGTCTGGGTGTCTTGTGTTGTGTGCTTGTTGAAAGTCCAGTCCTGCATACCACTGCCATGTTCTGTCCTTTGCCTGAAGAAGCTCCCTCTTTCTTCTTTCTTTCATAACAACTCTCTGAGTGATGTGACCAACTCAACCACTGTTGGCAAAGACTGGTGTGTTATTCCAGGAAGTTCACAATAACCCCCCCCGCCCCCCACCCCTTCTCTCTCTCTCTCTCCTCTCTCTGTTATAAAGCGGGAGGTGGAAGCCCAGTTCTGGTGGAAGGGGGAAAAGTGTTGAGGTTGGGGAGGGGCATTGGAGGAGGTCGGAGGGGTCGGCCGAATTAAAAGGGCCCGGGGGAGGTGGGCGGGATGCTGCTTCTTCAACGGGGTGAATGAGTTCACAGCCAATCGAATCGGACGGTCGGCGAGAGGTTGCCACTGAGTTATCCCCTCGGTCACCCCCATGATGTGTTTCATGCTACATGCTAGCCCTCTCTTATATGCAGACTTAGCTCAAACAGTGAGATACGTAAACACACGCACAAGCGCCGAGGAAGCAGGTGGGTGTGAGGACTGGCGCCCTGCCCAGGTTTTTCTTCCTCTAGATTCCGTGTACTTGTGAAATGGGTGCCAGTTTTTTTTTTTTTTTTTCTACTAGTATTCATAAAAGAAAAATCTATGAACAACAGATCCGCGCGGTTAATCATTTAGCTATAGCCCCGACAAAGAACATCTTGTAAAAATTGTCTTTGGCTGGCACCAGCCATGGGACAACAACAAGGCCGCCTTTGATTGTTGGGAAAGCAACTCATCCTCAGGGGTGACATAAATGCCATTGCAAGAAGTGTTGCAACTCAGTCCTGGGTAAAATAGTGGAGCTTGATTCATATAATATATATATAAATAAACTTTATTTTTTTTATAGATGTTTCAAGTATGGGCCTATGTCTACGTTCATCCCCTATAGATCAGTTAAGTTTAGGGATCATTCCCCTCTCCCATCCGCATATACTTGCCTTTGATGTTTTGATCTCCTGGTGAAAGGATGCACAGCACGTTAAGCGCTGTATTTCAGCAATGATTTTTACCCCATGAGCATATTTTTTTTTCTCCATAAGATCACAAGGCTTCCATGGCTGGTGGGGTTAAAAGAAAGAGAGGGGCATAATCTTTTTGAAAATTTCTGCTTCGTCTCAAAGAAAGTTTTTTTCTTTTTTAAACTTGGAGGTTGTTTCATGTGCAAATGCAGACATTTATTGAAGTTGAATATTTCAAAGGAATTTTAAAGAATGTGTGAAAACTAACTGATAATTACTTTTTATGTCCTCTTTTTCGGCTTTTTTGGTTAAAGTGGGAGTGCAAGTGAGGATAGATTTTGTAATGAGCACACGGAAATAAAGAAAAAAGACAAGCTCTTTCATGCTAGGGCCATATAGTTGGTGAGGGGCTGGGGAGGAAGACTGTTTTGGAGGTGTGGGAGGGACGAAGGGGGTCTGTAACCGGGGCCACCAATAATTTAGAGGGAGAGAGGAGTAAAAAGGGGGTGCGGCTAAGGGGAGGGGGTGAGGTAAGGGGGGGGGGGGGCAAAGAAGTGGTTGTTGTATGATCAAAGGCTCAGCGAATTGTGTCACAGACAGACGGAGAAGAATGGCGTTGGATGGTGTGACTTGCATTTTGATTTCCTTTGAGAGGCAGGGGGCGGGGGGAGGAGTGGGACCTCGGTGGGGGCAGTGGTGGGAGTTTTTTTAGAAGTGGGTCCCTGTTTTGATCCCATTACCAACTGTTATCAGGCCACTTGTTCTCAAAGGAGACTTGGGCGTGACCAAGTTAAAAGAAAGTTCTGCAATTTATGATTTTATCTCAGCTGAATCAAACATTTCCAGTTCCAAGTGTAAAGTTTTTTTTTATTGAAATTTTATGAAAATATGTTTTAAAAAATAAATGAAAATGCATGATAAAAGCGCCTCATGTATTTGAAATGCAACACTCAGCAATAGAGATAAACACAATTTATAAAGACCACTTTGAAATTACAATGACACAAAAGAAGTTGCTATTAAATGATAAGGAGCATCCCATGCAAGCAGGGACTTCTACAGGTGGTTTTGCAGAATGGGTGGGGGTGGGGGGGGGGGGGGGGGGGGGGGGGGCTCGTGTGGGGGTGTGGCTAACTTGAGTGACAGGTGGAGTTCAAATCCACTGCCAGGATTTCATTGAGAGTGTGGCCTGTGGTAACGAGATATTCATGTGAAAGGCTGCCTCCCCTCGAGGGGCAAGACAGGCAGGGCACAACAGGAGCCGCCCCCTTGTGGCACTTCAGGGGCGCCAGATGCCCTTCACCCAAAAAACCCTGGGTCTACGGAGGAGCGGGGCTAAAGTGGAGCAAATCGGGGTGTTTCCAGTGGGCTGAGCTTGTGTGATTTGGGGCCTATAGCGGGGAAAGCTAGCAGTCTGAACACAAGAGGGGGACAGTCTCAGTCAGTTTGTGTGTGGTTTGTGCGTTTGTGTGTGAAGGCACGTTTGCATATGTGCTAGCTCGTTACTCTTTTGTTGCGCACCACAGTAGCCGGTAGCTGTGACCCACTTCACTGGATCTCCATCGCTCATCCCAAAGCAAACTCCTTTGGTCTTTTGCTTCCCATTCCCATTCCAGCATCCATTCCATCAAGTCCTATGTACGTGAACGTCTGACAAAAAAACAAGGAAAAATCCCCGTGGTGGAGATAATGGCGCAATGGCCAGCCTCTAAAATAACAACACGGCCCACAACAACAACACTGCCCCATTTTGGAGTGCGAGAGCCCCCTCACAATGGCCCAGTGTTCGGGACCCAGGGGCGCAGGCGGGGCTCCCTGCTGCCATCCAGGCTGTTAGGCAGGAGAGAGAGACAGGTCAGAATCACAGTGCTACTCTTCCTGGAACTCCTCTTAGATTCAATGAAGACACAAGACTTCGAAATCCCCCTCCTACCATGACACTCTTAGCTTCCTCCACAACAGCTCATAGGGCATCACCAGTGTTACCTTAGGTGACTGGGATGTGCGGTATGTCTCTGAGAATTGTGACGGTTTGTTGAATGATGACATGTGGGAGGGGCAGGTTGGATGGTAACCTGGCGAGGTAACTCTCTTTTATCTTCGTTTCTCCCCTTCAATTTTGACGTCCGCCAAACGCTGAGAGGGAGAGCACGCTCTGAAATTATCATACCAAATGTGTGCGTAATGTGTACCTGCTCCTGCCAGCCCTAGGGCTCATAGCTATCTTCCCAGCAGTCCACAGCAACAGCAGCTCTCTCTGCTCACCTATGTTGTTTACAAGAGAAAAAAGCGGCTCAGCAGAAACTGTACATTGAGTCTATAGAATACAGCCAGTAAAGGTGACTGCATCCTGTGGATTGTGAAAAGGTGTTTTTGAATCAACGTAGCCTTGATACGTGAAGACCTTCTCTTCAGTCTTTTGAGAGCATGGTCCATTTTGTATGGAAAGGACAAGAATTGACAACTGGAGCTTAATCTCTCATGTTTTTGTCATGTGTCTGTGCGTGGGAGGCCTGGGGAGGAGGAGGATTCAAGGATGTTTTTCTCAAAAGGTGCATTTCAGAATGGAAGAGAAAACCGTATGTCTCTTGTGTTGTCATGTTCTTTCCAGCTTAAGTTGGAAAGGACATGACACAAAGTCTTTAGTTCTTTATTCTATAGCGCTTTTTCTTCATCTGAAAATCACCAATACTTTCTACTCACTGTCTCTTACAATCAGGATTTCATCCCTAATGTCAGGGAGAAAAAAAGATGCTGCACCTTGGAGCTCCATGACGGCACACGTTGCCACATTCCTTCCCTATGACTCCTCCATAGTCAAACCTGATTTGCATATGAGCCCCTTACTCTGAGCTCTCAGTCCTCCCCGAAAACTCTCCTCCAGGTCAGGGGCTTGACCCCCCCCCCTCAGCCCTGCAGGCCCTGAAGTGACGAGGCGCCTTCTGAATATCTCCCTCAATTGGCCCATCGCTGCACGACCAACCTGCTCCCAACGTGATGGAAAAGGGGGTTCAGAGTTCAGGGGTCAGGGGGAGGGAGGAGGGTATCTGGGGTCATCAGCAGTGGCCCAGGGGCTCGGCGCCACAGTTGCCGGCTGGCTGATTGGGCTGCTGTGGTCGTTGGGTTAATAGGATAAGTGGCCTTTTGCAGGTCACTCTGTGGCTCAGTTCTAATGCTAATACAGGAGATTGTCTTTGCCACCGTTGCCAGGGCGGCGAAGGCATCCACAGGATTCTGGGACTCTCCACTTGGTTACAGTTTTAATCCGACCCCCCCCCCCCCCCCCCGTGCGATGTGAGCCGGAACATCATTTAATCCTGGTGAATGGCTGACATAGGAGTTTGTCTCGTGCTTTTTGTTTTTTTTTGGTTTGTGTTCTAAGTTTAATGCCTTTTTTATTTATTGCACATTTCATTAAAAGCTCTGGTCTGTTACTTTCCTGATGATACAGATGCCTCTTGGGACTGCATACCAGCACATACACAAGAGGGGTGATTAGAAAGTCTCAAGCGAGCTAAAAATGTGGAATAAATATCTATTGTTTTTCAACCATTTTTTAAATTCTCTGCATTCTATGACAACCTGTCTCACACCTAGCACCTCTCTTGTTTTCTTAACATCTTCCCACAAGGAAACTCGCTTTAAGATGAATGCTTCTGTAAGTTTGCAATTAAGCAGTCTGCCATCTCTGTCTTTTTTTTGGCTCAGTGAGTGAGTCAGTGTTGTGATGTCTCCCATCCTTCTAGCTTTAATCTTCTCTAAAAGGCATTGTCTAAGCACTTTATGTAGAGCTTTTTGGTACAGAGTATGTGGGCCAATTGAGTGGCTTTAAGTGTAATTAAAGCTTGTGATGTACTGAAAGATACTGGTCAGACTGTCTGTGCGTTGGGTTGAAACGTCAGCATCCACTTTTTTAATTTAATAAGGGAAGAATGTATCCATTCATTGTGCATGTATGGACAATAACCCAATAGAAATGGCAGCACCATTAGTCACTAGCAGCAATAAGAGTGGAAGTAGACTTAACACATTGTTCCTTAAGTAGAAAATACAGTGAAATTTAACTAGTCAGCGGATCGGCGGGGAAAAGCACATAAATCCCAGTTTTGCTTATCTGCTGCTATTCTTTGAGGGGGGGTGGGGGGGGGGGGACTGGAATGCCTGTACTTTATAGATCCTGCCAGAGTTTGCCGCACACAGCTTAAAACTTCAGAGGCGTCTAAAGCTCTTAAGCTCTTATGTTTCATTAAGGAGAAAATGGGTGACAAGTGGATTATGAATTGCGGCACTCCCTGGTAATGCCGGGGACCCTCTAACTGGATGCGTCGTGTGGGGCTCTTTTCATGTTCTCTTGACACACTGTACATGTTAGTTTTATGTTTCTCCGGACCGTATTAGGGACTTGGGGACACAAAATGCTCAGTTGAGTTGTGATGTGTCTTGGGGCTGAGATGTTTACACTGTGGAGTATATCACAAGGTTGCCCACATGGTTGATATATGAATAATAACTCTTCTTTGATATAAATACTCATCTATGCCATTCTGTGTCCTTTCCAGATGCATCCTTTGGGACTATGTAATAATAACGATGAAGAGGACCTCTATGAGTACGGCTGGGTCGGAGTGGTGAAGCTGGAACAACCAGAGCTGGACCCAAGTTGTCTCACGGTGCTTGGCAAGGTAAAGAACTGTTTGTCTAACTTTTTTTTTTCAAGTGTCTTTGTGTTGCCACTAACTACATATCCCCACACTGCTTGTACATGTCATTTTAGTTCCCAATCATTAACGTAAAACATATCTAATCTATTAATAATCCTGCAATTGGGACTTGAATTAATTTGACATATTAATGTGATGAATTGATCCGGTTGAGAACATATGTATTTAGATGACTGCTTCATTCATTACACAGTGAAAGATTATGTAGCCATATTCAAGGTTAAAAAAATGCTTTACAACACTATCCACAGGCAATTTTCACATCTTTTGAGGTAGCTACATGACAGATTAATAATTTGATCAATATTTGCCTGTAAACACAATCTTTGAAAAAAATTCTTACATGTGCGGATCAACAGAGTAAACAATGATATCAGATGTATTGAATGCGTGGATTGAGATTGTTTTGGGGCTCCATAAGCGATAAAGCATAAATGTGCAGACAGCATGGATAATTCTTTCCCATTGTACTTAATTGAACCCTTTTTAAGAATGCATCTTTGATCTTTTGTAGTCGCGGGAGACAATTCACGGAAGGATGATTTTTGTGTGATTTTAGTTTTAGCTACTTCCCCCTTGCTGGGAAAAAACAAGGGTGAAGTGAATCCCTTCCTTGTCTCTCACCGCCCCCTGTCCCACACACACACACACACACACACACACACACACACACACACACACACACACACACACCACACACACACACACACCCAGTACCCAGACCCCTCTGGAGTCTCCGAGTGGTATTTTATCATGCTTTAATTAAGTGTTCCTCTTAATGGAATGTACCAACATTCCCGGAGGATGAGGGGCGGTGGGGTGGTTGGGGGGGGCTTAGTCTCATTTCTCCTGTTCATGCCGCTGACAGAAGAGAGCAGCCATCATAATTTAAGGAGCCCTCGTGTCTCATAGACATGCTAATGGTGCACTTTCTCCGCTGATGGTTGCTGATACCTAGCTGATGAGCACTTATGCCTAGACCCTGAAAACTGACCCAATGTCCAAACTCTTCTTTGACCGGAGCTAAGAATAAACCATGGCCGCGGGTGGCTTTACTCATTAGTAAATGGTCCTGATTAAGGTGACGTCCATGTTTTAGGAGCAGTTAACAACTCCAGAGGGAAAACAATGAAGCTATAATGGTTTAATTGGTTGTTTACCACTTGCAGCTACTGTTATTGTACTGTAGGCTCATTTAAATGGGATCAGTATGCCCTTGGGACAGTTACAGACTGTAATGTCTTAGAGAGAAAAAAGTCAATTATTTTTAATAGTAGGTGGTGAATATTTCACATATAAGGCTATTAATGCACGTGATATTTTTATTTTCATTTTCGTCTTTTTCTCACTCATCTTGCACATAAGGTTCCTACCTCATTCTTAACATTCCAATTTTGACAGATTAAGGGAATTAATCAATAAACGAATAAATATATATATTAAAAAAAGTTGTATGCCGCTTCAGTTGGGAATGGTAGAAAACAAGTTTGAAAAAGTCTTAACAATCTTGGCAAGTGGAGTGAGAAAGGAAGGGATTTTAACAGGCCTCTGTAGCTCTGTGCTCATCTCTGCTCGAGGTCAGAGGCTTAAGTCTAAATCAGCCACTAGTAACAAAACACCTGAATGTCCTACCGCACTGTTGGGAGTTGAGTTGCATTGTGGGTAATGTATGTGCCAGGTTTTTGACAAGAAAGAAGAATGCAAGGGATAGGAAAGACAATATACATCTGGGTCTGCTGCATCAATTGTGGTCCAGGCATCCCATACAGACATATGCGAGTATGACAACATGACATTGTCAATTACAGTCCTTGTCCTTTCAATTACATTTTTTTACAATTTGAGTCAAACATTGATTAAGTTATAACATTTTTAATTGGTGCCAAATGTAGTACATTTTCAGGAATTATTACATAATTGTGTGCTACATGGCAGACACCTTCGCCAGTGACCTGTTGGCCTCTAGCCAGCATCCCTAACATCTAGACCACTCTTGTTTCCCATTCAGTATTTATCCACCCAGTACTATAATTGATTGAAGAAGGGGGAAAAGCCCATTGTTGCATCTTAACAGACCCTCTGGGCCCCGATCACAGCTGGGTGCCTTGTGTGTTGGCAACGTGGCCTTTCTGCCAGGGCCAGACAGTGCAGTGTTTACCCCCTGCCAGTCTGCTTACTCTGCCCAGCCATCCAGGCCTCCGTGCCCAAGCCCCAGGTCCGGATACTATGCCCACACTCTCACACACACACACTCACCCTCCACAGCCACAGAGTCGAGTCCTCACGCTAAGCAAAGCCCCCCCGCGCCATACCCCAACCGACTGGCCCCTGACTGAACCCTTCGCTTGCCACTTTGCCACCAACAGTGTCAGGGTCTTGTCTGGTCAATTTAGATTCAACTCAATTACAGAATACCAGTGAATGCACAAATTGGTATTGTAGGAGCTAAAAAAAAAATGCTGTTTGCGCCAACCCATGTCTAAATATAAAGTGTCTGGGAAACATGAGGGCACCCCAGCTGTTGCTTAGAAGCTGGTCAAATCAAATAGGAACTATTTAGACCTGGCTGAATACAAGGTAAGGTCTTTATTTTAGGTTCTGATCCTAATTGGCTGATGCATATACAGTAGTCAAACAAATTGGTTGACAGCAGAACATCATCAAAAAGGTGTGACCTGTTGGATTGTCCCAAGAACAAGACTTTCCACAGTAGGAGGATTTCATTCCGCATCTTTCCCCTGCTTTGTCTATATAATATTGCGGTGATAGTCTTTTTTTAACAAACGGGCTGTTTTATGTGACCTTGGACGCCCGTTTTACAGAGCCTATGGCTATGTCTGGATTTTTTTCAGTGTGTACACAGTAGTATATACAGGTAGCAGATCGTGAGAAGATATTCACTGAGTTGACGAAGTGATTTTTTTTTTTTAAACAAACATTCTCACGTATCACTGACCATTTTTTAGTCAAGCTATTTGGTTTGATCATTAAATAAAATTCTACATGGGACACTCCTTTCTGTTAAAGACACCAGACTGCTCTAAGAGTCACAGACAAATACTCAGCGATCAGCAAATATGAACTGGAGGAGGAGGAGGGGAGGAGAGAGGAGAAGAGGAGGAGGAGGAGGAGGAGGAGGAGGAAGCCTGGGTCGGTCATGCTGTCCACGCGCTAACCACACCAAAGTGTCGGTGTGTCATGTATATGTACACAGTTTTTTCCTGCTCTTCCTGTCTGGTTCCTGTGTGCGCCCGCAGGACTGTGAAACCCCTGACCTCTCTCTGCCACAGCAACATACCCCCCCCCCCCCTCCCCCCACGCCACCCACTGCAGGAAAATACCATGAGCAAATCTGTTCCTATACTGAGCTAACTTGTGTTTGGAAACACTCTTTTGAAGTGCATCCTCTTGAGTGATGGTGTCATTACAGGATGACACTGTTAAGATCCCTGGGTTCCAGCAGAAGTTACAAGTGGTCCCTTCTTCTTCAGTGACGGCTCGTCAAGTGTCCGCTTTCTCGGAGGTGTTTGTAATAAAAGTCGTAAATCCCGCGTCCCATATGTGTATCCAACTATTTATTGCCGTCGATAACATGTTTTGGGGTTGTCATTTCCTCCCTGCCACCGCCGCCTGACTTTGTTGGAAGCTGGCATTTGCTGTCTTTCACACACACACACCACACACACACACACCACACACACACACACACACACACACACACACACACACACACACACACACACACACACACACGTTGCGTTTTTTGGCAGCTCCTCTGGAACATGAAATCATGCCATCGGTGGCCCGGGCTTGGTCTGTGTCTTTGTCGCCGTGCCAACCACATATCTCTCTTCTTTCAAGTTCCCGCGGTGTCAGTCCAAACGGCCTCACGGGGCCTTAGCGTGTCGGCTCGTCCCCCTTTCATCCTCCTCCGGGGCTCTCATGACATCAGCCCCCAGCCCAGGATACCAGGGGGCTGGGGGGGGGGGGGGGGTAGGCAGAGTAATAGTGGGAGAGACAGAGATGGGAAGGGAAAGAAAGTTTTTTGAGGGGTTTGGCTTTCTCAAGGATATGACGAAGGCGAATATGTCTGGGTTTTGGTAAGTGGGTGGCTGGGATTCGTGTCTCGCTCTGTACAACTTTTTTTTTTTTTTTTTTTTTGGTACGCACATGCGCAGAAAAATGGGGACACACACACACACACACACACACACACACACACACACACACACACACACACACACACACACACACACACACACAGACCGGGCCCTGCAGCAGCTCTGTGTGAGAGCGAGCCCTCTCTGGCTGGCATAGCATGTAAAACTCCCCGGTATGCGCTGGTTGTGTGTGGCCTGGCGCTGCCCTTGACCAGCTTCGTCTCTTGAACCGCGATCGGTTCCACCTTAAGCGCCGGCCAAAGACAACATTTCATCGCAGCGGAGCGCAACTGGCCCCGAGAGCCGCCCCGGCCCGCTACAAAGCGCTTAAAAATAACTAGAGCAACGAGGAGAAGTATCGAGATCTTTATTGATGTATCCTCCCAGAAATAAATCCAGCCCGCTTTCAAGTTTCTGCCAGAGGCACACAACCATATAAACGTGTATCCTGTGTGGGAAGATCTGTCTTTGACACACATACAGGCACTAAATCCTAAAGAACTGCAGTTGCCATGGAACAATGTAAGGGGGCAGAGGATGTGTGTGTGTGTTAGTCTGTTTTCTACGCTGGCCCTTGAGTTGGCACTATCAGACAGCAGGCCAGAGCAAACAGCTGCTGCGTCTTAGTGCTAAGTGGCTTTTGGACTCTAACCGTGTCTGGCATCCCAGCCAGAGCTGCAGAGTATGGTGTGTATGTGTGTGTGTATGTTTTATATGTTGTGTGTGAGAGGAATGACAGGGATATAGAGAGTAGAAAAGGGCTACATGGAGGGTGTGTGTGTACGTATGCGTGTCTGAAGAAGAGAGCGAATCCTGCATTAAAAGAAAAAGAAATGGCAACAGACAGAGGAGTGTGATATAGCGGGCGGCTGGCTCTTTGCCTGCGGCCAGGTTAGCTGTCCTACACACTCAGGTGTGTGCTAGAGGTCGTCCCGAGGCCACGGCAATGCCAGTAGGGTGTCAAGCCGCAGGGTTGTTGTAAAGGAGCGTTGACGCTGGATTGAACTGGCTGCATTTTGGCCTGGTTTTTTTACACCACTTCTGAGACAGCATCTCTGCCTTTCATGGATAGGAATACTGTCTGTTCTGTGGGTGCATTTGACGATGTGCATGTACAAGTGCGCATTCAACTCACCCTCTGTTTCTCAGTCTTGAAGGCAAGAACTAGGCAGGCCGGCACATCAGCTTTTGTTTTGATGCAGACGGGATTTTTCCATTCTTTTTCTGTCTCTCTCTCTAAAGAGCTCAGTGTAGCTGTGAGCCCCGATAACAGAGGCAAAGAAAATTGCTGAGGTTTTTACACCCTGCTGTCTCTCGAGTGTTTTGTTAAATTGCAGCGAAGCCACAATAGCGATTGATTTACACTGGCAGCTTTTGTTCGATACAGATGAAGCTCGTTTGATCCTTTTCACAGCGTTTTTTTAAAAAGAAATCAATTTATGGCGCGTCCGTGATGATACAGGACATCGATAAGACAATCGTACCCCATGCTTGTCCTAAGCAATGATAGAGGTCTACATCCTTTCGGGCGAGTGTAGCAAATTGAAAAGTCAATTTTGGGGTTGTTTCAATCGAGGCATGCTAACAATGGCAGCTGCCGCTTGAAGAATAATGGAGGCTAATGTCGTGGTAACTTCATAAACTTCTCTCTGCCTTTTCAGAAAAAGTTCAGGGAGTTTTGAGTTGAACTTATTTTTTTATCAAGGGTCTTTTCTTGCCACTGAAAGACATTTTTGTCCTCGGTTTTTACGAAACATTGCTCTCCCAAAAACTTTCTAGCACTCGTCCTCACAGAATATTAAACTTCTAAAACACACAATCAATCAGAGAATTAATAAAGTTCCAAATGTCAATAACATTCACAACTTTCCTGGTTATTAGCCTATGCAACCAAACCAAGAAGTCAGAACGTTAATAAAGTTACAGGACCCCAACACACTTTGACAACTAGCGGACTATAGCTACCATTGCAGTGTAGTTAAAGGGTGGAACATGCACAAGCTAACTCCTTTAGCTTTGCTGCCACCTGCCCCCTTTTTGCCCCAAACCCCCCTGAACAGACACTTTGAAAACAACGCAGCATGGAGTGAGGGATGGAATGAGAGATTGAAAAAGAGAAGAGGAAGAAGAAGAAGAGAGACGGTAGGGGGGCGAGGAAGAGGCTTGTGAAGTGCGTTGCACTCAGGGGCCTGCCTCTTGGGCTCTCCTTTCATGTTTGTGTACGCCTCGACTTGCTGATATTATCTTGGCCGCTCTTCCTGGCGGGGTGTCGGGAGAGCTCTCCACTGTGACCAGGCATGGGGTCTCTCTCATTCTCTCTCTCTCTCTCTCTCTCTCTCTCTTTCCCCCCCCCCCAAACACACACCCTCCATTAAAAAAGAAAGTCTTGAAAGTCCCTCTCCTCCTAAATCACAGCTTCACCACGTTCAACGGCGCTTTGGAGGCGCCGGAATCCCACTGCGCCGGTTTCCATGGTCACTGGGAAGCTCCTTGTGTCATGTGGCTCAAAGTGAGCCGTCCCTGGGCCCGAATTACCCCCTGTTTTCAATGGGAGGGCCAAATGACCATTATTAGACTTCACAGCTCCGGCCCCTATTTAAAGAGAGAGAAGAAAGGATCCCCGGGGACTTAAGATGAGAGAGAGAGATGGAGAGAGAGAGAGAAAAGAAAAGAAAGAAAGAAAGAGGCAGAAGAAGAGAGGAGGAGGAAATGAGTGGAAAGACAACAAAGTGCACTTAGTTAGCACCACCGTGGAGTTTCTTCTTTTTTTTATTTTCCCCCCTACCCTACTTAACATTGATGTTTGTTCTTAATCACAACTGGTATTTTTAAAGTCAGACTAAAGCTCTCCTGTCTGTCAATGAGCGACCATAAAAAGGCATGGCGGCGCGGGATCAAAAGATGAGCGGTGGAAAAAGTAAATCTTCGAAAAGATAGCACCACCCGACATCCACCCCACGTCAGGCAAAGCCCTGTCTTTTCTCTCTTCATCTCCGTCTAAGCCTGTTGCTTTGTAGGGGAATGTGTGTGTGTGTGTGTGTGTGTGTGTGTGAATCCCTTTGGTACTGCTGTGCCCCGCTGTGTGTATGTCAGGGCCATGTTGTCTTTAAGGCTCGGGCCCACAGCCTGGCACGGAAGCTGGAAACCAAAGCCCTCCTGGTCCACACACACATAGTTAAACTGAGGCCTCGTCTTCCCACTATACTGATGGTTCCCCCATTGGAAGGGTTAGAAGAGGGGTTCAAATGTTATCCTGCCTTTGTGGGGTATATTGTCTGCTAGGGCCCACCACAAAGGTGTGTGTGTGTGTGTGTGTGTGTTGTGGTGTGTGTGTGGTTGGTGTGTGGTTGTATTGTAACAACATTGGATGTGCCCATGCGCTTAGGCATTGAGGTAATGGACAAAAAGAATGAGCTGATTATAACAGTTGACCAAAACTGATGAACAAAGATATTGTAACAGAGGGATGACTTACTGATAAGATAAGACTGATATGTTAACAATGAGGTGTTATTCTAGAGCCCTAACTGAATGAGGTAAACACACCCGAGTATTGCATCATGCTGCTGTTATATTGTGTTCAAACCCTATCTACACACACACTACCTGCTTCAATGTTATGTTGTACTTAAAGGCCTGCGGTTGTGAAGTGTGGCCATGAGAAAAAAAGTTTAAAAAGAAAAATATAAGCCTGAATTTGTAAAGAAGAAAGCGTTATGTTTTTTTTTTCTGCTCTCCTGCTCTGTCAAGCCTCTTGTGACCCCTTACACTTGTGACTTTAGGCTTAGTAGCATAGGCCCAGATAGCTGTGGAACTCCACTTATATTACCCTCCAATGTCTGTTAACAAGACTTATGAAGCAACTTTAATAAAGCCTTGTGTGTCTCTGTTAAGGGAGCTAGGTGACATCTGATAAATGTGCATGTTTGATTGGTTATCTTCCCAGACCTTTTTAAGCCCACTCCTCATCTCTACTTGAGGCTATATAGCTGTGCACTGGAGTCAGACAGTCTTGTAGGAGCGTAGTGATGAATTGGTATTCTTTCAATGCAGTATACATTATTTTTTTTGGACCACTGCAGTTTTTGCTCTAAATTTATTCATGTCATGAAAAAGGGAATTTGCTGTCTGAATTTAAACTTTTCTCACTGAAAAATTCCTCCTCCTTTTCCAACAAAAAAAAAACTTTTAAGCTTCTCCTTTCTCAGAACTTTTTTTCTTTTTTCTTTTCATGTTAATCTGCTGAAACAAAAGAAACATCCCAAGGTTAGGTCATGCTCCTCTGTAAGGGAAGACTGCACAGCGGGATACGAGAGGTACCAGGAATAAAGGGAAAAAAGCAAAATGGATGTTCTAGGCGAGAGAGAGAGAGAGAGAGAGAGAGGGAGAGGAGAGAGAAAGAGGGAGAGGAGAGAGAGGAAGAAGGCAAGCAGTATGGAGTCTTACAAGCAACAACGGCAACTTCACTTTCATGCAAGCAGGGACACGGTTCTCCTGAAGCAGCTTCAAGGCAGAGAGAGATTAGAGGAAAGAACCGTATGACTGCAGACGTATTAAGGCAAAGGAGTGGGAAGCCTAAGCTCGACTCAAATCACTACATTTGGATTATAGTGGCATGGTCACACTGGGGCATCTTGGGTAAAAGGAACTGCCATGGTTTTCTGTTATGTTAGTGGTCAAAGTTTGGGATGGTGCTGCAATGTTTATCAACGGTAGCTAAGAATGAATGAAATCTGTCAGTGGCTGGTGCTCCTCTGTTTGGGTCTTGTGGTTGGACGTTAGCTCAGTTTTGAATCGGAAGTAGCTGTTTTTATATTTGGTTGGGGGCTGAAAAGACAGTTGACATTTTTTTTTAATCAATACACCTGTCAACACAGGTTGTATAAAGCCATGGGTAAAAATGTTAGGTAAACATGACAATGAGGAAAAAATTTGAATATCCCTGTAAAATCACAAGCTTACTGTGTGAGTGACTCTTAGCACAGAGTTGTCAATGTCCTCGAAAGTTGAAGAAAAAAAACACTTAACATCTGATCCATTAAGTGGCGTGGAGATTTGCAGCAGACAGGAATAATTCTAGCCTTTCACTTGCCTGTACTCGCTGTCTTCCCCTCCCCTTGCGACGTGACAGCTCTCATCATCTGCCGGAGAATATGCTAATTCAGATTTTTTTTCAGTATCGGGGAGGAAAAGTTTCTTCCAACTTCGGGCGCTTTTCCTTTTGAGAGCTGCGAAAGCCCAAAAAATATCTGACATCAAAATTTCATTCTTATCACTAGTTCTCACCTATACCTTATTCACTTACCCCTGTTCTTTGAAATCCATTCAAACTGTAATGCTCATTCACAGAGAAAACATCAAGGGCTATCTGAGTGACTGTAGGCCTAATCGCTACAGATAATCTAATCAATTCAAAAAATGGACATGTTGCTCCACAGACAGAAAACTAGTGTGGTGTTATCCCAGATCATTTTCGACAGATTCCGTCATTTTCATCAACAACTCCTGTTAGGACACTAAAAAAGGAGAAGAAGTACTTAACAAGTAGTATTCTTGTCCCTAGACCGGAAAGCTTGTTTATTTTCCTGTGAATCACAAAGGGCCCAGAGCCCAAAACCGGTAGAAAAACAACATGGGAGGGGACAGGGAGAGAGGCAAAGTGGAGGAAATTTAATTAGCGGTTGTCCGTTCCATGCAGCTCTCCCCGCGTTTGGTCTCGGCAGTGGGCAGAGAGAACTGAAAGGCTTCTTGATAAGCGGCGGGCTGACTCAATGCATTTGCATCCGTGTTCATGTTTGTGTAAGTCTTATAATGCGCCACAAGACAGCAAACCACAGAGGGAGAGAGAGAGAGACAGGAAATGCTCCCTGTGGTGCACTACAAGCCAGGCCATGATTGTGTATTATTCACAAAGTTTAAACGCTCAGTATTTTGACTGTGAGTTCTGTGCATAAGCATAGGCTATCAGTTGTAATAAACACTTTATTTGACATCACATAAGAAAAAACTAAACCAGCTGTTTATTGTCACAAAAATAAAATACAAAAAAGTTGAGAGGATCTTGCTGAAAGTTCTAAAACCGTCTGTAAGCTCATAAAACACACATAAATCCATTCTTCATGGCCACTCCATGACGAGCGCTTAAGTGATTTCCCGAACATTTTTAGGTTGTTGTGATGTAGCAAGACATTTTGTTTGTTTTTTACCAATAAAAGTAACATTTTATTGTTGTTATTGTCCTTCAACAATAGTCTGTCTTTCAGTTTTCATTTTAGCAACATGCATTGTTTGTTCAGTTGAAATCTCCTGACAGCTGGAAATGTATAATATATTTAGAAATATGAATTTATTATATTTATCTTGTCACTGTATTAAGAGGATGTCACCTCTTGTATTTGTATTTGATTGCATTCTATCTATCTATCAAAGATGTAAAGTTTGATACCCACCACCAGCCTTCACCGAGGACATGATCAATGATGTATAGACTTGAAGACCTTGTTCTATATTTTTATAGAAGTATACATTAAATATCAGGGTCTGGATCCAGAGCAGTACAGGAAGAGTGAGTGTGAAGGATGGACACTTATGATGAGGGAGCTCCCTGATCTCTCTTTCTCTTTCTCTATCTCAATCTCTCTCCATCGCGCTCTCTGTCTCTCTCTCTCTCTCTCTTTCTGTCTCTCTCCCCCCTTTAATGGGGTCGGCTCTTTGCCAAGTTCCACAGGCAGGCCCCCTCGGAGGTGCCCCCTCTCTCTCTCTCTCTCTCTCTCACACACACACACACACACACACACACACACACACACACACACACTTAGATAGCACAATTCACTTGTATAATTCCAGTTATGCAATGGTGGGTGAATGGTCACCCCACATTGTGCGCTGAGGCGGAGACAGAGACAGAGCGCTTGGTGTCTTGTTGGTAAAGATGAGGTGAAGAAGAGGAAAAAGAACCATCAGTGAAGAAATAATTAAGAAATAATTAAGAAGGATTGAGACATTTGTTTGCTTCAAAAACACATTAATGTTGAGTGCTTAGCTGATGTTTCAGAAGCATCCCCCCTATAGACAACCACTCTGGTACGTTTTGTTTTGGTCCCCGGGGACAGCTCTAGTCTTTCTCCGAAGCTGACATTGACATAACACACTTTTTAAAAGAGGCTTTTCACACATGTGTCTGTAACGTGACCACTTGGTGAAATCTAAAGGAAAAAAAGATTCAAATTAGACCAACACATAGGCTTTTTCTTTTAAACGGTTTTGTTCCACAAACGGTTGTGTGTCTTCCTATTTGGGAATTGAAACCAATGCAGAGAAGAGACTCCACCCATGGGAGCTGACTTCCCCCGGGGGAACACTGGGAGCCACAGTGGGATGGGACGGTCATTATCGTACATGATGTACACAGCACAGAGGCGTGTACCTGGGCTGGGCCTCGTCTTTGTCCGATAGTGAGGTTATTACATCCGCCCCAAATCTCTCTCTCTCTCTCTCTCTCTCTCTCTCTCTCTCTCTCTCTCTCCACTCTCTCTCTCCCACCTTCTCCTCTCTCTCTCTCTCTCTCTCTCTCTCTCTCTCTCTCTCTCTCTCCATCTGTCTCTGTCCTCCTGGACTAGTGGGCAGTTTACCCATCAACCCCTCTGTTTTTTTTCTCCATATTGACACTGTGCCAAAATCTATTCTATAGGCAGATCAGTGAACATGCCACTGACACGGAAACATATTATTTCCTATGCTTGAGAAGTTGAAACACTTCTCTGTGCCAAAAAATACTTTTCGGTGTCAGCTGTATCTACCGCTATATAAGGGTGATGGTTTATCAGTAAGTTGACAGAAACAAAACTTCAAATGAATACTTTTAATATTGTTGTGTATTACGCCTGTCATTTCTGATGGCTGTGTGTATCTGTTAGCATGTGTGATGTGTTTCTGCCCCACTAGAGGTCGAAATCATTATAAATCAATCAGTCAACTCACCTTTTGTGAACTTAAAACAATTATCCTCATCCTGCCTCAGATCAGCCCATTTGGCGTGAAGACACCTGATACATAGTTCTACTGCATTCACTTCCTTAACCCGACACCCTCATCTGCACTTTGATATTAATGGCAGTCACTGCGCTCACTGAGAGCCTCAAGTGATTCTTTCCCCTCCGTGTTTACGCTGGGTAAACTGTCCGTTTATATGAAGGCGGTTGAAAGGAGAGAGGAGCTCGAGGAGGCTTTTCCACTGCGCCCCCCCCCCCCCCTCACCCCCCTCAACCACACACACACACCACCCACGTCCTTGTGTGTCGGTGTGACACACAAGTGGATTTTTTTATGTGCTTCGTAAACATTTTTTATGCGGGTCGAGAAGCAGTGTCTCAGACGTGCCAGGACTCCAGTAAAATGCTCCAGCGATTTAAAGCCGACCAAGAATACAAATGAATATCAAACTGGAATATGTTCCAGTTCATAAAGTTTGGGATGGAGAAAATGAACAGTCACTTGTTTAAAAACTCTCAGTCACCATAGAAATGACTTTTATTTTCACCTCACCATTTTATTTTATGCAATTCAGGAATTACATTTCACGGCCGTGAGTCACAGCCCTGGAATTGAGTGGAAGGGGATTCATGGAAGGATTATGCGTAACAAGGTTATTTAAGTCCACAGTGTGCACTTGTAAACGGTTTTCAGGACATTGTTATATGACAAGCCCTTGTAACATTTAATAGGCAGTCTGGGTATGCATTATATATTTATATATATCCGTAATTCAATTCTTCCTAGTGTTAATGTGTCTATGGAGAAGAGGGAAGTCCTTATTTGTACGGTTGTCATGACAGTACAGGAGAGCAGGCAGCAGATCCGGTAAAGTGAGGGTGTCAAAATCAGTTGATTACATGTCATGCAGGCAATACCGTAACGTCAACAATCTTGTAATAAACACAATAAGATGTAAGGACAGATTAGCAGTCTGTCAGCGAGGTGTGAACATCAAACAGTTTGGAGATCAGTGAAGATGATGAGGAAAGCCTGCCATGGTGAACAGGAGAAACTGCTCAATCCTGTTACAATCAAAATGTCAAGATAATACAGACGCCATAGCGTGCAAAAAAAAAAAAACAGAATAAAGGAGGGGAGAGAGTGCTTCAGACGTAGTTTGTTTCTTACCAATTAGATGACGCACAACCATGTATTTTAGTCCAAAGGTGTAGTCAACGATTCTGGTGAATGTGTGTTCAAAATCAATGAATATCTCCTCACGATCCACTACCTGTCTATACTATATATGTGTGTGCTGAAAAATAAATCCAGCGTTAATACACAGCCTAGGCTCTGTGAACGGGCATGTTGGTAGCTGTGGTGGTTCCCCTTTGTTTACATACCAGTTGACAGAGCCTAGGCTGTGTATTAACACTGGATTTATTTTCCCCACACACACACCACACACACACACACACACACACACACACACACACACACACACCACACACACACCCCACACACACACACCACACAGACACACACACACAGACAGACAGACAGACAGTAGGGGATTGTGAGGAGGTATTCGCTGATTTTGACAAAGTGATTTTGTCAACAAATGTTCTCTAGAATCGCTGACTCCACCTTTTTAAATGTAAATAATGTCTTGGCTCACATGTCTGTTCTTAGAGCAAGTGAGGAAGGAGAGAGACAGAGGAGAGAGAGAGAGAGAGAGAGAGAGAGAGAGAGAGAGAGAAAAAGGGGGGGCAACCACATATAAGAAAATCCATGGGAGAAAAGTATGCCTTTATCTTTTAATAAACCGTAAAGCCAGGAGGCAACATGAAATTACAGCATAATAGCAGTGGAGAGTCTTCTGAAGACTTAATTGCCTTAATTATAGCAGTGCAGGAGAGAGCGAGAGAGGGTGAAAGAGAGAGAGAGAGAAAGAGGGAGGAGGGAGGCAGAGGAGAAGAAAGTCTGAAAGAAAGCGAGTTAGCCAGATGTTGCAGGTGTAATCCAGGTGTGTTTCTGTTTTGCAATGTGAGCACCTAACCGCCTGCTCCACGTGCACACTCACACATGCGTGCACACACACATATTCCCACAATTGTGTTGTTGTAGCTGCCTGTGCTGCTGCTGCTGCCAGTCCTAATATGACAATCCTTCTGCCCACATGAACGACCAAACGAGCGCGCTGCTGCTTTGAGAGAGAAAAAGGTCTCTTTCCAGTCGAGTGAAAATGTATTTTTCCCTCTCAGATCTTACAAGCTGGCAGGCTTACTTAGGGATGCTAAACATAGCTTTCGTTTTTTCCTCCGTGTCTAGACTGCGTTCTCAGTATACTTTTCTGCTGCGGTTTTTTCTGTTCGCTCTCGGGGAAGATTGTACCCTTAATTCTCATGCCTCTTGAGCCAGCAGGGAAGTTTGTTTAGCCGGCAGTATTGAGAAGTACCTGTGACACTCTACCCCACCCCCACCACCCCACACCCCACTACCCCACCCCTCCTAAGCACGCGGGTATCTGGGTGAGACTTTAGCTGATTTGTGAGCATGGATGACTGATCAAGACGAGACCATGAGATCATGTTTCAGCCTTGAGGCAAATATAAGCAGAGTAAATTTTTTTTTAGTGAACTTTCCAAGGGGAGACGGTTCCTCTTGATTACTTTGCCTTCTTCCTACTCGTCACACCCTCCTATTTGTCTCAACGTTTTGTCACTAGATTAGACCTGGATTTATTGTTAGAGAAACGTTACATAAAGTTCACATGTCATAAACTGCCACTTACCAAACCCGTCTTCTTGCACTGCAGCTTAACGCCTCACGGCTTAACGGTAAACTGTTGCGACTAAAACCTTTTTCTGATTTTTTTGAACATGAAAGACTCAAAATACACGGACCAGTGATCGTGTTTGTGGAATTTCGTGATTTGCCCTTAGTCTTCTATTCAGATTTTTTTCTTCAGTTGAAGTGCCAATCCAAAAAATGTGAATGTACTCAATGTAAAAGTGCAGCATCTAGTAAAAGTATAGACGACTTGTCAAAATGTACTTCAAACTCGAAAGTAACAGTATTTGTTTGGCATCAAAATTACCTCAAAAGCGTACATTAACAAGTACAGTACTTGGGTGAATGTTCTCAGTTACTTTGTTGCCACTTCTTAAAACATTACCTTTTTTATTTATAGTCGCAGGTGTAAAAAAAAAACTTCAAAACTTCTATCCATCATAAATCACTTCTTTGCACTCTGATGGCTTGAAAAAAGGAGTGAGTGTTTCAGTCCCTCACCCTTGAAATATTGGATTCCTAAAAATAGACAATCTCTGTGTGCCTTGATCTCATCTTTAATCATGAACGAAACAATCAAAATGTCATCCGCCCATCGACTACACCCCGACCAATTTAATGAATAGACTTTCTTGAAATTCCTGTTCAATCTCAATGAAACTGGTCTGAATGAACACTTTCGCTGCCAGTGTGTGGGTGGATTCATCTTTTAGAAAAGGTTTTGCTGCAGAGGTCTAATATCTTGCACCATATCTCCTTTTTAAACAGGAGCTCTGCCACTTGAAATTGTAAAGCCGAGTTGAGTCAGTGAAGTAAACACACACAAATGACATCACTCAAAGTTTTTAGTTTTTTTAAGCAACATGGACAAAGTTCTGAGAAGAGACATTGTAGATTACAGCAAAGTTACAAGTATTTCTTCTTCTTTGGTGTCCGAGGTCAAATATTTTTTTTTAAGGTATGGAAGATGTGTCATGTTTTTTTCAAGAGAGCCTGTTTGCCTGTGGGTGCATTTTTGTTGTCGTCAGGCAAGTCCCTGCACTGCACACAGCTAGTAGGCCTGCCCGACTGGAGATTCTTTAGGAGGGAGATCTCTTTCTTCTCAAAGCGTCTTACCGAGAGCTATTAATTATTAACTGGGAGCGCTAACATCAAAGGGGCAGACTTGTGCGGAATTAAATGGAGGGCTGGAGCCTGGCAGTGTGCAGGAGCTGAGAGAGAGAGAGAGAAGAGAGAGAGAGAGAGAGAAGAGAGAGAGAGAGAGAGAGAGAGAAAGAAGAGGAGAGAGAGAGAGAGAAACTGGGTGAGAGGGAAAAGCCCAGCGACGTTTCGCTCTGCTCCCTTTTGAACTTTTACAGTACAAAAAAGTGAAAGAAGAAGAGGAAAAAAGCAAAGAGCAGCCATGTTGGTTTATGTAAAGGAGGTTAGCAGTAACAAGGAGAAAGTCGTAAGAGGCTTGTGTTTGTATCGCGTTTGTGTGTTTTGAAATATCTCTCTGTTTGATAAGGATTTTTTTGAACACACTGCTGGGGAAAGAGCAAATCAGTTTGCAGGGTGAATTAGTCTTTAGTCTTTTAGATTCATAAACATCTTATCTTTGGATTAAACCGATGGGGAAGTCTTATTGAGATGTATCGGTCAAACGATTCAGAGTTATGACATTTTCCTGAAGCGTTCATTCAGACCAGTTTCAAATTTGAATTGACAGTGTGCCAGATACAGTAGGCCTAATGCCACCCTTTTATATTAAAGGCCTTTTGTTACTTTGCTTTTATATATCCACCTGCTGTGACTTGTCCATGCAGCATTACTCCCCATAAAATATACCTGCATTGTAGAGCTACTTCTAACGAAATATACAATATATAACCTATATTTAGGGTCATTATTGACACTGTTATTGACGGTTATCGATTCTGGAGAATGCACAATACAGCTGGTTCCCTTCCTTTCTTAGAAGTGGACTGTTTAAAACAATTGAAGGCCGTTGTGTGTATTGAGTAGACCACATGGAATACAATCTAACCCTAATCTACACATGCAACTTCTTGGACAGTTGTATTTAATCATTAACCTCTTTCTAAAGACTCGTAGTCACACACACACACACACACACACACACACACACACACACACACACAAGGCACGCACACACACACACACACACACATGCATGCACACACACACACACACACACACACACAGGCACGCACACACCACACACACACACACACACACACACACACACACACACACACACACACACACACACACACACACACACAGGGAGTATGCAAAAATAATGCAACAGCCCGTGGAAAAAGGAAGTCAAAGATAAAAGTGACAGTTACAGTTGAGGGAAATGGATCACGTTACATTGGATGCCACTCAGGAAGCAGCAGGAAATGACTAACAGAGCTGCAAAAAAAAAATCAAAGAATCATGATGTGTGCCCGAACAGATAAGCTATTCCCAGAAGTATATAGCTCATACATTTGCTGCTTTATGGTTATAATACATTGGAAAGATTTGGGTTTTGGACTGTTTATAAGTAGCCTGGTGCTACCAGACCATTGTACTTCAGGGAAAATGAAATTTGGCCAGAAGTAGGTAGGCGGGCAGAGCCAGGCTAGTTTATAAGTACAAACGAGAGCTATCTGTACTGATGGTGGACTAGACTTTTCTAGAATTCTATAGATCCAAACACTATTTGGGAGGAGCTTTTCAACAGAAATATGATTTATTAAATGATCTTAAGTCCTAGCCCGTGTCCAAACTTCAAAGTAAGTGACAAATTTAAGGAAAAAAATGTATCAAAGTAAGTGGAAACGTATAGGGAATGCAGCTGCTTTCATACAAGAGTCACTGAATTGTCGGGGCAATTATGAAACTGACGTCTATCGGCTATGCTGTGGCCTTCACAGTCCAGAGAATGGGAGCCAACAGTTGTTAGATATTGTCTCCGCTAACGTCACACAGTTTTCTCACATCTCATGCCAAGGGCAAGTGGAGCTGTTGTCGGCCGATAAAGGTAGACCAGCACAACACAGACTTCAGTGAGAGTACTGCTGTATATTCTGCAGTATATCATGGGTTAACCATTGTTTATCTAGTGGTGATTTGGTCCCTTCCTCTTTCTTCTCTGGGTGTGTGAAAAGATGCAAAAAATAAATAAAATCTGGACATG
The DNA here is from genome assembly GCA_026122265.1 of Ammodytes dubius. Classification (NCBI taxonomy): domain Eukaryota; kingdom Metazoa; phylum Chordata; class Actinopteri; order Uranoscopiformes; family Ammodytidae; genus Ammodytes; species Ammodytes dubius. The sequence goes on along the minus strand of CM047507.1, from coordinate 28,263,405 downwards.
CCATGGTCGAGTGTTGTCATCTCCAGAAATCAACATGATGATGCTCGCGCCCCCCTCCCCGCACACATACCACTTCTCCCCATCTCCCCTCTGTCCGTGACACTCTCCAGCCATTCGCTCACACAGTCACAGCACTGTACATTGTCACTTTGATCTACCCCCCCGCCCCCCTCCCTCCTTCCCTCCTTCCCCACCAGTTATGAAGAGCGCTGGCCAGAACCCAAGGGCACTTGATAATACCAGGATATGATCCCCGCCCGCACTATTTTAGATCATGTAGTGCAGACATCAAAACGTTGTCTAAATAGGGCACCGCCAATGGAGCGCAGCGGGGTGAGAAAACGGGGTAGTAGTAGGATAGAAAAGCAGGAGTTAAGATAAAGGAACTTTTTTTATCCCAAGATGAGGAGAGAGAAAGGCAATTTGGATTCTGCGTGGAGACACTTGCCTTTTTCTTTCATTTTTTTTTTGCAGATCCAAGCGTTTCCTTTATCTTTTGCCTTTAGCAGAAGTCTTCAAAAGACCTCTGCGCTGTGACTTTTCCCTGCTCTCACATGAAAGCTCACTTCTTTTATTTTTTTTTTGCAGTCTGAAATCCTTGATGACTTTATTCAACTTCTCCGAGCGCGCACAGGCATATTTCCATTCATATTCAAGTGGAGCTAATGCGCGCTATAGTTCTCGATAAAGGGATGAACCAGTTTTTTTTGGAGAGTCTGTCATACTGTTAGCACAATGTGGCAGATGCTAACATCGTGCAGAATTCAGAGAAATAGAAAACACATTGACCACATGTGCATCCCAGCAAAACGTTATCAATGGCTTGTTTACCTCTGGCCTGTTTGGTTTTCTTTGGTCTCTCTTCTTCTTCTGCCCAGTCCACATTGACCTGCACGGGGCTTACACTCAGGCAGAGAACTCCCTCTAGTGGCCCAAGATTGAATGTGAAAACCTGAATCGGAGTGTGCATTCTACAAACTAACCATACTATACATTCCCTGGCTTCTTTCTTAGCACTGTTATTGAACATACCTAACGATGTCTTTGTTCTGTGTTTTGCAGGCGAAGAGAGCGGTGCAGCGGGGAGCTACGGCCGTCATCTTCGACGTGTCAGAGAATCCGGATGCCATCGACCAGGTTTGTGCAAAAAAAAAAAAATCTAAATAAAATGACACCAGGCATTCAGACACTGTGTGTGTGTGTGTGTGTGTGTGTGTGTGTGTGTGTGTGTGTGTGTGTGTGTGTGTGTGTGTGTGTGTGTGTGAGCTGTTTGTACAGACAAAAAAGGTCTTTCTATCTGTAGTTCTGCACTAAAGCCTTCCTCATTCAGCCATCCTGGGCCTTTGAGCCTCTCCTAACTTGTTGTTTTGTGGAGGGAGACAGTGCACTGCGCTCTCTGAGTGAGCACCCAAAATGGATATGCAGGTTCAGCTTTCACTAGACCATGACCCAACTCTGTTGAGCTCATAATTGCACAGGTAGCGCGCACATTACCTCATTCCCCGAGACTGTGGATCTGCTGTCTTTGAGGGCTCGTTTGGTGGAGCGCGCGCACACACACACACACACACACACACACACACACACACACACACACACACACACACACACACACACACACACACACACACACACACACACAAACAGGCCGCAGTAAGAACACTGTGTATTTCCTGCCTCACACTCACATTCCTACCTCTTTGCACTCTTTCTTGTCTTTGCAGTTTAGAGTTATAATACATAAGTTGCTTCTCTTGAACGCCTTTTGTCGCAAGAATTCTCCTGTGGTATTCATCCAACACCACACCAGGCCTGGACTTGCAGGTTTTTCTTTTTTCTTCATCTCTTCTCTCTCTCTCTCTCTCTCTCTCTCTCTCTCTCTCTCTCTCTCTCTCTCTCTCTCTCTCTCTCTCTCTCTCCCCCCCCCCCTCTTCTTCTGCTGGGTCATAAAGTGCGTAGCTGAGAGATAAAAGGGATTGCGCACAGACCACATCAAAAGGCAGCGCCGGGCTTGCTATGTTAAATTCCCCGAGAGGCTTTTCCAGTCAGAGCGGCCCGATCGGCAGAGACAGGACCCACAATGCCGTGGGGCAGGGAGGAGGAGGAGCTTAGGGAGAATTAATGTTCCCCCGGCCCGAAATGAGTGAGAGAAGGCTTTTATGAAGTTAATATACTTGACCTCCTTTTTATATCTCAATGAATACTGTTTGTGAGGGGCCAACAGCTGCTAATGGCTGACAATACTTTTGTTGTTTGGGGAAAAAGTTAAGCTTGTGATTTAACTTTAATGTCAACAGTTAAGTTTCTCTTTTTAAAGTTTGTTAAAGGACATGTGTAGGTGTCTTGTTTGTCAATAGCCAAATCTAGACATACTGTAGGTGGTGGCTTTCCAAAGTGGGAGCAGGCAGCGCCGTAGAATCAAGATCCCGAGATCAAACGTTTTTTTTCAAAGTCTATACTTTAAAACCAGAACGTACAGTATTTTAACTGGGGGGGGGGAAACATGACGACAGCCCAAGAAATAGAAATGCGAATATCCTCGGTATTTCCCTTGGGCTTTTCAAATTACAGATTCCACCCAGCAGACGAGAGAGAGAGAGAGAGAGAGACAGAGAGAGAGAGAGACAGAGAGAGAGGAGGAGTATGTCAACTGACTCCATAAGCCAGAACATTACATTCATTGACTGTTTCCCTCCACTCCTTCTGGCAAAAACTGCGAGCACAGTGTCCGTGTCTTGAGCCTATATGTCATTTTCCCCCTTGGTTGTCGGCTACATTCAGACGGAAGTGGCTTTGAAACTTGTTGCTCCCCGAAAAATGAAGCTTGGTCTGGCAGTGACACATTTCATTGGTCAATCAGTTTTGAGCTGTTCAACTATAGTGATTTTTAGATGGTTTCTTATAGTTGGATGCCACTGTGTTAGGGTGTGACTATAACATATTAGGATTTAATTGATATGAAGTTATGAAGGCTTTATCCTGACACTCATATTAATATTATAGTTGTCACTAGATATTGGTGTTCACTTTCAAGCCAAAAAACACAATACACAGACTTAAGTCAGAACGTCCCACCAAATGTACACCTGTTCACATGTAAAAAAAATCTTTCAATTGATCACCAGTTAAACAAAAAAGTGAAATAAGAAACAGTGTGTATATTGAACTTGCATAAAGTTAGGGAACTCTGAAGTGACAGACTTATACACATAGTCAAAATATGGGTCAAGCTTTAAAAAAAAACACACTATATCCTACATTTCCCATAATGCCATGTTTCTCTCTCCTCTCCTCAGCTCAACCAAATGGGCGAGGATCCTCTGAAGCGGCCGGTGGTTTACGTGAAGGGCAACGACGCCGTCAAGCTGATGGACATCGTCAACAAACAGAAAGTGGCTCGCGCCCGGATACAACACAGACCCCGAGGGTAAGAGCTCACCCCAAAACCTGTGTGTGTGTGTGTGTGTGGGGGGGGGGGGGGGGGGCTAATCAATAGCACATGTGAGGAACATATGACGAGGTCAACATGTTTGTGTCAGGACCCCACGCACTAAAACATTATACTTAAATAAAAAGAATGTAAGATGTGTAGACAAACGAAAAAAATTCCAGCTGTGAAATGTGACCCCTGTCCCCTTTCTTCCCTGCTCTCCGCTGCCCCGAGGCCTAGGACTTTTTTCGCTGGCTGTGGGAGATTAATATCAGCCCATTCAAAGAGCTGTTTGTTTGCTTGGAATATTTGATAAGAGACCAGCACGCTTTGAGGTCAAATAATTTGACATAATGAAAGCCAGAGACTGTCCGATAAGAGACAGAGAGAGGTTTTTTTTTTCTTGATGAAGAATAAAACAATCCGGCCATTCTATGTGAGCTCTGAGCTGTTGTTTGGGGGACTGAAATTTGAGTCCACTCCTACCTCCTAAAGAAAAGGGAAATTAACGTTTTTCTTGAACTCTGCAGTAGGGCTGGAACCAACCCTTGTATGACTTATTGGTTCATCTGCTAATTATGTGCTGGATGAATTATTTGGTTTGTTAAATGTCCAAAGATTGTGACCAAATCATCACATTAGGAACCCTTGATGAATTAAAAATCATTGTTTTTTTTAACAGTTGAAAAACCCCAAAATATTACGGACAACAGCAAATCTTCTTCAGTATATTCTGTTTTTGTCAGTGACTTTATAAGAAAAAAAACTATTCTGAGATTAAATTAATATTTATATTTTTTGAAAAGTCAAAAAGTCACATCATTGAGCAACTAACTAATCCGAAATATTCAACAAATAGAAAATGAAGTGTGTCCAGGCTAAATAACCCCTCACACTAACCCAGCCACTTTAACCTGCTGCATGTGAAGATTATTTGACAAACCTTTTATTCTCTCTCGCCCTTCTCCACAGCAGCCCACGGAATATTTTGACATGGGCATCTTCCTGGCTTTCTTCGTGGTGGTGTCTCTGGTTTGTCTCATTCTGCTCATCAAGATCAAGCTCAAGCAAAGGAGAAGCCAGGTCAGTGTCACAATACACCATCACAACTCTTTAGAACACAAGTCACAAATCTACATTTTCTTACACACAAAACCAACATTACCAAACACACCGTGACTTGTTTATTCCTGTCAACCGCAGCCTGGTTTGTGTGGCAAACGGCAGTAGCACGGCTGTTGACAAAAGGCTCTCAGTGGAGGCTTACGTTAGGCGAGCGTGCATCAGGCTAAGCATTTAATTAACACTGATGAAAAGGTTTGCTGTCGGAGCCAAACGTACAGAAATGTCACGACGGATCAGAAAATCTGTAGCGGCAACCGTTAAGTCAGGTTTAATCCCACCTGTGTGTGTGTGTGTGTGTGTGTGTGTGTGTGTGTGTGTGTGTGTGTGTGTGTGTGTGTGTGTGTGGTGTGTGTGTGTGTGTGTGTGTGTGTGTGTGTGTGTGTGTGTAGACTTCATAGGGTGTGTGTGTTTGTGTGTAGACTTCATAGGGTGTGTGTGTGAGTGAGTGATTAATCGTGTATAATGGGTGTGTATGTGTGTGTCACAGCAGGGGTTGACTTTGTCGTGACTTCCTTTGGTGGTTAATTAACACTGCAGGCGAATTAGTCACGCGCACCAACTTCTCCTTCCCAAAATGTGCAAAAATTGAATGAACTGCTTGTGAAGCAAATATTGTTGTACAGTGTTGGCATGTTTCTAACCAACGTAACTGTAAAATCCTAAGGGGAAAAAACAGCTTTTACTTACTAAACTTTTGGGTTACCCTCACAAGACAGCAGTTAATTACAAACTAAAACAATCTAGATTTTTAAGTCCTCATGTTTTACGATAGTCAACCCTGTGATGAGAGGGACTTTCATGTCAAAGTTCATTGCTCTGTAGTTGACCAGGATATCCACGTGTCCTTCAAGACTCTGCAATTATCTAGAAACACCCTCCGGAAGAAGAGCTCACTTAAACCTGGGCATAAATAACTCTGTAAATCACAATAACGACTACACATGTGTAGCATTAAGTTTAAACCCAATACGTAGTTTGTGTGTGTGTGTGTGTGTGTGTGTGTGTGTGGTGTGGTGTTGTTGGTGTGTGTGTGTGTGTGTGTGTGTGTGTGTGTGTGTGTGTGTGTGTGTGTGTGTGTGTGTGTGTGTGGTGTGTGTTCGTGTGTGTGTGTGTGTGTGTTGGTGTGTGTGGTGTGTGTGGTGTTGTGTTCAACATATATTTTAAATTTTTATATTTTTATGCAATGTATTTTAATTAAATTTTCGATACATTTAAAAAATTGGTAATATTTTAAAGGCAAGACGAATCAAACGCAAAATCAAAAGACAACCACAAGAAATGACCAAATAAGCATCTGTCCGATTAACTTTACTAAATAATGTACTGTGTGTCAAGAAGATAAATCATGACATCAGCCCTCACATTAACATCAGCAAAGAGGAACACAGTTCAAAGTAAACACATGCTGATACTGATATATTGACGTGATGGCTTTCAGGTTCACTTCCAAATTGCTTTAAGGATTTTTTTTTTAAGGTTAAAGGTGCAGTGTGTAATATGACATCATCAAGAAAGTTCTACAAAGTTCTAGAATGCAACACTCCCTGGGTAACCCCACCCCTTTGAATAATAACAGAAGCTACAGTGGCCTTCAAGGACAAGAACAATTCTAAATTTTAAACAATGCACCTGATGACATTCCAACTATGACACTTTCAAGATGGCGGCACTAGGCCTTGGTCCAAAATATGCAGAAATATGGACATATATGAGACCCTTTCTAAAGGGAAAAAAAATAATTCAAAACATTTTTTTCAGCTATTATGCACTAAATTAAATGTACTTATGGATATTATAATTACTTTCTGTAGTTTAAATCTGCTAGGAAATAAAACCCAAAATTCTACACACTGCAGGTTTAAATGTGGCTAATACAAAAATGCGTCTCCCACCACAGAGCTCCATGAACAGAATGGCCATCCAGGCCTTGGAGAAGATGGAGACCAGGAAGTTCAAGGCCAAAGGAAAGGTCCAGCGCGAGAGCAGCTGCGGAGCGTCTGATTCGCTGAGCAGCAGCTCCACCGCAGACTGCGCCATCTGTCTGGAGAAGTACATCGACGGGGAGGTGAGAGAAGACGCTTTGATTTTGAAGCTATGACCTGATCTGCTCTGCTTTGTCCAAGGAGGAGACTTTCATATTTAAAGGCCTACTTCACTGGTTTGAATATGAAGGTGTATTGAATTCTGAGATCCTATGTAGTATAAATGTGCGAAAAAAATTGAAATCGGTTCATCCTAGCCTGAGAAAAGGCAGAAAGAGTGTTTTTTTTAACCTATATTTCTCTTTCTCGTGACATCACAGAAAGAGAAATATAGGGTTAAAAAAAACGTACTTTGTAAATATTACTGTGATGTCTTCAATTTTTTTCGCACATTTATACTACATAGGATCTCAGAATTCAATACACCTTCATATTCAAACCGGTGAAGTAGGCCTTTAAATGATGTGATTGGAAAAAGTTAAAAAAAAAAAAAAAAAAAAAAAGTACATTTTTCAAAATATCCTCATATTACCAATACTTTGTAGTTTAAGTTTGTTAGTTTTTGTTTTCAAATTCATGTTTTGGGCGTACTCAGAACTTTGAGTCATTATTTTATAAATGGTGGTGAATGGTGTCATCTTGCAGCAGAAAGTCCAATATTTTGTAGGGCCAGAGATGCACAGACACAAAAGTGGCATAGACCTGTATTATCTGCATTTTGTGACCACCACCTATACGTGCAAAAGTGGAGCATGTTGTAGCCAAACCTCTGGCCTCTTGGCAGTGTTTGTGTGGTCACCTACCCACTGAGCTTGTTTTCCTTTTCATTACATATTCTGTAGACTTGAAACATAATGCACTTTTCTGGACAATAGAATGGAAGTTCCCCTGATGTGCTCGGGGACCGCAGTCCTGTTAAAAAAAAAAAACCTTGATGACGTTCTTTCCTGCGCCTTTTCAGATGTTTGGTTCAGTCTTTGAGAGCACCTGGAGAGATAACGCTACCCAGAATGCACTGGGTTGTGATTATGCTTCCTGTTTTCCCACTGTGGCCCTTACTTTAATCCTTAGGAAGTCATTGTCAAATCATGTTTCCTAATCTCAGACTTTGAGGGGTTTACTGTAAACGCGTTGCTCACGATCAACACGGACCCCAGTAACCAGGTGGACATAGTTGGTGTGTGTGTGTGTGCACGTGCGCATACGTGTGTGTGTGTGTGTGTGTGCACGTGCGCATACGTGTGTGAGTGTGTGTGGCGTGTGTACTTTTCTTGTGGTTATGTGTCTCTTGGTAAGGAGGAGAAGAAAACACAACAAAGCGTGGCGCCAGGATTGCACAGAGGAAGTGGCGAATATAAAAGGCTGAATGGCATCAAAGCCATTTTTGAGCAGTGAACCAGGCAACAAAAGCTTTGAGTGGGAAAGAGTCCCAACGATGAGTCACATTAAAAGCCACAAGAGTATTTACACCAGAGAAGGAGCTCTGGCTGGAAAACAATATTACAGTTCATATCCATGGTGCCCGTTTTGTGTCTTGGAATTTTACCAATTTCTCCATGTGAATACAAAGTGGTGCCTCCTTTTCTGTGTCAGCTCTCAAGTGTAAGCTTCTTGTTTGTTTGTTTTTGGTGTAGAAAAATGTGACATTGAACATCAAATTGTATTTTTTTACTGTGCTGTAGCACCTAGTAAGGAGTTTGGTTTTTCAGCATGCGAGTTGGTTCCTCAGTTAAAAAAAACTGTATAAGACTCAAGACTGTCACGGCAGTTGACAGTTGTGTGTGTCTCTGCTGCCACCCTCTGGACATTCGGCTCTTCTCAACCATTAACCACATTCATTCACCCTATGTGACATTTTAAACCGTATTGCAGTTTTTTCATAAACATAACTTAAGCTACAACTTTGTTACTTTCTGGAAATGTCTTTTATTGCCGTGGAAATTGACTAGTAAATGACTGTGGACTTGAATTTATGTGGAATCACTGTACAGCATTTAGTGAACTAGGGGAAAAAAATAGGCCCTGGTATGAACCCTTTTTATATGAAATCTAGAAAGTTCCCTTAAAAGGTGCTACCAGACAGCTTCAAAGTAAAGTAACCATTCTTCTTGAATTAAATTAAAAGCAACAGTTCACTTGGCCATTTCACTCACACCTCTGTGTTTATGCTGGACGGTTGCCATTCATTTAATTAACGGAAAAAAATGTCAGCGCAAGAGCCTTTTGAGGACTTGCCCTACTTGTTTTGGAATCTGATGTTTTTGTCACCTGCAGTAAGGAGACTTTGTAAAACTTGTTTTTTTAATGTATGAAGTTATTTAGAACACAAATAACCAATATGAACTGGAATAACTGAACATTTAAATATGATAATACATTTAAATAAATAGATACATATCAAGGCACTATACCTTGCTATTAGTCGTCGCTTTATTTGTACTTTGTGGATGACAGTGCAGCTAAATCCTGTTTCTGTTTTCCTCTCCAGGAGCTGCGGGTTATCCCTTGTGCTCACAGATTTCATAAGAAGTGTGTGGACCCCTGGCTGCTGCAGCATCACACCTGCCCCCACTGTAGACACAACATCATCGGTGAGTTGGTGCACCGCCTCAAACTATTCTGCTTTGATCTTCAGATAAAACACTCTTTGTCAGCAACGACGGAAACAACTTTTTCAGTGGAGGAAAATAAAAATTCCTGGTTATAAAATAGAGTGATGTTATGTGTTACATTATCTCTCTTCACAGAGCAAAAGAAGGGGAATCCGGGCCCTGCGTGTATGGACCCTGGGAACCCGGTCCACGGTCGTCAGCGGGTGGTTCTGCCGTGCACTACCCGGGCAGGGTGCACCGTGCGGGCCAGGTGACGGCCTACCCCACCAGGACCAGCATGGATCCTCACGGTAACCCCATCACCGTCCTGACTGTAGACCAGCACCCTGATCCCCAGGGCCTGTACCCGGCCCAGTCCACCTCAGCCTTCCTGCGGAGCTACCACCCCACCCTGCACCTGGACCACTCCCTCAACCCCCACCACTGTGGCCTGGAGCACCGCGGCCCCCCCGCCTACCCAGCCCAGCCGCATCACGGAGCCTTCAAACGACCAAAGTTCCACGGTCGCAACTTTTCCCGCGCAGCCTGCTTCTCGCAGTACGAGACTATGTACCAGCACTACTATTTTCAGGGCTTGACTTTCCCTCAGCAGCCCGACGGGGGCCAGGCGGGCCCTGCTATGGCGGGACAGCTTGGCGGGGCGGTAGGGGGCGCTCACAAGGCCCACCACAGCAGGGCCTTCCAGCCTGGACTGCTTTACCCCACGGTGGTGCACATGGCGCCAGCCGGTTCCTCCAGGATAGGAGAGAACGCCAGCGCCTCTGGCCTGAGCTGTTACCACGGCCACCGCTCGGTGTGCAGCGGTTACCTAGCAGACTGCCCCGGTAGTGACAGCAGCAGCAGCAGCTCAGGCCAGTGCCACTGTTCCTCCAGTGACTCTATGTTAGACTGTACTGAGGTCAGCAACCAGGGTGTGTATGGCAGCTGCTCCACTTTCCGCAGCTCTCTGAGCAGTGACTATGATCCCTACGTGTACCGCAGTAAGAGTCCGTGTAGGGGCTCTATGGGGGAGTCGGGGGCTGTGGCGTGCTCCGCGGTGCCCACAGAGGACCCCTCGTCGCCCCCCAGCGCTCCCCTGGGACACGACTGCCTCCAGCTCCCTCCAGGAGCCTCGGGATATAACTCGGGGGACCACCTCTCCAACTGCAGCTTGGAGCCCAACTACAGCAGTCGCTCATCACTGGAACCCAGGGAGAACAGTAACAACACTAGCACTACCTCAGCGGGGGCTCCAGAGGCCTCCGGAGCGCAGGAGGAGTCGGGGGAGCTCGGGGCGGCCGCCTGTAGCTGCTGCTTCGAGGTGCTCCCTCCTAACATGGAGTGCAAAGGGCAGGACATGTCGGAGCACGCGGCCGGACGCTTTCACAGGGCGCTGGACTTTCAGAGCGCAGTCGCCTCCAAGAACTACTTTGCGACAGAGCACCTGTGCCCTTCGTCTGAGCAGGTGAGCTACGAAGGGCTGCCCTGCTGCTTCTACAAGAGATGACGGTGCACAGGGCGGCGGCCGGGCGCTACGCAGAGGACTATGCCGTCAACGTGCAGTACGCTCACCCAGACTCGGAAGCCTGCTCGGGACAGGGCTGCTGCGAACTCAACCAGAGGATACCCATAATTCCAGAGGACACAGATAGTGAATTAGGCGCAGGGGCGGAGACGCAGAGCAGTCTGTTGCCCATTAGTGTGACAGTGGAGGCAGAGGTGCGGACAGCGGAGAGACACGAGCCCAGGGAGGGTTACTTCACCTCGGGACAGTTTAGAGGTCAGCCTTACCCTCAGGAGGAGGAGACCAGGGCTTTGTTTCACCCTCAGCTCTCTAGTGCCAGCCCCACTGCATTGGGAAGCAGTACTTCAACACATGAGGGAGGTCTGGGTGTATGAACTGAGAGCCCAGACAGAAGGGACTCAAAAGTATGTATTTGGTACCGTATCAGTCAGTCAGTCAATCATTGAAAAACCCTCAGCTGCCTTGTTCTAACGTTGCTCTCCGAGCGCTGAATGTTATCATCTTAGATTGTGTGGATTTCTACTGAAATGTCATTTGTAGATCTACAGTGTATCGAGTTCATTCCTGTGGGCCACAAACGTCTGGGCACCAAGCTGTGTCCCCATAGCACTGGGACAGAGTGATACTGCAAAAGTATGGATGGAAGTTGTTAACTGAAACTAGAAGTATAGGTTGTGTATCTACTTGCAGTCTGCTGCCATCGAAGGGTTGGGCTCCTACAGCGCCAAGTCAATCTGGGCATATTTTTTTGTGAGATTCTTTTTTCCGATTTTGTCAAAAACAAGATCTGAGATTTATCCGTAGAAAAACAATGACACTCTTAATTCACTTACATTTGCATCTACATGTATATGTGCGCACACGAACACTGACTGCCTATAAAGCTTCAACCACCAACTCAAATAGGTTGTACGGACATAGCTATACCAAAACAGAAAGACATGATTGTTTTGTTATCTTTTTTTTTTTTTTTTTTCAAGAGCAGGGAAATGGGTCTTTCTTAGGTGTCTGTGACCCACACATTTCTCTGAGGAGATGAAGCTATATATTACAGAAAAGAAATGCATAGAAATGTGAATGCAAGGCTGACACTGGGGTCTATTTCAATATGATACAGAATTTGTTTTATGCATTGCATTTCTGTCCAGCAGTGGCCTACCTGTATGAGATGTGCCGGAGCAACGCAAAAAAAAAAACATAAAAGCCTTACGCTGGTAAAGCTATTTGTAGCAATATATCTAAAGACACTGCACAGTGTCTCGGGGTAAGTAGATTACTTCGGAAGTGGAGTGTAGCACTCTACCACTTGTTTTGAAGCCCTTAAAAAGTGTCACTTACCCAATTTTTCCTAAATGAGGCGTGCTCTTATAAATATCTATAAAAAGGTTCAAGCATGTATCAAAAGGCCAAAGGAAAGTAGCTGGAGAAGACTCATTTCATAAGGGTTCCATATTGTACTGTGACTATTTTTCATTTTTTTTTAAAGATGCAGTTATACATACCCACAATGTATCCGTTTGAATCATATCGTGCCATGCATAATACATACTTGCGATATCAATGCTTGTCATTCATGCCTTTCTGTTTGTCCTGCAGACTGTTTTTTTTATACTGTTTCTATGAAATATACACATTCTCTACACAAGAGGAAAACTTTCTGAAATAACCCTATTTATAAAAGTTAACCCAGTGCTGTAATCAAGTGAGAATCTAATCTTGCCTTTTGCATAGAGATATGTACCTACTGCAAATATAACATTTTGGGGTACTCGAGTCACTATTTAATTTTTTTTTTGTTATTGTTTCTAGCACTTAAGAAGATTAAAAATGTGTACAAAAATTAATATTTTTTAATTTTTTAAGAATATAATTATTTTCTGTCATTACCATTACAAATGTTTAAAAAAAAGAAAAAGGCTAGAAATCAATCTGTGTATATTTCTTTACCTGTATAGCAAACACATTTCATAAATGGAAATATGTTCTCTGAATATTTATTTACTAATATATTTATCTTTAAGCCATGTCTTATGTTCAGAGTGTATGAACGTTTGAGTTATTTGGTTGCTTTTTTTTTTTTTTTGGAGAAAAAAATCACTAACATGAGACGTTGTATATACATGGTAATTGCACACAAGACGATTAAATCTTCTCTGACCAAAAAACTGATTTTAAAAACTTTAGTACCATACAGTTTTGTAATTAAAGTGTACAAAGATCTGTAAAATATACAGTTTTATTCAAGTAACTCATGTTGTGGTGTCCTTCTTTCCGTCATTTGAATTTACACATTGAGACTAGTATAGTAATGACTAGTTTGCCTTTTATGGATATGAGAATAATTCATTCAGATACTGCCATCAACTTGGGAAGTTTTTATTATTGGTTGACATTGACAAGACATAGGTTTTACCAAATATCAAACACATTATCCAAATGTAACACACTTGTTGTTTGCATTGGTACCACAGATACAGGACATTTAGTTGTTTGTAGTGCAGCTGGCAATCCTTACACAAAGCTTGTTGTCAGACCACTTTTTGTCAAACACTTGATTTTTTTCGCCTGCATATGGACAGGTAGCAGATTCTGAGCAGAGACCTTTAACTGGAGAAAAACCATTCATAGTTTACAGTCAATAAATATGTCCTCTTATATGACTTTTCTGTTATTGTTCATGACATATGCAAAGAGGAGCTCAGCGGCATTATGCTCTGAAGTTCATGTCTGGGATCTATGCAGACCGTTTGTCACACGGGCAGAAACGCCTGAAACAAACCGCCTAGCTCTTTAGCTTTTTCCTCTTTTTTCCTGCATCTCACAGCTTGAATCCTGAGTGAAGGGCCACCACTCCACCAGTGAGGTTGTGGTATTTCACACTGTAGAATCCTGCGTCCTCAATCATACCTTTAAACTCCTCCTGTGGATGAGAAAGAGCAAAGAAAAAATTACTCAATGCACATGGTCAGAATGAAGTCTGGCAACAAATAATTAAACAGATGAATATCTAGCAAGCTTGGAAAATGTTAACTTTGATTAGGAACACAGTGTAGAATAGCTGGAAAAAAAATTGGTTATCAATTAGTTGATTAACAACCAATTAACCATAGATGAGAGAAGGGATATGGCAGATTATTGTATAATAATTTCTGTACAGTCCAACAGGAAATATAAAATCATTTAGAATAGCCCCTTAATTGGAATGAATCATGAAATATGAAGAATCCATTATTTCTCACCTGGTCTGGGAACTTGCGGATGCTTTCTACTAGATACTGGTAAGGACTTCCAGTCTCCAGCAATCACCTCTCCCAACACCGGGATCATCTGGAACTGTAGGCGTCATAAAGCCTGGAATACACAAAGTCACATTTTTATTATAGGTTGCACCGATCACTATTTTTCATTCCAAAGCAATTCCGATATCAGGGTTTCACATATCGGCCATTAAAGATACTGTCCGATGTCAAAATTATTAAAAAAAATTATGTTTGCGGTCATATAATGTGCAAGGTTAACAAGGCTTAAGTAACAGCATTACACAGCAGCAAGTGATTTTACAAATGACCCTCAACCAACTATTGGCCCTTAATGACAGAGTTGGCCACCAAAAATCTCACGTCTGCTGTTTTGGTATTAAACCAGAAGAGGGCAGTGTTTGTCCAAACCACAGAAAGTAAATGGTTTCCCCAATTGCATATTACGGAATGAGACAAAAGCCAACTAGATAACAAATATATAAATACTTTTGGAATCTGTTTTAAGTAAATTTAAAGAAAATATCTTAATGTTCCCCCAAAAAATCCTTTCAGTAGGCATCACCCTGAAAAAGTCTACATTTATCACAAAAATAATAATCACTGCTCAGTGAATATAGTGAGACTGAAGTTATTCAAATGTTGTTGATTTGCGATGGCGAATTCAAAATCTACGAGAAGTTCTGAGCTTTGAAGTTTGATCACATTCCCCCCAAGTCATCCGTCATGTTTAACTGTCTATGGTGTGAACACTGGTCCTCACCTCGACAGCACAGGATTAGTCACTTTGCTGAACTCTAAACACATGAACCGACCACCAGGCTTCAGCACCCGCAGAGCTCCTGCAGGGCCTAAAAAAGAAAGAAGAAAAAAATTGCACTGACATGATTAGCCAATCAACACAAAATAAATGAACATAGCATTACATGAGTATAGGATTTAGGACAATGTAAAGAACTCTAATGGCATTATTCACAAATAACTGACACATTTACACTATGAAACAAATCAACAGTGAACATAGTAATTATTGTTAGTAGCAGCTCTAAATCATGAATGAACATATAATGTAACCTGAAACTCCTTGTTTTTCATAATGAATTTAAAGTATGTTAATCAACATACGGCAGAGAGATTTGTTAAGAGTTTTTTTCCTTGTACATTGTTTTTACAAACACATTTTATCAAACAGAACGTAGTGGAAAACTTGACAGTACTGGTGTTTGTTAAGCAGGTGACAGCTCTGTTTAATCGACCCTAATTCATTACAGCTAATCGGTGATTAGCTGTACTAGTGGTCGAGCCGGTTGTTACCTGATCTATTGGGTGACGTTTCGGATGCCAAAGGCGATGGTATAAATATCAAACTGGTCATCATCAAAAGGCAGCTCCTCTGCGTCCCCCACCACCCACGACAGACCTGATGCACACAATCAGACACACTATGTCATAAAGTAACAAACTGGTAACTAGTATCATCATCATTATCAAACAACAACTTTGTTTTAGCTTTCTTCTTAGATTGAAGTGCAGTGTACTACTGATTGCATTTTGATGCAATTGGTAACTGTAATTTCCAGATTATAAACCTCATTTGTTATACTCTGTCCTGTTAACTCAAATTCTAACTTAAATCTGACTGTATCTGATTAAGCAATAACTAATAAGACCAATCGGCTCGGCCAATTCAAGCATTTTGAGAAAGCCGATACCTGTGCAAAAAAAAAACTCAGGGTCAGATGTCTTGCAGCTTGAGGTGATTTCACAGTGAAGAACCTACCAGCACTGCCCATGCGTCTGCCTTCTGCTTCCCCACTTTGAGCATCTCCTTGTTGATGTCACAGACCACGGCTCTGGATTCCCTCGGCCCGTCTTGCTCTTCGTTCTCTCCAGAGTAGTTACTGGAGATGTCCTGCCGACGGGGTCTGATTGGACCGCACCGCACGCTGCTTCTGACGCTCTTGTTGAGAACGAACATAATCCATGAAGCGGAATGCGATGTCCCCTAAAGGCCAGGATGACAGCACACACAACAGGAAGAGTGACACACACCACTGACGGTAATGGTTTAATTGAGTTTTTTTTTTTTTTTTTGGCAAAGGTGCAAAGCAAACAAAGACAAAGGGCGTTACCTGTCCCACCCGCCACATCCAGCAGCCTGACCCCGGGCTGGGGGTTCATGATGTGCAGCAGGATGTCCTTCCACAGCCGGTGAACCCCCAGACTCATGGCATCTTCATCACGTCATACTTCTGAGCCACGTTCTCAAACACCTGATACACTGAGGAGGAGAGAGAGAGAGAGGAGAGAGAGAGAAGGAGGGGAACAGAGAAGAGAGAGGAGAGAGAGGAGAGAGAGAGAGAGAGAGAGAGAGAGAGAGAGGAGAGAGAGAGAGAAAAGAGGAGAGAGAGAGAGAGAGAAGAGAGAGAGAGAGAGAGAGAAGAGAGAAGAGAGAGAGAGAGAGAGAGAGAGAGAGAGAGAGAGAGAGAGAGAGAGAGGATAAGTAGCTCACTGGAAGCTGTTTACCGTGCCTTTATGTTTTTACTCTACTACATGAACTTAATTTAACATCCTTAGTCAGATATTGTGTTACACTTAAGTTTTCATGAAATTAAAATACTTTATATGTTTTGAATTGAACTCCTTTTTATAACTGTATTAGCTCTATAAAGAGACAATCTATATATTGAGCTTGCTTGATTTGGGATGTGGCTAGGGACAAGACCTGTTGTGTCTTGTATGCTAACTAATGTGCAATAATTCCTACATAGCATGAATATGAATACAGCTATGTATGCTGACCTAGTGCAATAATACACATACAAGTCTATGTACAAAACATGTGCAATAGGGCATTGTGCAATCTATATCCGAACTTTATAAACTCGTGCATTAGAGCGATATGCAATAATATTAAACATTATTTAAAAACCATAAACCTTTACACTAAATTGTGTATATTCCCCCAAACAGGGTTTGTCGTGAGAGGTTGCTTGTATGGTTAGTTTTCCTATTGATGTGTAACGAACACATATCAACATGCCAAAGGACTTATAATGGAAACAAGCCACGGGCTATTATCTTATATGTAGGCTACATGTTTCATCAAAATGCACTGTCCCTATTTCAAATTAAAGTAAACTAAATATAAAATCTCAAAATGATATGCCGAACTGTCCATCAAATCGTCAGGATACCTAAAAACAACTCAAATCCCGTCCCCCAGAGTTTTTCATGTACAAATGTTTAAACATGACTATTTTCCAATGTAGTACTGCTGTTGCTTCTACACAGGAGCTCCGTGGCTCAGTGGCTCACCTCTCTTTGCCTTCTCCGCCTCTGGCACCGTTTCGAAGCCGAAATGTGTGCTTCTGTCTCCGGCCGCATCGCTCAGACACCGGCTGGTTGATGGTCCCCAGCAGCAGCCAGGCAGACATGGACCTCCAGCCGCGGTCGCGTTAATGTTTCTATGAGAAAGACGGATCACCCTCCGGACCAGCTGTCTCACGGACGCGGCCATGTTGCCTGTTATTCAACTATGCGACAGCTCATCGTCATTCACAGGCGACGGTAGATTTTTTCCTTTGTACGGAAGCCCTAGAGTGTCATTAATGAGCTCATATCGCATGCATTTTTTTGTGATCGTGGAGAGACGATTTAACTTATTTTGTTGATAGTTTTCACGCTTCTTTTAATAACACTTTACAATAAGGTGCATAACATTGTAGTCACCACTACAATGCAAAACCTACTAAAACGGTTTCTTTCCTTTTTTATTTTTTAACTACTAGCTATAGGCTATTACCTAGCTATACTACACAAGGGCGTAGGTTTCCCTTCAACATTGGGTGGGACACATTATAAGTGGGAGTCTGGGGGTACTCCACCACAAAATGATTTGATTCTCGGATATAGAGAAATACATTTTGAAAAGCACCACCTCTCAAAATTTAATTATCTTATCCGAGAATCAAATCCTGTGGTGGGTATATTTGCATGACTGATGTTAATAAGTGGAGTAAGTTTCAGGGGAGTCAGACTTTCCTTGTGGGAGATAGCAACCCTAAGCTCAACCCTAACATACAGAAAATGAATGGAATTCAATGTAAACAGCCCAAAAATGGACTGGCTTGCTGTAAAAAGCACCTCTTCTCAAAATTGATTTCTCTTCATCCGAGAATCAAATCCTTTGGTGGGTATTTGCATGACTGATGTTAAGTAGGAGTAAGTTTCATGAGTGTCAGACTTTCCTTGTGGGATATAGCAACCCTAGCCCAACCTAACCCTACAGAAAATGAATGGAATATTCAATGTAAACGCCCAAATGACTAGCTTGCTGTGATTAACTCAACTCTCAACATTGAATTAATCTTCATCCGAGAATCATTAATTTGGTGGGTAGGCTATATTTGCATGACTGATGTTAACAAGTGTAGTAAGTTTCATGAGTGTCAGACTTTCCTTGTGGGAGATAGCAACCCTAGCCCAACCCTAACCCACACAAAGGATTTGATTCTGGGATGAAGAGAAATCGATTTTGAGAGGGAGTGCTTTTCAAAGCAAGCCAGTCTGTGGCTGTAATTTTCTCTAGGATTAGGGTTGGGCTAGGTTTGCTTATCTCCCTCAACGAAAGTCTGACGCTCATGAAACTATACTACACTTATTAATATCAGTCATGCAAATATAACCACAAAAGGATTTGATTCTCGGATGAAGAGGAATCATTTTGAGAGGGGGTGCTTTTCACAGCAAGCCAGTCCATTTTGGGCTATTTACATTGAATTCCATTCATTTTCTGTAGCATTAGGGTTGGACTAGGGTTTGCTAATCTCATCACAATGTAAGGTCTCACCTTCAGCTGTTATGTATACAAACAGCATTTCATTTAAGCAGCATTAAAAATGAATAACAAATAAAAGCAGCTAAATCACCTGCATCAAACAGGCCAATGCACGTACTCAGAATCACTGAAGGGCATGAGAGTGGCTTAATTGCAACAGGGTCATAGATAGTCATAGTATTGCAGAGTAAGGCAGATCAAAACAAGTTCCTGCACAGCCAGTAAACTTGGTTCACACAGGGTTTTTTTTTTCTTCAAATCTATCAAGGGAGAGACCAGGCCAGCTCCTGTTTTCCCCCTGAACAGTCCCCCCTATCTCCTAATGCACCTGACTTCAGAACCCTGAGTGCAGAAAGTGGCAGGTATTGTCTTCCATTCTTCTCACTTTCTCGTTCTGACAGTAACCAGACACTGCGGCGTATTGTCCCATTGTTGCCTCAATTACTGGTCGACTCAGGTTCAGAGGGATCCGCTAACACCGCTCTCTATTACTCGGCTATGGGAAGGTTTGCCCGTAAGGGGGACAGGGGGGGGGGGGAGCAGTGCTTTTTTCACAGGGACCTATGGGAGTGGTGATCAGGCTTTGAGTATAGTAAAGGATTAATGTCACAGCGGCACAATTGCTATTGAGAAAGAAAAAAAGAAAAATGTTGGGGTCAATGAGAGGCTGCATTAAAAAGCCCAAATATTGACAGCTTAGTGGTTGCATGTATGGCAGAACATAAAATAAAGAAAACCTCAGCTAAGAAATCTTTAAGTATTTTGAATGAATGGAACATTTTGGTTGTTTGTTTGAGGCCAATAACCAAACTAGCAAGCAATGCAAGGATAGGATTAATATTAATTGCATAACAAGCAATATCATTGGGCTACTTTTCAGGAAATGTGTTAAACCATTACACACCAGTAGAGGGAGATAGAGAATCAGATACAGTTTTTCAGTTTCCTGTATTGGAATGTGTGTGTATATGATAGGAAT
Source organism: Ammodytes dubius (assembly GCA_026122265.1). NCBI lineage: Eukaryota > Metazoa > Chordata > Actinopteri > Uranoscopiformes > Ammodytidae > Ammodytes > Ammodytes dubius. Next base: position 28,243,676 of record CM047507.1, on the reverse strand, counting down.
ATAATAATATACTAGTATGCTCTTTGTACTTTAACACTCAGGTAAAATTGTTTTACCATCATGTTTTACCCTACCTCCCTGCTGTGGCATTGTCCTGTTTCTACAGTGTTGTCTGGTCTGAACCCCTTGAATGTGACCCCTGACCTTGGTTTTGCTTTGCTCTTTCGATTAACCATTTTATCATGTAACAATTCATTTAGTTTGCATTAAAACGAGTCACTTAATTTAAGTAATCAGTAATGAGTTTTACTCTCCAATGCTTTCAGACTCGTCGGCAGGTGAGTGTGAAACCGAAGGACTGGAGTTAGATAAACATTACATTTTCAACCTCGGTTTTGGTTTGGTGAATGTAATGTGTGTTCTTCATATCTTCATTCAAAATTGTTATTGTATTTTGATTTTGTTGTAAGTTACTAAAGTGTACCACTATATTTCCTAAAGTCAGAGATGTTTATGAGTATTATAGGGCTTTTAACTTGGTAAACTGTGTGAAATAGTGTTCTGAGTTTTTTTTTACATGATATTTTGCACACTTTAGGCACTTTCTACACTGTGTTTATGAATCCCAATACACATTTTGCTATTCAGTGACTGGGGAAGAGGACCAACAACCTAAGCTCCCGCCTGAAGCTCTGTGTTCTCCCAGATTTCTGAATGACTTTTCATGTTTGAGAGCATCAATAGGATTATCATGTTATTAAACAACACATGCTTGTCATTATGACACGTGAATCTGTCAGACGCATTAAAGGATCATTTTTGGAAGCCTTTCTGTCAATACATTTTTTGCATCAAAATGTTTTTTGACAAATGGTGAGGCCTCATTATTGCAAAATGCACTTCCATGGTTCTTTTTGGAGCCTGTTTGGAAGCACTTACAAACATTTTGAAGGATTATCTTGCCTCTCCATGGAGATGCTGTTCTCTTGCCAACAAAATATCGAGCACATGCTGCTGCTGAAGTGTTTCTCAGAAAGAAAAAAACAGCCCCTTAAACAGTTTCAGAGCGAACGCTAAGATGAAAGAAAACACCAAACACACCTTCTATGAATTAAGAAATCATGGTGGCTCACATACCACGTGTTCTAGTTTACTACACGTCCACACCATGTTTGTTGTTTTCATGGCGTTCCAGCTTTAAAGTTGAACTCCTGCGGTTTCCCTCTACAATGTGCAGGTTGCATGCTTGACCTGGTCCCGGAGGAGAACCAATAGGTTACACATGGCACTCCAAATCCCCCCTCTGCGTGTGTGTGTGTGTGTGTGTGTGTGTGTGTGTGTGTGTGTGTGTGTGTGTGTGTGTGTGTGTGTGTGTGTGTGTGTGTGTGTGTGTGTGTGTGTGTGTGTGTGTGTGTGTGTGTGTGTGTGTGTGGTGTGTGTGTGTGTGTGTGTGGGCATTTCCAAAACAGTCTGGGAGTCATTTCACATATCTGATCAGTGTTTAGCTCCACGGAAAGGAGAGAAAGATGTCCCACACCAATGCCGGAATCTGTTTCTGATGGAATAACTTCAAATGGAAAAGTGAATGGGATTAGCTTGATCCGCTGTTGTTTTGTGGCCCATGTGTTTCCCAGCCACTTTGGTGCATAATAATATTGTGGTGCGATTATGGAACCAATGGTGAGAATGGACCAAAAAAGACACAAGCACAACACCAGCTTTAAGAAACATGCATACAGTGTTTATTTTGCAACCAGGACACATTAAATAAAACTACAAAGGTACTTCACTTATACAAAAGATAGATTATATCCCATTCACATACAAAATGACAATAATTTACTGTATAAATTAAACATTTCACTATTTTTTTTGCTATTTACAGTTTCATGAAAACAATGCTTTTGGCCCCCTCCACATCATTTCCCACAGGGTGTCTGGTGTTTTCGTGCCATGGAGCACTTACAGGACCATTCACATCCACTACAGTTTTTGGGAAAAAGACTGTTTCCACCCCTCAGAAGATAGAGTGGAATTTGATTTCCGATTGACTGAAGGACGGCAGAGAAAATGGGACTTTTGCATAATCCACTAGTAGGCTATCCAAACAAATACGCCCTTGTTAGATTTAAACTGTCAGATTTTGTTAGCTTGTGATTTGATTTGAACGCACATTCGTTTTCCCAATCGCTCTCAGATCCAGGCTCTCTCTCTCTCTCCCCTCTCCTCTCTTTTGCATGGTCTCCTCTGAACATCACAGACCCAGGGGCATGTGCTCTTGCCTTGCAAATAATTAACATGAGTTACAGTTGAGCAGACAGGCAGGCTATAGCACATAGACACATTTCTTTTTACAAACGTGTGATTGTGAATGAAAAGGTTCAGCTTTTACAAAATGTTTTGAAGGGCCTCAAATTCTATGTTTGAAAACTATACACCTTTCGCACCGTGTATGAAATCAAACTGTTCATCTCAAGTGCTCCGGTTGCTGCACACAAGTACATTTTGAGATTTTTTTTCTTTTTTTACTGAAATGAATGCAAAAGTGAATAAGTACTGTTTCGCTTTGTAAGTAGAAGTACATTTAAGTGCATTGACATTTCAAAAAACCTCCTTTTTAATTTATGCTGTCAGTGATCGGAAGATTTTTTATTTTTTGAATTTTTTTGGCTCACCATCTGCAGAAACTCCCGCTAACATTCATTCCCACTACCACCACCACAATAAAGAGCAATTACTATGCCAGTGGCGAACTAGTAGATTTTTTGACCTTTTACTAGCAGTTTAAATGTCACAGCAATGCACAGAAAAACTGCCCGAGCTGCAAAGGCTTGCTGACAGCTTGTGCATGGTACAATTGAGTGCTTTCGGCTAGATTTCTGTCTGGGTATATTGTTTGCGTCTCAACCTTTTGGCCCCCGAAATCAAAGTGACAAGTAAAAAGCTATCAGGTCTAGCCGCGTCTTGTAGGATTTCAAAAAATGTACTGCTGTTATAGGAGTGAACACATTTCCAACCTTTGAACTTAATTGACAGGTTATTACAAAAAGCACTTTGATGAGTGTCACGAATGCTTTGCTGGGACACAAAATGAAAAAAGAGAAAGACAAAACGGACATAAATATCATCATTCCCCACACACTGAATTACATAATATACATCAATATTCATCGTAATCAAAAGACTGTAATCAATAGACAACTTAATGTGAACAATATGTTCAGTAAATGTCCCAAGACTACACATAAGAGCACACACACACACTGGAATTAAACACAAACATTTCTTGTAAAGACTTTAAAGGCGATGTGTTCATTTTGGAAGAAAAAAAAAAATCATCTAATGTCCATCATGTAACAAACAAAATGTAAAAAAATATCCAGTCTGGAGAGGTGTTCGGTTGAGTTTACAACGTTTAAAAAATACTAATGTGTAATTGTTTTAATCACTGTACAAGATGTGGCATCGTTTTTTTTCCTTTTTCACTTTACATTTAAGTGGTGAAAATCCTATTTTTCTCGGAATCGAAACTCTTGGAATCCACGCTGATTTTTACAGAAGTGCAGGAGGGAACAGATGTGAGGAATCTGAGACATGGCAAGAGAATAAACCTTAAGGCACTTGAACACCATCAAACCGGAAAGACTCCCCCCACAACGGAGCAGAGAAAAAACCCTCAGATCTCTCCCAAGCCTCCCTAAATGGCAGTTTGTCTGCAAACTGCAACACCCAACCCCCCCAACCACCCTCCCACCCCCAGTGAACGACACTAGTTCTTCTCTGCACCCTAAACCAAATGAGAGTTGAGTGAAAGGGTGGGGGGCGAGTAGCTCTCTTTCTCTCTTATCTTTCCAATTTTGTTTTACGGCGACTGATTCATCCCCAAAGTGCTGTGATGTCTAACCTTTCGTGTGACGTTTTGGTTACCGCTCCCCTCCTCTCCTCTCCTCTCTAGCTAGCAGTCACGTGAAACACATCGGAAAGAAAACGTTGCATATGGAATCAAAAAAGACAAATGAATACACAACTCTTTGGATGAAGGGGGATTGGGGATTCTGTTTTTTGGCTGAGAGAGTTAATCCACATGAGGCAGTTAGAAGAGTTATACAAAACTGTGTTAAGCTGTTGAGTGTTGCAATGTGTGTGTGTGTGTGTGTGTGTGTGTGTGTGTGTGTGTGTGTTGTGTTGCGTTGTGGTGCGTGCTGTGTTAGATGCATTTGTATATGCTGTGTGTGTGTATCAAAGACTCCATTTCTCCATCGTCCCTTGATTCTGATGAAGATTGGGTTTACCACTGTGACTCTGAATCCAGGCAGAGAGGCAAACCTTCCACAGTTGAAGCTATAGCCATTCCTCCTCCTGCCCTCTCCAGCCATGTTGTGTTATCACTGGTGCGAGCCCTGCAGTCTGGAAGGCTTTTTCTCAGGGAGGTATGTTGACTGTTAGGGACATCTGTGGGCGATGGGAAATGCTTCTGGAGGCTGCTTGCAAAAAAAAGGCTGAAACCACAGAGAAGCTTTTCCGCATGTTAAAAAAAGTGCGTCCTTGAAGAAATCTTTTGTCAGAGCTGAAGAACTTCCTCCATCTAATCCTTGGCTCTTTCCTCTCCCTACACTCCCCACCTACGCACTGAGGTCACTGGCGGCCCCGGCCTGCCCCCGCCCCCTTTTTTTTGGCGCTACTATAGGCAGGATGGGAGTGCCTGTAGCTACTAAAGCCAACCACGGGCCATTTTCGTAGCAGTCACTCACTCAGTCAGTTGTCATTAGCCACTCACCAGTACTTTGGCTTGTTTGGCGTAGCGCCCTCATAAGTTACATTGTCTTGAGGGCCCTGGCATCCGACGGCCCTAGTACACAGTAGTAGTAGTTGTGGGTGTGTTTTTTTGGCAGCGTTTTTTTTTTTTTTTAGGTTGACTACTGGTTGGAGCGCATGCATTGGCGCTAGTTGCCCACCAGGGGGCTGAGGTCTCCGTGGTGATTCTTGAGCTTCTTCTTGAAGAGGGAGATGGTGGAGGGTCTGTACAGGATGATCCAGGGCTCGGTGGAGGCCACTGTGCTCTGGCTGCAGCTGTCTGAACCGCTACTGTAGGGATGTTAGGAGACCTGGGAGGGAGAGAGAGAAGGGGTTATAGAAAGACAAGATGTTCTAATATAGGTGTCATTCATTCACTCAATGCCTGCTTTGAGTATGCAAATTAATACTGATGGATGCTTTTGTAGACTTTGGGATCTTCCATTTGATGTTCACCATAGCTAAATCTACCACTAGTGATCGTCAAAATCTAAACACAATCATTCAAAATTGTGTGGTTCAGCGAAGACATTTTTCGGAATCAAAAATGAAGAAAGGGCTTGCCGTGCACACAACACTTATTTGTACTCGTTAAAATAATTTCAAAGTGGGTTTAAGAGAAAGTGAATTCATTACCACGCTAAAAAATATTTTCACTAATGTTTAATTATACCAAAAATTTAAGTTGTCAGACTCAGTAATGAGTTTTATTTATGTCCTTGGATTTACCACAAGCATAAACGACAGATATGCTTGATATTTGATGCTTGTTTATCATGCAACACATGATGCTTCCCTCCTACTTACTTGACTGTCATATGCAGCAGCAGCTTTGCCACCATGGCGATGACTGTGAGAATGAGGAGAGCGGCCAGGGCATAGATGGTCCACACTGCACAGAGGGACACACACATTGACAACACATTAGATATATACATATAATGTAAATGTTTTTAAATAGATAAAACAAACTGAAGCAGACTGAAAGGGTAGACAGGATAGTTCAATCAGCAACCGAATAATTATCCGAGCGTTGCTGGCACACATGTTTGCAATGTTCAGCCAGCAAATTGTCAAGAAATTGTAATGCATTGCAAACGCACATCTGTTCTCTTTTGGTTGACAGATACATCAGATAGCGATTTGAGACAGAATTCAATGTGAAGGAAGTAAAAAAGAACGGAACACATCGGTCACAAGAGGCCTTGATTTCGATCAGCTGGGAGAGAACCAAAGTAACATCAGTTATGAGTCACTGACAGGAAAAAACAAGAGTCATGTAGAATTACTTCTGTGTATGATCACTGGAAAGTAACTCCAGCAGCCTCTCATCAAACTAAGATGATTTTTAATACTTTCAGAGAAAAGTAGGGCATCCTTAAAGGAACAGTTCAACATTTTTAATTTGTGGCTTTTTGCCTCACTCTCTGGCTCAAGAATTGGCTAAAGAAACGCGGTAAATAAATAAGAGCACACTGAAGCGTTTAGTGATGTTGTAAAGTTTATCTTTTCCCATTGACTACCAGCTAATTTGAGCTAAGCTAACTAGCAATGAGCGACCTTTGCCGATTTCTTCACCGAAAATACACGCACAGTTACAAGAACGTTTTAGTGTCGCTTTATCTTGAGTCAGAGAGTGAGGCAAAAAGCCACAGTAAAAACATTTTTTTTAAAACTATTCCTTTAAAGGTGAGTTTTAGCCCAGAAAAAAACCTCCCACCACAGCAGAGAGTTATGCGTTTAGGTGCAGTGTGTGTGTGTGTAGAGCTGTGAACATACTAGCGCTGTGTCCGGTGGTCTCGCCGCGGCCAGCCCACTGACCTGGCATGTTGTGCTGTGGTTTGCCGGGGCTGGACGTGATGACGTAGAGGATGTGTGAGGAGGAGCGGCCCTTGGAGGTGCTGTTGCTGCTCTGGGTGACTCCGCCCGCCAGCTGGGGCCCCGCTGTGCTGGAGACATCCTCCCCTTCAAAGCCCTCCTCATCTCCTTCAGCCTCCATGGTTCTGGTGTCTTGGCTTCTAAGTGCTGGGGGGGGGGAAGAATTATAACTATTTAAGAAAGGTTCATAGAGAATAATTTTTTTATTAATGCTATCAAGGTGCCCCAAAGTGACTGAAATGTACAAGTTGTTTTTTGATGAGCGCTAGTGAAAAGTGACCAAAATAATATTTTGTCAAGTGCTGATATTTCTGAGCCTTATGTAGTTTGTAGTTTGAAGTTTTATTTAAAAAGTTACATTGTCTGATATCAGAGTATTTTGCTGGCATCTAGTGGTGAGATTATAGATTGCAATGATCCCTTGCTACACCCCTAAGTTTCTGAGAATTTACAGAAGCTACGGTGGCCTTCAAGGACAAGAAGCTATAGTTACTAAAGATTGCATCATTCACCACCGCCTCAAGTTTTTCCACAATATCAAGTGATGAGGTGCAGATGTATTTAGATGTAGAAGATTTAAAACATGGTGGCGGTACTCCCCACTCCTATGTAGATGTATAATAATAACAATGTGACAAATCTCCTCTTGAAAATGTGACTTTTTCTTTGCATCAAAGGCTTCAAAGCTCCTGTGGTGAGCAGTGGTGAGTGGCACATCTTGTGCCATAAACACCGAAGAGGAAAAAGGTCTGCCATGTTGTTGTAATTTCTACAAGTTGAGCACACAAATCACTTAACGCCCCCCTTTAATTATTCCCCTGGGTAACACTGGGCTGTAAGAGGATACATCACCTTGTTGAAAGTATACACAACAGAGTCACGAGTGAATATTTAATGCTAACAGCCATTTGTTAAGAAACAGATCGACTTTAGCGGAAACATTTCGAGCGTGCCGTAAACATGTGGTGTCGAGAGCTTTTGCTATCCGCTCCAGACATGATTCATAAAGTGTTTGCAATAAATTCTGTTTGTTTTTTAACCTGCTTACGGCACCAGATGGGGCAGAGTTTGCTTCGTAAAACAACAGTGGACTGTTTCAACTCATTTATGTGTTTCCAAGGGAAGGAAGCAATATCCTAAATAAGATCTCCTCTGCCTTTCATTAAATTCTCCTAAACATAGATGTGATTTATTTCAAATCACTGTCTGATCTTGACAATTTTCTTCGCCTACTTCTCAAAAAACACTGTTTACTGCGGAATATGTTATGTGTCCCACCAGAGACTCATTCATTATTTTCCCCTACATGTTCATTTGCGGAAAAGTTTTGGTGAAGAGCAACGTCTCGTAAATCCATCAGTAAAACTTTGATTGTATTCATCTGCAAACCAGATACAGTATGCTCTTCTTATTTGCCTCATGTGATGTCAGACTATTTTTTTTTACAAACAAAGTAGATTTCATTCAGTTGCTCTCAAGTGGGTAGGAAGCAGAAATAATTGAGATATTCCACATCCACAAAATCCTAAGGCTAAAAGTAGCTCCTAATTAGACAGGCAAGACACCTCAGAATAGGGTGAATTTCAGTCCGAACTATTAGGTGTCCATGTTTTTTTTTCGTTGAAGCTTTTCAGCACCAAAACCAACTCTGACAGAAATGTTAATGCTGGATCATATACCTAAATAGTCAACATTTTACTTTGTAAATGTATTCGGGCATCTTTGTATACTGCAAGTGTTGTATGCTGATCTCTTAGTTTATCTCTTATTTTATTTGTGTTTTTTAATCTGCATGCATTGGTGTGCTTTTTGTTGTTATTTATGTATTGAGTCTATTTTTTATACATTGTACTATGGATCTTCATGTGTCCTGAATAAAATCATATATATATATATATATATATATATATATATATAATATTATATATATATATAATATATATATATATATATATATATATATATATATATATATATTCAACTTTTGACAAAGTGAGTGTTCAAGTTCATACATGACACATGATGTCACCCATATCAAGCGGGTCATCCCCATCTCTTCTCTTGTCTTCAGAGTTTGCTCGAGCCTTGATAAAAGTTATTTTCCGCAGCTTTTTTAGAAAACTCCTGGTGGCAATATGAGATCCTTAAAAAAACCAAGGACAAGCTGCACTCCACACACTAAATGTTAAATCCCACCCATAGTGTGTCCACACGTAGGCTAAATCACACACCCAGAACTACTTGTAAATACTATTTGATCCATGGGCCTGTGTGCCACTCTTCCATGAATGGCGGTTGGATGTTAAAGCAGCGTGGGATATTTTTTTTTCTCTTCCCCTTTTCATAGACCAGCTCTAACCTGACTGTGGTGTTCCCAGAACTTAGACCCACATGTTACTCATTTGCAAAGAAAATACCATGCTTCAAAACCCCGGGCTCGGCTGGAAATGCTCTGCCACCGTCATCTGAGAGCGTTTATCTTGAAATTATACCGCTCTCCAACCACTCAGCGTGCCACAGAGGAAGATATTAGATGTATTAAGTGTCTGTCTTTTAAGTCTGGCTTTTGTCTGCGTACCTGAGTCGCTATGTACTTTTCATTCTCTCCTTCTTTTCTGTATAAAAACCTATTATTTTCGGGAGGTGACCTTTTTCTCAAATCACTCTTGACAACAACACAATGCCTCGCGCAAAACAAGAACCGATAGGTGCACCGAAAAGGATCGTGCCTTTCTAGAGGTCAAAGGATTTCGACCTTTGAATATTGTTTTTAGTGTAACTCGGCGAGGTGAGAAGAATGAAAAGGGAATACAAATGGAGGCATATAGTTGGAGGAGCAGGGGGACAGATTGCCTCCCAGTGCAGCAAACTGTGAGCTTGATTGTCACTGACACTGGATTACATCAGGAGGGTGCTGCTATTTTTTAAGCCTCCAGAAATTAATCTAGTAAAACATTTTTGGTGCATTCCGACTTTCAACCTCAGTTCAATACAAAAGACTACAGAGGACAGCGTTTCTTTTTTTTCTACATTAGTCTCTTTATATTTTCCCACATAAAAGATTACAAAGATAGAAAAATAATTTGCTTTGAGCTCCTTCAACTCTCTGTGCGCTCCAGTTCCCCCAGCTCTATGTGTGCAGCTACCACAAGGCGTGAAGCATACCATCACAGTAATTTGTACGTAGGTGGCAAAAAAAAAAAAGAAAAAAAAAACTTGCTATGCGCAATTCAACAAGGAACACACCCCGGAGAAGCAAAGCAGCCTGCCGCAGCTTGATAAGAGAGAGCGTTTGCAGTTCCTAAAAAAAACACAACATGATTTAAATATGCAGTATCACCCCGGGGGCCGTGAGACATTGACTCGCAAATGAAAAGAGAAAAGGGCCTGCCAATGGTGCGACAACTGCCGCCGCGGCAGAGCTAACAGGCGTTAGTTTACAAACCAAGGGCTGCGCTATGCAAAACTACATTATGGCGCAAGCAAATCAGACAGGCACCTGATCATGCAAATGTCTTGGTGGGTTTGAGGGAGGGAGGGCACTATACTGTAGCACAGGGTGCTTGGCTAGAACTGACACCAAACATTGTATGACACAGTCTAAGACGGCTCGACTATGGAGAAAAAAATATGTGTATTTGATGTTGTGTTCTTGTTTTTTTGCTTTGCTTTGTTTTGTTTGACTTAACGTCATTGTAAATGAGGGTCACCACCACTCAATGATCTCTAGTGTATATATAAAGGTTAGATGAAATTAATTGAATTTTGATTGATATTGAGATCACGATTATTCAACAAAATAATTACATTGGCATTGGAAAAACCATGCATCTAGTAACTTTATATTTATTTATTTGAAAAGCTGTCTTAACGGTGGATCTCGTTGAATTAAAACATTGTTCAACTCTTAAAAACTTGACCTGACTTAAAAATAGTGTCTTGTAAAAGACCTATCATCTTACTTTCATAATTGTTTGAAGTCAAAATGTGTAGTTGCACCTTCCGCACACACTCTGTCATAGCTTTGTCACAATTTACAAAACCATTCTTCATAAGACGCACCTCCAGAACCTTTTCACACCACACACACAAAAAAAAGGCAAGTTAAAAGCCTAACCTTGGTAGAGCAGAGCGAACCCCTGGGCCTGGTTGGTGCGGTCTGAGTAGAAGTACACGATGACAAACTCTCCCGTGATGTTGACCAGCTCTCGGGGCGGGCTGTGCCAGTCGAAGCGGGCCACCACCTGGTTACTGTAGCCGTCTAACAGCTCCACCATGTCTGTCTGGTGCGAGATGTCGAAGAAGGTGAAGTTGAACAAGATGGCGGACGCTCCCGGCACATGCACCGTCCAGTAACACACACGACCAGCCCCGTATTTGTCGGGAAAGTCAGGGGAATAGATCACTCCGGATGGGGCCGAATAGTTCCCACCGCAGGCCCCCACTTGCGCTGGAAGAAAGAGCACAACAACAACAAAAAAAAATCAGTGGGGTGTGCTATCAAAAAGCTTAGAGTTTGCTGAGATTGTTCTAGATTTTGCATTTGTGTGTTAGAACTGATTACAAGGTTATTTTTGTATCCCATGTGTGACTTTGTAACACAGACATCACGTTACATGTATTATGATTTCATGGAACTGAATGGAGATGCATAAATCTGATAAAGCGGATTGGTTTCAGTTCCAAACACTGACTAAAGAGGTTGGGCTGCCAGCCATTATGAGACTGATCCAAATGGAATACAGTTTCTCATCAACGTTTACATACAAATTCAGTTTTCCATTTTTCATTTGAGTCAAAGCTATCTGTTGACTCATTTTAATTACACAGCCAAGGTTTATCATGTTAATTTGGTGTACAGATTATTATACATTTTAGAGAGGTAGCCTATTGGAGCAGTGCCAAAATGAACAAAGTAAATGTATTCAGTTATGTAATGAAGATCTTTAAAACGTTCAAGACTTAATTATTAAAAAGCTGTTGAGTGCAGTTTTAAGATCAATATATATTTATTACATACAGTATATCGTAAACTATAGTTTTAAGTGTCAATGGACATTGGTGTGGGAGGCTACAGGGACTGTTGAGTAGGATGAGGAAAATAAGTTGTTGGTGATGAAGAATGGGGACGAACTGAAATCCTATATCAACAAAACAGTTTTGACGGGAGGTGTGAACAAGACAAAAGAAATGACACGTTCCGTTCTTCATACAAAATGTGGCCACTTACATTAAGAGTTATTACCACAAATAAAAAAAATTTGTAATAAAAAAAAAATCTCATATCGCTTTGGAAAACTTTATAGTTTATTGTATTTTTTTTTTTTTCCCAGAGCGACATTAGTTTTAACACTCACTGTCGAAGATGATGACCCAGCCATCTCCACCGCAGGGCTGGGTGTGGTCCCGAAGCAAACATGGTTACACTCCATGCCAGGCGACAGAGGCTCCGCGCGGTAGGGCAGATTCACCTCGTTACCACAGAAACAGGCGTATCCCGACTCCATACCGGCAAGCTGCAAGAAAGATCACCAAAAAAAGGAGGTTATGCAAATCATCGCAATCAGCAATTCAAAACAAACATTTGGGTAACTTCCCAATGCAATTCATTACACTGGGGAATCATTCCAACGACTGTGAAACTTTACTGGAGACTTTAATATGGCTATTCTTACTCTCTAAAAAGAATCAAAATAGCTACTTACTTATCCCATTAAATAAAACATGTTCACATAAAAAACTTTGCCTAAAAATAAAAAGGCGTTTTACAGGGCCTTGGGTTTTTCTCGTATCGACTTTATTTGATATTGTGTCGACACTTAGCAAACACTTCAAATTAAAGTGACTTCTCAAGTGCCCATATCGCTCTCTCACTCATGATTACAAGACGCATGTAATCTAAGTCTGGACAACCACAGCCTCAAGTTGATTAGAAGCCTCCTCTCAAACACTCAGAATAAACCTGACAGGAATAGCACCTATCTGTGTTTCAAATCAAAACGTGTTCGTGAAACTCTTCCTGAAAGTGTATGGGAGTAGGAATGCAAAAAAAAACTTTCAAAAACCTTCACACATCATGACCTGCAAACCGCAGGGCTGCTTGTTCCTCAAAAGAGCTATTGTTCCTTCATTCAGAAGGACACCATTGTCCAATTTGGAGAGGCCTAAATGAATCCACACAACTGAAGAAGGTACCGCATCACCCCCCACCCCCCCCCCTCCCCACTCCCCACTCATCTCTGAGTCTTCTCTCATGGAATAGGAATTTATCAAACCTCTTGCTCTCTCTCTCGCCAAGATGTATCAAACTGCGTCCTTGTTGCATTATTCCGTCTGATGAATTAACACCAACGGGGAAAAGCTTTCTAGCGGAGCAAAACGAGCCACGGATCGCTGTCTAACTCATCAGCATGCTCTTTGTCGAAAAAGAAGTCACTGTCCCATGGGATCTGTACTTTTCCAAGCACTGACGTTTTAACATGGCATGAAGGACGGTGACAGTCCAAGGGTATGGTAGGCAGAGGATGCCAATTCCTGTAACATCTGCTGGATCTAGAGGGGGGGGGGGGGGGTGTGGTGGTGGTGTGTGTGTGTGTGTGTGTGTGGTGGGGGGGGGGCTGTCAGTTTCTGTCAATGCAGACGGAGCTGAACTGGATCAGAAAATGAACACCTGGCACTGTGTATACCCGGGACAATGTGTTTGGCGTGCCAGGCCATGGGAGATGAGCAGACACGCAAGAGGAGCTGCTGCCCACTGGACTAATAACCGTTCATTTCCAGCTGTCAGCCCTGATTGCAGTGATGATGATTTGTCATCTCCCTGTGGTTGGGTTTTCAGAAAAGGAAGTGTGATGGCTAAATAAAGAGGGGACAGACAGACCGCACTGGGCATCATCGTGGTAATAATGACTGTCAGGGAAAATGGCCCCGTAAATGCAGAGGATTTACATAAAGACAGACTATTTCAAGAGACAGCTCGGAGTCCATTTCAAATATGACACAACAAGCAATTGAGTGGGAGCGTTTCCCTCTAATGAGGGGCCACTTTTCAGATTTCCAGTACAAATGAGTCAGTATTTTGAGTGTTTTTTTTTTTTCTTTTTATTTCGAATGTTTTTACCAAATGTTCTCTACAGGAGCTGCCAGCTTTCATCTGAATTACAAATATAATGCTAAACCACGCTTGGGTCACAGGTTTTCAATTCAATTCAATTCAATTTGACTTTTTTTGAATCTTACCCTGTATCTCTGCTTGCGACAGAAGCTAATACAGTTCTGGATGGTGAGTTTGTTGGAGGTCTCGCTGGTGCCAGACAGAGTGGGGGGGTCCCCGCTGTCTTTGAAGCAGCCCAAGTTCCCAGGCACTGTAGGAACGAAGAGGAGGGCGAGAAAATGATTAGTTACACACAGCGACTTCAAACGATGGACCAATCCGTGTCACATGGCTGATTATTAGCATCTTCGTACAAATATTATGTGTTTGTTGCCATTTAGATTGTTATTCCTTCGAAAACCCATTGCAAGAATCTCTGGTATTGTATTATAGAAAAACCATCATCGCTATGATGTGTTTGATCTGTTTGTTTGGGATTCACATCTTGCCTCACAGAACAAGACACATGCAATAAGTATTCACAATGTTTGAAAGGTTTGGTGCTGATTGCCAATAGACAAGCCAACAATTTGCAATACTTTACATTTACATTAAAAGCATGTTCAATTTTAGCCTCTAAGAGCTCAATAGTTACATTTTCGCATGAGCAAAAAGTTTCCATATTCAAACTGCAACCTGAGACAAACTTTGGTCGAGCTTACTTTATACAACTTCTAGATCTCAATTGTCCTATTTATACCCTCTTGGTTTGGACCATTGTTGCAAGCTTGAAGCCCATCATATCCAATATCCATACACCAATAACTATTGAACAACAAACTGTTTGTTTGTTTGTTGTTAGGGGAGACCTGGGGGTGTATGACAAAAAAATAGGCCAACAATCGCAGATGGATCGCAGACCAGACAGACGGAAATGGATTTTGACATCTTTCCAGATCGCATTCAAGTCAGACAAATCACCCCAGCCTGGCTTAATCCACTGTGTATTCATTTAATACTGTATATATATATTGCAATCCCTCAAAATACAGCGCAGTGACTAAACACTCCAAAGCCTTTAAATTCAAATGTAATGGCTCGGGGAGTGCCAACAACGCCTGCAGCAGTCTATATCCCTCTTGCCATTTGTTTTTCCATTGTGATTCAAACAGCCACACTCGTGTTTCATTTCACTGTATTGAGGTGAAACGCATTTGACGGATAGAATTGAATGCAACAAAAAAAAAAACGGAAAAGCTATTTCCACCGTTAGTGTGAAAAATTGTCCCAATAAAGCTCCTCTGTCTAATTTGAATTGGTGTCATCCGACCGCAGGGTACAAAACAAGCTAATTCGGAAGAGACAGAAAAGGACAAGAGCTAAGACAATAATAGCTTTAGTTGCTGATCTGAGACCAGACGTGGATACAATAAAATCTAAATTATGCAGCATTACAAAACATTCCATAATTAAATGTTTTCCATCTCCAAGTATAATTGAGCTGGGTCACAAAGCATTTTTTAATACAGAGATTGAAAATGTGACCGATGCATCCTGTTCAAAATCAAATTTCTTAGTAAACTCAACATGGGACCTGGGATGTGGAAATCAAATCACAAGATAACCAGGTCAAATCTGATATATTTTAATGTTGTACAATTGGAATAATTGAAAATAACCGGGATGAACTTAGAACATCCAGTAAGTAAAAGAGGAAGAGATGAGAAGCAAAGCAATTTCCCCACATATTGATAACAGAGAACAGGACGTGTTTGATCTTAAAGTTTCGATATCCGTTTGTTTGCAACAGCAGAGTCTTGTTTAGTGGATGCTGCAAAGTCTGACAACTAGCTCATAGACTTTCCCTGCATTCCAAAATCACATACTCTTTCTTTTTACTACACTACATACTAAAGTACATAACTGTTTTAGGGCCACGGGGGAGAAAAAAAAATCAGAAAAGGAAGTTTTTTTTTTCATTATGTCATGAAATGTCAAGAATAAAGACGAATACTGCAAAATGCTATTGGAGTTAGCGGGGCATTGTATTGTATTTGCATGTTTTTTTCAGCATACTACAAATAACGTGCATGTATTGGGACATCCTAAATCCTTTTTTTGGCATACTAAATAGTAGGGAAGATGGTATAGGAACGCAGGGTTTGTAGCAATTTGTCTCCCGATACTGTTATTTATTTTTAAATAAAAAATAAAATAAAAGTATACCAACTGTGTCTAGAGCAGAATTTCTCTGTACTTTTCGGGTTGCCATGTGTCTTTTTCTCGAACACATTTGCACATTAGGAGCTGCCTGCTTGTCTGATGCCAGCACTAAACAACTGACATCCAGTTGTTGAACAGAAAACAGAAAAATATTTGGATATTTTTATTATAAATTTTTTTAATATTTTTTTACAAGCCACATGATTCAATTTATGAAATGTATCGCTATTCTGCGAGAGAAGAAAAAAGCACGGATTAAGCATGCAACCCAATTTGAGTATTTGTAACATCAATGTTGAGAGGGGCATCACTCAAAAGCTGCCTTCATGAACTGAAGTAACCTTGATAAAGACCACACATGTGCATCTTGTTTGCGTTGCCAGTTGTTGCCAATGTTAACTTTTTGGCTGGCACTGAAAAGCTCCTCTGCATGCACAACAGATGCCGCATATTCTTTCTGTTTGTGCTGTATGAGAATGAGGCACGAGGGCTTTTAGATGGGGTGGGGAGGGGGGGGGGGGGGTGTGACATGGGTCGGATTTCAAGGTATTTTTGTCCACAATGTCCACCACAGATGGGAAAAGTGAAGGAGGGATGAGAGGAGAAATAAAACAGACTTAGAGGGAGAGAAGAGCCGCTCCCTTCTTTTTCAACCACGTTTTGCTGACCGTAAAGTGACCGGCAGCCAGGATGCGGGAACACTGTATGACAAGATGACTCAACAACTTGAAGACAACGTCCTCAGACCAACAACAATAAATCATGTAAAATATTCCTTCTTTTTTTTTCAGACACAAAACATGCCAACGCTTTTTATAAGTACATTAATATGGATGCTTGAATCACTTAGCAAAGACTCAACAGTGCACACATGCAGCAATAAGGGGGCCGGATTATGCAGCATGTCGAAAGCTAATATGACGGTAATAAGAATGTTTAAGGCGGTTCGCATATTTCAGGGTGACAGGGGACAGCAATTTGTTTTTTTTGTATCCATCACTTAAGTATGAACTGGATTCACCCCAGTGATGTGTGAGGTAGAGGAGATGACAAGAGAACAGAAGAGATAAACACCTGGTTGGGAGAACCGGCAACCTCCCCTCAGAGCAAGGCAGGTAGGCAGGTAATAGGTAGCACTTCAATAGAGCGTTTGAAAAAGTAGAAGAGAGAAAGAAAAAAATGCCACTGCAGGGCTCAACGGGCCTGATTAAAGGCAGCACTGCTCCTTTTTCATTTTGCTTTGACAAGAAGATTGCAGAGTGCAGTCGATGATTCTGCCTTTGTCCTGATTCAAGTCCCACAGGCTGTGAATGTCTGTCTGACGAGCAGCAGGTGGTGGGATCCAATCGCTCATAAGCACTGGAGGTTTTTTTTGTGTATGGAACTGGAGACAATAGGAACTGCATGCGAAACACAGCATTTATCTCCCTAAATAGTGTCAAATTTGTCCATGCATGAAAATTCCCCGAGCTATAAGCTGCATTGTTCCTTTAAAAAAAAAACATCTGCTTTGCAGGCGCAACAAGTGCAAATATCTCTACGTACAATAAAAGGCACAAAAACATTGAACACACTTCAAAGCTCTCGGTTGGTATTTGGACTTTAACGAGCCAGAGGGGAGAAACAGTGGAAACACAAGGTGCATAAATGCTCCAGTCAGACCAGACCAGAGCTCTGAAAACTCCGGGAGATCACAACGGGAGAGAGGGCTCCCACAAAGTGAAAAAAGACAGGGGGAAAACGTGTAAAAAAAAGAAAACAGACACCAATACAGAGCTAAACAAGGCTCCACTGCAGCCAGAGCCATCACAAGCTTGCTGCCTGCTGCCTAAAACACATCAGAATGCCCAACAGGACCGGACTGGACTTTTAATTTAATATAAATTTTATATTGCTTTTGTAGGATTTTATTATTTTAGATTGTATCTATCTATCTATCTATCTATCTATCTATCTATCTATCTATCTATCTAGCCATCTTGTTAAATTCCCACAATGCATTGCACAGTTTCCTGCAGACAGGTGGAATAACAGCACACAGTTCATAGGTGTCTAGTCTGGCAGGGAAAAGGAGACACCTCTGTTGATGTAGCAGACACAACAACAGCGCCAACCCAAACACATCAGAGAGAGAGAGAGAGAGAGAGAGAGAGAGGGAGAGAGAGAGGGAGAGAGAGAGAGGAGAGTGAGGAGAGAGAGAGAGAGAGAGAGAGAGAGAGGAGAGAGGAGGAGAGAGAGAGAGAGAGACAACACGGAGGTATACAACAAACAACATCAAACATGAGCAGCAGGCTTTGGCAAGTGCACTTGGCAGGGAGCACGCACGCAGGTTGATGAGCACGGCAGGGTAAACATGTTATTAAGGCAACATAATTATAGTTATAAATTTCCATGACATCTGGCATAAAAGAGCAAGCGAAATCTTGGAAAGAAATAGTGTGTGTGTGTGTGGGGGTGTGTGCGTGTGTGTGTGTGTGTGTGTGTGTGTGTGTGTGTGTGTGTGTGTGTGTGTGTGTGTGTGTGTGTGTGTGTGTGTGTGTGTGTGTGCGCGTGTGTGTGTGTGTGTGTGTGTGTGTGTGTGTGTGTGTGTGTGTGTGTGGTGTGTGTGTGTGTGTGTGTTTTGTGTTTTTAATGGTGTCTTTCTCTATCCCAAATACATTCACTATTAACAACTGGACTCCAATACAAAATATACAAGTCAGATATGTCTCCATAAAAATAAGCCAGAGAGACAGAAACAATATCAAGCCTCAAGGAACAATGGACCTTTAAAGTTTGTGCTTTGTAATCACGCTTGAAACGCTGCAGGATGTTCAGCAGAGAAATGACTCTCACCACACTCACTTCTAAGTCTATGATCTACAAGAGAAGACATGATCACACTAAATAGAATAAAGACTGAATAGATACATGAAGAACACTTATAAAGTTATAAATTTAAATAAGTACAAGTATCTAACTAAAATGATGTCCAAAACAAACGTTGAAAATTATCAAACAGCTGGCATCTCATGGTTGTTCATATTGATAATCCTGTTGAATGTTCAGAGTTTTTGTCTGACTCATTTTAGACAACATTTAGGCTGCCACTTGTGCACTTATATTCCTAAACGTAAATACATAAAGTATTGAAAAAAGAAAACTGATGTAAACTCAGGTTTTACATCCGCACTAGTACAAAAAAAAAAGAAAGCTCCAATTATACCAAGGCGTTACCAAAATAAAAGCTGAAATAACATAGTCATTACTAGCCTCTGCTTTGATTGTATGACCAAGGTTACAGATTCATGGCCCACTGTTCGCTGAGCAAGAAAAAAAAAATCAAAAACAATGTTGGGGTGGGTCTACTCTGTCCCAGTAAACTTTCTCCCTCTCCACCTACATCTAAATGAATTGACATTGTTTATTATGGCTGTACAAATGATTCCTGTCAGGTGATTTGTGGTTAATGATGAATACAATGAATGCGCTGTGATTTACCGCCTGAAGAATTCTGTATGTGGGCACATGAAAGGTCAGTTTAAAGCTGCTGACTGATAGCGCCCACACACACTTATCTGCTAGCGATTAGCGTCACTGTGGCTTCACTGTTGTAGCTTCTCTGTGATGAATGATTACAGTCATGGAAAATGTGTCCGGTTTTCCAGGACAACTTCCCCCCTAAATTCCCGAATTTGTCTATTTTTCTTTTGAACATCAAATG